>CANIUD010000601.1:335000-542500 GCA_947470075.1 Closterium sp. Yama58-4
GGATTGGTTTCAGTATGAACAGATTAGGTGACTAGGACTGCTGGTTGTCCGAATGCTTGTCTGAGAAAGGTGATCCTCGGATGATAATAAACTGGTTGTGGGACGCCTCATAGCCCAATTTATTATGACGTGGCTGATCCCTGCAACTGGGCAGTCTAAAGCATGCGTCACATTCAGAAGAATGGTATTTTAGGTAGCCCCAGCTTCTCCTGCTGCGTTTCTCTCTCACTTACTCTGGCGTGCTCACCCACTCCCCTCTCACTCCTTCCCCACTTTCCCCCTCCTCCACTCCCCTTCCCAAATCCCCGGTCACGTTCTCCATTCATGGGTTCTTTATTCTTTCGCAGAGAACACGGTGATGATCATATCAGGCGACTTTATAGCGAGTACGCTTGGAGCCGCCTTTGGGTTCTCCACCCTCATGGTAAGCCGTGGAAAGGGGATGCGAGCAAAGCAGACAAACGCTGTTCCCATTGCCGAAGCTCAGATAGACCACCCTCTAACGCCCTACAAACACTAATTAGTTGATTCCAAACAGCCCCTCAAATTACGTCGATGCCTTTGGCTGGAAAAAGCCTTTGACAACCATGTATGCCTCGGGTCAGCCTCATACACTCACCCCATTCGCCCTACCTCCCCATATCAGGCGGCAGGACTGGGCAACGCGGTGGCAGACGTCATAGGCACGTGGTCGCGGGGAGCCATAGAGTCGTCCTCCTCCAAGCTGCTGCCCGGCTCCACCTTCTCCTCGCACCAGCTCGAGCACCCCAAGGCCCAGCTCTTCGCAACCGTTGGCGCCGTCATCGGTGTCACAGTGGGAGGGCTGCTCGGCCTCTCTCCGCTGTTTTTCCTGCCGACCCGTGGGGGTGGAGGGGAGGGTGGACATGGTGCTGGTCCGGCGGTGACGGCAGGCGTGGCGGCTGCTTCGGCGGCAGCTTCGGCGATGAAGGTTGCTGCGCCGCTTGCGACTATTGCGTCGGCGGATGGGGTTGAGGAGGCTGCGTCAGGTCACGCTACAGCTGCCGTTGGTTCTACAAATGGTGGCATGCGGGGTGCGTTTACCCGGGGCGCTACAGCCCATGCGTCCATCAGCGCAGCGCATTGGATGGGGCCGTCCCCCTCGTTCCGCCCACCCCTGGCTGGCGCCGTGGAGGAGCGCGGAGGGCTGGGAGTGGCGCTGCTGCTGGCGCTGGCGGCACTCAATGTGGTGCGGCGAGTGAGGGGGGTGTTAATGAGGAGGGAGGGGGGGAGAAAAGGGGAGAGGAAAATGAAATAGCAGCGTTCGAATGAAGGACCATATTTACTTATTTTTTGGGGGGGGCTACTTTCTATACGGGTTCTAATATGCTTGGGCTGTCATTTTCCGCTGTTGTTTTAAGTTTTCTAGTCTGATTCATATTGGAATACTACTCTTTCAAGACATCCATATAGCACTTGTAGCGCTCACTGGTGCTTCGTCTAAGGTGGATTTACATCTCAACACGCAGCAACTTTGTCGGTTTGGCGGCGCCACGTTGGCTTCGCATGAATATCTCATCTCCCCCTTTCCAGGGGGCTGGTTGTTCCAGCTGAGCCAATGAAAATCAGGTGTTTAGTGACCAAGGTGACAGCTTGCCGCAGCAAGAGTCTTGTTCGTCGATCACAGCTGATTTATATTGTATGCCGTCAGATCACATGTGGATCACACGCGGGAACACCCTGTAATGTCACTGTACATATGCTTCCTGCCCTGAGACATCAAGCCGCGGGCCAATCGTGGGCTCGACAGCTGTCGTCAGGAAGGACGTGCGCAATGTGTACAGTCATGCCTCTTCGGTCTTCCAGAGGCTACACGGGTGCCCGCGCGCCCCTTTCACTTACACACGATGTCCGTTTGACTAACCCAAGGTTGCCTTGTGAAGGGGGCGCTTAAGTGATTCATGCATTTCGTGGAGGTTTCGTCAATTCGCATCGGGCAAAAAGGGCTTATAGCAAAATTTTGTAACTCACCGTTGACTGTTTGACTTCGGTCTCTTCTGTTTCTGTGGTTCGTATTGGTTGACGTGCTTGTAACGTGGGTGCAACTGCCCGGGAAAAAACCTTCGTGTGCAAGGTTTCTGGAATGTGCGAGGCAATTTCGCGTGCAGGGGTTGGGCATCTTGTGTACGCCTATCCTGCGAGATCCCGCCTGTGTCGTTCCCCCTTTCGGTTCTGTGGGTTTGAAATACAGTATGAATCGAAGCCCTGCAAGTTTGAAGTCTTCCGCCCTTGTCAAGACCAAGCCACAGCTGTCCCCCCCACCCCCCCTCTCATTCTTTACTCGTCTCGTAAAAATCTTACTCCCTTCCCCCCCCTCCCCCCCCACCCACCCATCCACCCGCCCACCCTCCTGTCGGCCACGTTGCATATGCGTGCATTGCAGCTGTGCCTGATTGCGCAGAGGAACACATACACCCGCAATTTCTTGCGCTTTTTCCTTCAGTTGAGCCGCCATTTTTCAGTTGCTTTTTGCACGTGGCGGACTTGGGCCACCCCACATTATTTATCAACCACCGCCGTTTATATAGAAACATTTCCAGCAACATTATCTAGGCTCCTAGTGACTCAATCCACGTTGACTTTGGCATGTCTTGGAGTCGCCTGAAAAAACGTTGAAAAAAAGCATAAACCTCGCCAGACAGAGCGATATCGCCCCAAGAAGCGACGGGCGAAGATCTGCACTAACGCATTAGCGTGGCCTCTGACGAGCCGCACTTAGCGCATCAGTGAGAGATACACTTAACGAGCCGCACGTAGCGCGCCATGGCGTCGCTGGAGGTGCTGGCGTACACGTTCGGCGTGCTGGCCGTGGTGCTGTTCGGCGCGGGCGCGTGCGCGTTCGCGGTGTACCGCGAGGTGAAGCAGGGCGGCCCCGACACGCCCGACTTCTTCCTCACGGCGCGCAAATCGGTCCCCATGCTCACCATCGCCTGGTAAGTCCATCGTGCTCGTGACCGTCGCGTGGTAACCCCCTTCCCATGCTCGCCGTCGCGTAGTAAGCCGATGTCGCTCGTTACCATTGCATGGCATTTGCAATAACTGGGTATTTGAAAGCCCCCTCGTCCATTATCTTTCTGCCCATTTTCGTTTCCCGCTGGCGCGACGGGCGCTGCTCCGTTCGCCTTAACATACCACTCCATCCCCCTTCCCCTTCCGCCTCGCCCCCTCCCCTTCCCCCTCCCCCCGTCCTCCCCCTCCCCCCTCCGCGCAGGTCGTTCTACGCGGGCGCGATGGGGTCGTGGGCGCTGTTCGGGCCGCCCTCCTACTGCTCGTACGCGGGCACGCTGGGGATGATCATGTACTCGATATCAGCAGGCCTGCCTATCATCATAGTCGCGTGGTTCGGCGCCGTCATCCACCGCCTCGTGCCGTCCGTCGTCTCCATGGCGGACTATGTGCGCCGCCGCTTCGGCCTGTAAGGTTTCGGGGTTGGGGGTGCGGGGGGTTGTGGCGTGGTGGGGTTCGGTGTGCGGGTTTTAGGGGTCTGCGGTCATCCACCGCCTCGTGCCGTCCGTAGTCTCCGTGGCGGACTACGTGCGCCGAAGCTTCGGCGTGTGAGTCGTTGGGGTTGGGGAGCACAGAGCGTTGTGGGGTTGTGGGGTTCAGGCGTGCGGGGTGCATCGCCCACCATCTCCTGAGGCGCGCATGGATCGACGCTCACTGACAGCTCGGATGATCGCAAGGAGAGAACGGGAGGAATGAAGCGGCGGGGGGAAGGGGGATGAGAGCGTGAGTGAGAGCGAGTGTGCTGTCAATGGCAGTGTGGAGACAGAAGGGGCGGAGGGAGTGGGAGCGGGACTGAGGGAGCGGGATGGGGATGGCCAACCAACCTCCCCCATTCCCCCCTCCCTCTCCCCCTTTTCTTCCTTCTCCCTTCCCCTCCCCCCTCTCCCCTTTTTCCCCTCCTCCCCATCACCCCCTTACCCCCTTACCCGTTCTCCCCAGCGTCATCTCCCTGTACGTCCCTGCCCTGATGCTGTTCAACATGGGGGTGGCCATCACAGCTGAGTACACAGCGATAGGCAGTCTCTTCACCGACATCATCGGTTCCAAGAGCCTGCCCATCATCCCACAAGCACCCCCTTCCCACCCCCCCCACCCCTCTCACCCCCAGCGTGATCTCGCTGTACGTCTCTGCCCTGATGCTGTTCAACATGGGGGTGGCCATCACAGCGGAGTACACGGCCATAGGGAGTCTCTTCACCGACATCATCGGCTCCAAGAGCCTGCCCATCATCCCACAAGCCCCTCTTACCCCCTTCCCACCCCCCCCACCCCTCTCACCCCCAGCGTGATCTCGCTGTACGTCTCTGCCCTGATGCTGTTCAACATGGGGGTGGCCATCACAGCGGAGTACACGGCCATAGGGAGTCTCTTCACCGACATCATCGGCTCCAAGAGCCTGCCCATCATCCCACAAGCACCCCCTTCCCACCCCCCCCACCCCTCTCACCCCCAGCGTGATCTCGCTGTACGTCTCTGCCCTGATGCTGTTCAACATGGGGGTGGCCATCACAGCGGAGTACACGGCCATAGGGAGTCTCTTCACCGACATCATCGGTTCCAAGAGCCTGCCCATCATCCTCGTTATAGGCATCGTCTCGCTGATCTACACTGCCATTGGAGGGCTCTACGTGTCCATTATCACCGACCAGTGGCAGGTGCCTGGGTGTGCGGGGAATGGGGGGAACGGGTGTGGAGGAGGGGTGCTAGTGCTCTTCGTATTCGTCTGCTCACTGCTGTCCGTACGGCATTACCTTCTGGCTTATCCCTTACCCCTTCCACCTCTCTCCTACCCTCCAGGCGGGCGTATCAGTGGTGTTGGTGCTAGTGCTTTTCATGTTCGTCTGCGCCATTGCTGACCTCATCCCACGCGCCTCCCCTCTCCTTTCTCCCTTCTTCCTTGCCCTCACTTCCCCTCCCCCCCACCCCACAGGCGGGCGTATCAGTGGTGTTCGTGTTGATCCTCTTCATATTCGTCTGCGCCACCTTCGACGCCAAGCTCGGTCCGCTCCCCTCGGAGCCGGTGGATCTCACGTGGAGCAACGAGTTCGGGCTGGCGTCCATAGCAGTCATGCCCATCTCGCTCATCTCCTCAACTCTCTTCAGTGAAGCCATGTGGCAGCGGTGAGCACGACCTGTCTCTGTGGTTACAGGAATCCCACCTCACAACAGCCTGCCAACAGGCTTGCCTCGCGTCCATAGCAGTCATGCCCATCTCGCTCATCTCCTCCCCTCTCTTCAGCGAGGCAATGTGGCAGCGGTGAGCTGAGCGTCGGTGTGGGTTTGATCGCAGCACATTCAACTTCCTGTCAGATAGTACAGTCTCGCCTCCCATTGCACTCATGCCCATCTCGCTCATCTCCTCCCCTCTCTTCAGCGAGGCAATGTGGCAGCGGTGAGCTGAGCGTCGGTGTGGGTTTGATCGCAGCACATTCACCTTCCTGTCAGATAGTACAGTCTCGCCTCCCATTGCACTCATGCCCATCTCGCTCATCTCCTCCCCTCTCTTCAGTGAAGCCATGTGGCAGCGGTGAGTGGGGGCTCTGTGTGTGCGTGATCACAAGTCTGTCAGTCTGTCAGATTGACGGATCACATGTGATCACACGTGATCACACGCACATACACCGCCCAGTCTGTCAGAAAGTACGGCCTCGCCTCCATTGCCGTCATGCCCATCTTGCTCATCTCAGGTCCGCCCCTGTGCTTCTGCTCGCCCTGTTTGCCTCCCTCTCGTGTGTGCCACCTCTCACCACACCAAGTGCTGGGCGTCAGCCAGTCGCAAGGCGCTGCTGGGGGGACCAGCCAAAAGCTGTGCCGCTGCCCCTCCCTGCCTCTCCCCTTCCTGTCCCTCCCCTACCCCTCACACCAGCTGCTGGGCGTCAGCGAGCAGGAAGGCGCTGCTGGGAGGAGCAGCACTGGCATCGGTGGCCGTCACCATCGTCGTCTTCCTCTTTGGCTTCGGCGGTATGCTCTCTTCTTGCACTCCCCACGCATTGCGCTCCCACCTTCTCTCGTCTGCTCCCTCCTGCCTTCCTCTTGTGCTCCCCTGCTCCCCCACTGGCATCGGTGGCCGTCACCATCGTTGTCTTCCTCTTTGGCTTCGGCGGTATGCTCCCTTTCCCCTAACGCACCCTGCCCGCTTGCCTTGCTCTCCGTTTGCTCTCCCCTTGCCAGCTTGCTCGCCCCCCTCCGGCAAACTTGCTGGCCTGCTCGCGGATGCTGCTGCCACATCTTCCCTCCCCCTTATGGTTTGCCTTTCTCGCTTCCTATTCCGCACCTCTGCTCCCCTCCACCCCTACCAAACAGGCCTACTCGCGGTGTGAGGCGGCGTGTGGCAACCGAACAGGATTTCACCAACACCAACATCACCCTCTTTCCTCCCATCAACCACGCCACACCCCTGCACTCCCCTTTCACCCCATCCGCCAGGTCTACTCGCCGTGTGGGGCGGGGTGTGGCAGCCGAACGAGGATTTCACCAACACCAACACGATCCTCTTCTCGCTCTTCAACAACACCACGTGGGTGCTCGTCATCACCACCGTGCTCGCCGTCGTCATGTCCGAGTCAGCCGTCGACTCGCTGCAGAACGCCATCGCCGACACGCTCACCACCGCCTTCCTCGCCATCATCGACTTCTCCCTCCCGCTCGCTTTCGGCGACGTGCAGGGGGCCGTTGCAAAGACCGCCTTCATGGCTGTCTTCGAATCCAAGGGCATCTGGGCGGTTCGTGCGATCGTACTCCTCTTCAACGTCCCTCCGCTCGTCGTGGCCCTCAAGGGCTACAACGTGCTCCAGCTCTTTCTCCTTGCAAACCTCCTCACCACCACATCGACTATCCCGGTCATGGCGGGTGTGATCCCCGGAAAGTGGTCTCGCCGGGTTGTCACGCCCTTCTCCGTGGGCTTTGGCTGCCTGTCTGGCATCGCATCGCTCTTCATCTGGACGCAAATCTACTCGGTCAAATACGACATGTCGTATTCTGATTCGCTCTACCAGGTGTTCCTAAATGCGTACGACTACCCTCCGTTCCTCATGGCTCTCGGGTTTTCCTTCTTTGGCATGTTGGTGGGTGCGGGGATGGAGGCTGTGGTGAGGATGGCGCTCAAGCTGGAGTACCCCGAGTTTGACCTGGGTTCGGAGGAGTTGCCAGTGGTGGAGGGCGGTGAGATGGTGGATGCAGGCATGGAGAAGCTGGGCATGGGTGATGGTGCGGGTGCGCCTATGGTTTCAAACTCTTGATTGATGACATGCTAATCATGGGTTGTGCTTGCGGTGGCCACTGTAGCGGGATTGGGGGTTTAGATGGTAAACATTGGAATAAAGACAGTAGGTGACAATATACATCTAGTTTTTATGGGTTGTGTCCATATGAGATCCTCTGGGAGAAGCTCTGGAGACTAACCCAGTGCTGTGCAATGCAGTGGTGATGCAGGAGGCATGTGGCGGAGGAAGATGGAACGCAATACACTGGCCTCTCGATATCAGGGTGATTCACCCTTATGACCCTTACTATAAGGGCGGGTTTTACGATGCACCCTTTTTTACAAGACTGGTTTTGTTTTCGACCCTTACCAAAAAAAGTGATCGATTGTATGACACTGATATTTCAGAGCTATGTGGTGTAGTAGCACTGATGAAATCGAGTTCGATCTAAGAGAGGATACCAGGATTGGTCGCGTAAAACACATTTCCTATTTTTGGATGACCTCGACAGGTATCGAACTTGGGTCCTCCACATAACAACGATGACTCAACACACTGCAACACTAACACCCTACGTATAAGGCTCAGCAAAAATATGTGACAGTTTCTTTAATTTGTTTGCACCCTGATTTTTAAGAGCAGTTCCTGTGAAGCACCCTTACTGAAAGAGTAACAGCTGGGTGTTGGCCTTACGAGGAAGAGTACCCCAAATCCTATCCAGAGGCCTGGCAATACAGGATTGCAGGTGACTGGTGGTATTACTGCTGCTGATGTCTGCAGGCAGCACGTTGCATTGAGATACTGGTACCAGTACTACACAAAATGACTCGGTAATGGTCCCCTCTTGGCATTGCATTGCGTCCCAGCAGCAAGCATCAATTTTCATCCAACCTACATAACATCCCCCCACCACCAGATCAAACTAAAACAATATAGACCACATCACACCCCGTAGCACAGCACGAGATCCTTTGATTTTCACGGGGAGGGTCTGAATGAAGCACACGGGACTCCCAAGGACACGGTTGAGGCCACCCACTGTCTGCGGCCTTGCCTGCAGCACCACCAGCCCCATCTCCCACTCTCTTCTCTGAGTGCACAACTCAACCATCACTTCGACCACACATGCCGTGCCGTGCCGTCCCGTGCGGTGCCGTGCCTTATTTCCAATCCAACCTCTCGGCTTCCCCACTCGTATAGCCCTGGATAGGATGGAGTGAAGTTCTAGTGTGCAAGTAGGAAAACATTTCTTCGCCCGTCCGCTCATGCTACTCTCCTCAAACCCTGTTTCCTCTCTGCTTTTGCTTCTTCTGACCACGCCCCCTGCTCTTTCCCCATACCCAACACATGCCCTGCCCCATCCCCTGGAAGCTTTGACCTCCACTGGCCCTCCACCCCACTCCGTCCATCTCCTCTTCCCCCTCCTCCCTCTCCCTCCTTCCCTCTCCCCCATCATAACCTCCTCGCCCCTCCCCTCCCCTCCCCCGTGCGTGAGCCATCACACGTCATCACTGCACCGCGCATCCGCACACGTCATCCGCGTCGGACGCGTCGTATCTGCGTCGCCTGGGCGGCAGGTGAATATCCTCCCACTCCACGTCGCTGCGCGCAGTGCACGGCGGAGCGGAGGTGGGGGATGGGGATAATGGAGGGGAGGGAGATGGAGAAGAGAAAGGACAGAGGTTGGTGGAGGGAAGGGTCGACGAGAATGGGGGCAGAATGACCTCCCGCTTGACGTCGCTCGACAACGCAGGGTGGGACGCTGGCATGGGAGGGGCTCAGTGAGACAGTGAGATGGGGGAGTGAGGAGGGAGGGGTGACAGGGTGTAAAAGGAGTGCGAAGTTGCTTTGTTGCTTGCTAGTCTCTCAGGAGTAAGGGGAGGGGAGGGATTAGTGCGACCGGTAGGGAGCCAGGGGGATGGACAGTGGGAGAATGTGAGTGAGCGGGAAAGGGCTCAGTGTCGCACATGGTCGCACATTGTCGCACGTGGTCGTAGAGCAGGTGGATTGTTACAGCATTGGGCAGCGTACCTTCGCTCAAATTCGCGAACATCGACGAGCGACCCGCCGTCCTCCTCGTCGCACCACCGAACCCGCTGCCCCTTGCTGTTGGGCGACTTGCCGGGCGACTCTCTCGCACGCGCCGGCGACACCGGCGGGAACCTATGCGGACCGAAAGGCCACGTGGCGTTGAAGGGAACTTCGTCGTCTATAGTCAACGCGGATTCGAAAGAGTCAACGTTGTCTGGTTGAACCAGCGAGCCGCTCGGCGATGATTGGCCAATCAGAGGTTCGGCGGCTCTTGGGCTGTCTTCGATGGAAGAAGTGGAAGTTTCGAACGAATCTTCGCTCCCAAACGACGAGAATCCACTGCACGACTCGTCACTGCTTGACGATTCGTCGTCGCTTGACAAGTCTTCGCTGTCGCACGAGCTTTTGCTGTCACACTCCTGCACACCCCCGTTGGCCGTTGACTCGATAGAATCGCATTTCGTCTGTAAACACGTGACCATCTCATCACCGGCTGCAAGATTTTTGGTATTTTTCTCTTGACACGACTCTCTGGCGGCAGGAATGTGATTTCCTCGGCGAGACTCATCGAATAGCTGCGTCTCGGGCGGTATCAGAGCTTCACAGTCGCCCTCCTCCGCACCGCAGGATCTTTGTCGAATCGACGGCGGCGAGGCCTCGGCGAGCTCTTGCAAGAAATCCCGAAGCTGAAGAGAAGGCTTGGCACGAGGCTGAGTGGATAACCAGAGGCTGTTGCTCAGGATAGGAACGGCGAGAGGCAGGGGGAGAGGCAGGTCGCCTTCGGAGGGTTCGAGTCCAACGAGGGCCATGGCTGGGTTCTGTTAAATGTTGGCCGTTGTGCGAGGCGCTATATATAGGATTGCTGCCAGTTTATGGCGTTCTATGGCTTATCGCATGTGGCGTCCTTTAGCTCTCGGGGCCGTTTCCATAGTAAGAGCAGCGCGTGGAGTTGGAGCGAGAGCTTGGCGTGGAAAAGGAGTCGAGCTGACTTGAGAGGCAGAGCAGGCGCCAACTGCGGCGCTTTTCGCTTTTCTACCAACAATGGTGGCGAGGTGACCTCCTCGACCCGACCCGGTCGCTATCGACCTCAAATAATGCCCAACCATGCAGAGCGCGCCGCGCTGGTTGCAACCATCCCCGCGCTAGCGCGCTAAACGGGGCAAGCTTGGAAAAAAAAACATTAAATTTTTGTGTGGCCTTCGTGATGATAATCGTAGCCGAACAATAGAGAAAATCGTGGGCGTCGAATAGGTTCGGGAAAGGCATTGACGGTGCGCGGTCGAAACCGAACCTTCACTTTCGCCCAACCATACCACGCCGTGAGGTTCGGAAAGTCGCCCTGCTTGTTTGGAATTTGGAACGCGTTACACATACAGACAAAAGTCCGACACCGCCCTGAAGGTGGAACCCTATTGGCCCAAATATTTTTTTCTTATCGCAAAATCGTGACGTGTGTGTGTGTCCTCCCGCGAAATATTTTTCGGGGTTAGCTTGGTGTAGAATGGCAAGTTTGGTGCAGCCGGAGGGAATGGGGTGGGAACCCTGCGGCTTGGTGGAGACTACAAGCTGCAATGATTCATATCACTGTTTGGGACGGGCACCATGAAGTTTGAAGAGCCGCTCCTACCCTTCCGCATGTCACATCCAACTTTGGTCAAGGAGCGTGTGGCAAACCCGATACGGAGGTTATCGCATTGCCTCTGTAAATTGACTGCTCGTACGCGCTAGCGCTTACATCGACACCAGTAGCGTCAACTAGGCTTTGCTGTGGACATGGGATGCGCCTACACAAATGCAAATTCCATTCTTTCTCTGATCAAATTCCCAGAGAAGCTCACTATATGGAAGCCCATAGGCCATGGAATGGCATTATCGATCATACAGATGCAAAGAGCGGCCAATGGGATCATGAGGGTACACGTCCTTCAAGCTCTCCTCCGCATCCAGCCATACCCATTGATCCTCCGGCACCCCACTTACACAAAAATCACTACACCTATCCAAGTTATCATCACCAACTTCTTCCATCACACTCCCATCAATACCCAGAACCTCCAACAACGCACTAGCCCCTCTCTCCCCAGCAGCCTTCGCCAGCTCACTCCACGACGCCCCCGCTTCATCTACACTCCGCTCCACTTTACAAGCCCCAGAAACAGACGAATTCGCCCACTGGGAGCAAACCCTCGCGCGGCCGCCACGGCACGGCGTGGGAGCGACCACAGCTGCAGGGTTCTCAAGGGCGCGGGAGGAGTATTTCGCAAGGAGTACCGCCCAGAAGTGCACGCGTGAGTGCCATGTGCAGACGAGCGCTGCGAGCTCGTTTGCGTTGCGCACCATGGTGCGGACGGCAGCGTCGTTGCGCTGCATCCACGCTATCACACTGAATAGGTCCCGGAAACTGGGTGGGGAAGGGGAGGAGGGGGTGTGGGGTGTAGGGGGAAAAGGCAGTTGGGTTTGGGTGTGGATGGAGGAGGAAAGGGGAATACGGGTTGTTTGCCATGCACGGGTAAGGGATAGAGAGTGTTTGCTGCTAGCAGCAGCACTCCCGTCTCAGCTGCAGCAGGCCCATCTCAACCCCACATGCCTCTGTGCACATAGGTGTATGCACTCCGCTCATATGTGCCCATCCGGCAGCAGCAGCAGGTCAAAAAGCTCCACGCAGCATGAGAGAATGCAACTCCATAGACACACCATGTGCATCCACACGACCACCATACATGCTCATTGCACCGCACAGTATCTTACTCCACTCACCTGTGCCCCACGGGTGCATAGTGCACGCCTGGCAGCGGCAGCGGGTCAAAGAACTCCGTGTAGCCTGAGGGCATGGAGCTCCATACACACACCATGTGCACCACACATGTCCACCATGCATGCCTCTCTGCACCGCACAGTACTGCACAGCACTCCACCCCACTGACCTGTGCTGAACAGGTGCGTAGTGCACGCCTGGAAGCAGCAGCGGGTCAAAGAACTCCGTGTAGCCTGAGGGAACACGCACATACACCATGTGTGGACGCTCATTCTCAGCTCATACATGCTCATTGCACCGCACACCACCGCATCCCACTCACCTGTGCCCCACGGGCGCGTAGTGCACGCCTGGCAGCAGCAGCGGATCAAAGAACTCCGTGTAGCCTGACGCGTGGCGGATGACAGCCTGTGGGCCACTGAGAGCGCGACACATGTCACGCGTGCCAATCTGCTCGTCCACCACCAGCACGTACTTGTAGTCTCTCCTCTCTGCCCCGTCATCCAGCTCCTCCGCCAGCACAACACCGTGCCTGGGAAGGGGGGAAACAGCTTTTTGAGTCGACTAACAATGCTCATGGCACCACCAGCACGTGCTTGTACCGCCTCCTCTCTGCCACGTCATCAAGCTCCTCCGCCAGCACCACACGGTGCCAGGGGGGGGGGGAAGGGAAACGGCTGGAGACAGGTAAGAATACCTCACACTGACGCGAGACGTTCCAAGGGGAATGATTTTCCCTATTGAGACAATCCTCCCTCTTCTGAACCCCCCTATACCGCCCTCCAATCCCCTCCGCACCTGAGCAGCAGCTTCTTGGCGTCAATGCCATCCATATCGCCCCACATGGTGAGTTGTGCGTCCAGCAGATTAGAGCGGGCGACTTGGCATCCCCCTTCCTTACCCTACCCTCCCCTTCCCACCCCTTCCCCCGCAGGCACCCATTCACCTGAGCAGCAGCTTCTTGGCATCAACGCCGTCCTTGTCGCCCCACATGGTGAGCCGTGCGTCCAGCAGGTCAGGGCGGGCGTCTGACATGCGGTGCAGGCGCACCCTCAAGCTGCTGGCCCAGTTGGCTTCTTTCAATACCAGCTCCAAGGCTTTGCCACGCCATACCGCCTTGCTCTGCCTCTGCTTGGTGGCAAAGGGGGACACAGGCAAGTGGGAAATGCAGGGGTTGAGGAGGGCGTCTGACATGCGGTGCAGGCGCACGCGCAGGCTGCTGGCCCAGTTGGCCTCTTTTAACACCAGCTCCAGCGCCCTGCCTCGCCATACCGCCTTGCTCTGCCTCTGCTCATGGAGCGGGAGGGACAACGGGGGAAACGATGCAGATGCGAAACACGTGCTTTTTAAAAAATTCTCAAAAAACATGTGGGAGGATAATCAAGCCAGAACACGTCTTTTGAGGCGCCTCAAAACAACTTTTGAGGCGCCTCAAAACATGTGGGAGGATAATCAAGCCAGAGCATGTTCCTGTCCTCGGCCGGCCTTTGAGAATTCTCAAAAGACCGGCCAAACCCGGCAGCAACACGCTCCTCTCCTCACCCCAGGATCCAGTCCCTTCTTCCCAGAAACAGCATCTGACTGAGTTGACTCACAGGCCATCACCCACCCACACGCAATCACCTGCTCCCATATCGGCCACCATTCCAGCCCCCGCCTCTCCTGCCGCCGCTCCCACCCTCCAAACCCAGAAGCGGACAGAGCATTGCGGGGAGAGAAGGAGGGGGAGTAGGAGGGCGAGCAGGGGAGGTGGAGGGGGTTGGGAATAGACTGTCTTGTCACCCCCGGCGTCCAATGTGTGCTCAGCACGGCTCAGGCTTGGGGATCGGGTTTGGGGCTCAGGTTTGGAGATCAGGCTTGAAGCTCAGGCTTGGGGATCAGGTTTGGGGTTTGAGGTCAGGTTTGAGGTCAGGTTTGAGGTCAGGTTTGACGTCAGGTTTGAGGTCAGGTTTGACGTCAGGTTTGAGGTCAGGTTTGACGTCAGGTTTGAGGTCAGGTTTGACGTCAGGTTTGAGGTCAGGTTTGACGTCAGGTTTGATGTCAAGTTTGACATTAGGCTTGAGGTCAGGTTTGAGGTTTTGTTTGACGTCAGGTTTGAGGTCAGGTTTGACGTCAAGTTTGAGGTCAGGTTTGACGTCAGGTTTGAGGTCAGGTTTGACGTCAGGTTTGACGTCAAGTTTGAGGTCAGGTTTGACGTCAGGTTTGAGGTCAGGTTTGACGTCAGGTTTGAGGTCAGGTTTGACATCAGGTTTGACATTAGGTTTGAGGTCAGGTTTGAGGTTTGGTTTGACGTCAGGTTTGAGGTCAGGTTTGAGGTCAGGTTTGACATCAGGTTTGACATTAGGTTTGAGGTCAGGTTTGAGGTTTGGTTTGACGTCAGGTTTGAGGTCAGGTTTGAGGTCAGGTTTGACGCCAGTTTTGAGGTCAGGTTTGACATAAAGTTTGACGTCAGGTTTGAGGTCAGGTTTGACGTCAGGTTTGAGGTCAGGTTTGACATCAGGTTTGACGTCAGGTTTGAGGTCAGGTTTGACATCAGGTTTGACATCAGGTTTGACATCAGGTTTGAGGTCAGGTTTGAGGTCAGGTTTGACGCCAGTTTTGAGGTCAGGTTTGACGTAAAGTTTGACGTCAGGTTTGAGGTCAGGTTTGAGGTCAGGTTTGACGTCAGGTTTGACGTCAAGTTTGAGGTCAGGTTTGACGTCAGGTTTGAGGTCAGGTTTGACGTCAGGTTTGAGGTCAGGTTTGACATCAGGTTTGACATTAGGTTTGAGGTCAGGTTTGAGGTTTGGTTTGACGTCAGGTTTGAGGTCAGGTTTGAGGTCAGGTTGACGTGAAGTTTGACGTCAGGTTTGACGTCAGGTTTGACGTCAGGTTTGAGGTCAGGTTTGACGCCAGTTTTGAGGTCAGGTTTGACATAAAGTTTGACGTCAGGTTTGAGGTCAGGTTTGACGTCAGGTTTGAGGTCAGGTTTGACATCAGGTTTGACATCAGGTTTGAGGTCAGGTTTGACATCAGGTTTGACATCAGGTTTGACGTCAGGTTTGAGGTCAGGTTTGAGGTCAGGTTTGACGCCAGTTTTGAGGTCAGGTTTGACGTAAAGTTTGACGTCAGGGTCAGGGTTGAGGTCAGGTTTGACGTCAGGTTTGAGGTCAGGTTTGACGTCAGGTTTGAAGTTTGGTTTGAGGTTTGGTTTGAGGTTTGGTTTGACGTCAGGTTTGAGGTCAGGTTTGACGTCAAGTTTGAGGTCAGGTTTGACGTCAGGTTTGACGTCAGGTTTGAGGTCAGGTTTGACATCAGGTTTGACGTCAGGTTTGAGGTCAGGTTTGACATCAGGTTTGACGTCAGGTTTGAGGTCAGGTTTGAGGTCAGGTTTGACGCCAGTTTTAAGGTCAGGTTTGACGTAAAGTTTGACGTCAGGTTTGAGGTCAGGTTTGAGGTCAGGTTTGACGTCAGGTTTGAGGTCAGGTTTGACGTCAGGTTTGAGGTCAGGTTTGACGTCAGGTTTGAGGTCAGGTTTGACGTCAGGTTTGAGGTCAGGTTTGACGTCAGGTTTGAGGTTTGGTTTGACGTCAGGTTTGAGGTCAGGTTTGAGGTCAGGTTTAACGCCAGTTTTGAGGTCAGGTTTGACGTAAAGTTTGACGTCAGGTTTGACGTCAGGTTTGACGTCAGGTTTGAGGTCAAGTTTGAGGTCAGGTTTGACGTCAGGTTTGACATCAGGTTTGAGGTCAGGTTTGAGGTCAGGTTTGACGTCAGGTTTGATGTCAGGTTTGAGGTCAGGTTTGACGTCAGGTTTGAGGTCAGGTTTGACATCAGGTTTGAGGTCAGGTTTGAAACCAGGTTTGAGGTCAGGTTTGACGTCAGGTTTGAGGTCAGGTTTGACGTCAAGTTTGAGGTCAGGTTTGAGGTCAGGTTTGAGGTCAGGTTTGACGTCAGGTTTGACATCAGGTTTGACATTAGGCTTGAGGTCAGATTTGAGGTTTGGTTTGACGTCAGGTTTGAGGTCAGGTTTGACGTCAGGTTTGACGCCATTTTTGAGGTCAGGTTTGACGTAAGGTTTGACGTCAGGTTTGACGTCAGGTTTGAGGTCAAGTTGGAGGTCAGGTTTGAGGTCAGGTTTGAGGTTTGGTTTGACGCCAGTTTTGAGGTCAGTTTTGACGTCAGGTTTGACATCAGGTTTGACGTCAGGTTTGAGGTCAGGTTTGAGGTCAGGTTTGAGGTCAGGTTTGAGGTCAGGTTTGAGGTCAGGTTTGAGGTTGGGTTTGACGTCAGGTTTGAGGTTAAGTTTGAGGTCAGGCTTGAGGTCAGGTTTGAGGTCAGGTTTGAGGTCAGGTTTGACGTCAGGTTTGAGGTCAGGTTTGAGGTCAGGTTTGAGGTCAGGTTTGACATCAGGTTTGACATCAGGTTTGAGGTCAGGTTTGAGGTCAGGTTTGAGGTCAGGTTTGAGGTCAGGTTTCGCGTCAGGTTTGACATCAGGTTTGAGGTCAGGTTTGAGGTCAGGTTTGAGGTCAGGTTTGACGTGAGTGAGGTTTGACGTTAGTCAGGTTTGAGGTCAGGTTTGATGTCAGGTTTGAGGTCAGGTTTGAGGTCAGGTTTGAGGTCAGGTTTGACGTCAGGTTTGAGGTCAGGTTTGAGGTCAGGTTTGAGGTCAGGTTTGACGTCAGGTTTGACGTCAGGTTTGACGTCAGGTTTGACGTCAGGTTTGACGTCAGGTTTGAGGTCAGGTTTGAGGTCAGGTTTGACGTCAGGTTTGAGGTCAGGTTTGAGGTCAGGTTTGAGGTCAGGTTTGAGGTCAGGTTTGACGCCAGTTTTGAGGTTAAGTTTGACGTCAGGTTTGACGTCAGGTTTGACGTCAGGTTTGAGGTCAGGTTTGAGGTCAGGTTTGACGTCAGGTTTGAGGTCAGGTTTGACATCAGGTTTGACGTCAGGTTTGACATCAGGTTTGAGGTCAGGTTTGAGGTCAGGTTTGACATTAAGTTTGAGGTCAGGTTTGAGGTCAGGTTTGACATTAAGTTTGAGGTTTGGTTTGACGTCAGGTTTGACATTAAGTTTGAGGTCAGGTTTGAGGTCAGGTTTGACGTCAGGTTTGAGGTCAGGTTTGAGGTCAGGTTTGAGGTCAGGTTTGAGGTCAGGTTTGAGGTCAGGTTTGAGGTCAGGTTTGACATCAGGTTTGAGGTCAAGTTTAAGGTCAGGTTTGACGTCAGGTTTGACGCCAGTTTTGAGGTCAGGTTTGACGTAAAGTTTGACGTCAGGCTTGACATCAGGTTTGACGTCAGGTTTGACGTCAGGTTTGACGTCAGGTTTGAGGTCAGGTTTGACGTCAGGTTTGACGTCAGGTTTGACGTCAGGTTTGAGGTCAGGTTTGAGGTCAGGTTTGACGTCAGGTTTGAGGTCAGGTTTGAGGTCAGGTTTGAGGTCAGGTTTGACGTCAGGTTTGACATCAGGTTTGAGGTCAGGTTTGAGGTCAGGTTTGAGGTCAGGTTTGACATGAGTGAGGTTTGTCGTTAGTCAGGTTTGAGGTCAGGTTTGATGTCAGGTTTGAGGTCAGGTTTGAGGCCGGGTTTGAGGTCAGGTTTGACGTCAGGTTTGACGTCAGGTTTGACGTCAGGTTTGAGGTCAGGTTTGAGGTCAGGTTTGACGTCAGGTTTGAGGTCAGGTTTGAGGTCAGGTTTGAGGTCAGGTTTGACGCCGGTTTTGAGGTTAAGTTTGACGTCAGGTTTGACGTCAGGTTTGACGTCAGGTTTGAGGTCAGGTTTGAGGTCAGGTTTGACGTCAGGTTTGAGGTCAGGTTTGACATCAGGTTTGACGTCAGGTTTGACATCAGGTTTGAGGTCAGGTTTGAGGTCAGGTTTGAGGTCAGGTTTGAGGTCAGGTTTGACATTAAGTTTGAGGTTTGGTTTGACGTCAGGTTTGACATTAAGTTTGAGGTCAGGTTTGAGGTCTGGTTTGAGGTCAGGTTTGACGTTAGGTTTGAGGTCAGGTTTGACATCAGGTTTGAGGTCAGGTTTGAGGTCAGGTTTGACGCCAGTTTTGAGGTCAGGTTTGACGTAAAGTTTGACGTCAGGTTTGAGGTCAGGTTTGAGGTCAGGTTTGACGTCAGGTTTGAGGTCAGGTTTGAGGTCAGGTTTGACGCCAGTTTTGAGGTCAGGTTTGACGTACAGTTTGACGTCAGGTTTGAGGTCAGGTTTGAGGTCAGGTTTGACGTCAGGTTTGAGGTCAGGTTTGACATCAGGTTTGACATCAGGTTTGACATTAGGCTTGAGGTCAGGTTTGAGGTTTGGTTTGACGTCAGGTTTGAGGTCAGGTTTGAGGTCAGGTTTGACGCCAGTTTTGAGGTCAGGTTTGACGTCAGGTTTGACATCAGGTTTGACATTAGGCTTGAGGTCAGGTTTGAGGTTTGGTTTGACGTCAGGTTTGAGGTCAGGTTTGAGGTCAGGTTTGAGGTCAAGTTGAGGTTTGGTTTGACGTCAGGTTTGACATTAGGTTTGAGTCAGGTTTTAGGTCAGGTTTGACGTCAGGTTTGATGTCAGGTTTGAGGTCAGGTTTGACGTCAGGTTTGAGGTCAGGTTTGAGGTCAGGTTTGACATCAGGTTTGAGGTCAGGTTTGACATCAGGTTTGAGGTCAAGTTTGAAGTCATGTTTGACGTCAGGTTTGAGGTCAGGTTTGACGTCAGGTTTGACGTCAGGTTTGAGGTCAGGTTTGACGTCAGGTTTGACATCAGGTTTGACATTAGGCTTGAGGTCAGGTTTGAGGTTTGGTTTGACGTCAGGTTTGACGTCAGGTTTGAGGTCAGGTTTGAGGTCAGGTTTGACGCCAGTTTTGAGGTCAGGTTTGACGTCAGGTTTGACGTCAGGTTTGAGGTCAGGTTTGAGGTCAGGTTTGAGGTCAGGTTTGAGGTTTGGTTTGACGCCAGTTTTAAGGTCAGTTTTGAGGTCAGGTTTGACATCAGGTTTGACGTCAGGTTTGAGGTCAGGTTTGAGGTTTGGTTTAGCGTCAGGTTTGAGGTCAGGTATGAGGTCAGGTTTGACGCCAGTTTTGAGGTCAGGTTTGAGGTCAGGTTTGACGTCAGGTTTGAGGTCAGGTTTGACGTCAGGTTTGACATCAGGTTTGACATTAGGCTTGAGGTCAGGTTTGAGGTTTGGTTTGACGTCAGGTTTGAGGTCAGGTTTGAGGTCAGGTTTGAGGTCAGGTTTGACGCCAGTTTTGAGGTCAGGTTTGACGTCAGGTTTGAGGTCAGGTTTGAGGTCAGGTTTGAGGTTTGGTTTGACGCCAGTTTTAAGGTCAGTTTTGAGGTCAGGTTTGACATCAGGTTTGACGTCAGGTTTGAGGTCAGGTTTGAGGTTTGGTTTAGCGTCAGGTTTGAGGTCAGGTTTGAGGTCAGGTTTGACGCCAGTTTTGAGGTCAGGTTTGAGGTCAGGTTTGACGTCAGGTTTGAGGTCAGGTTTGACGTCAGGTTTGACATCAGGTTTGACATTAGGCTTGAGGTCAGGTTTGAGGTTTGGTTTGACGTCAGGTTTGAGGTCAGGTTTGAGGTCAGGTTTGAGGTCAGGTTTGACGCCAGTTTTGAGGTCAGGTTTGACGTCAGGTTTGAGGTCAGGTTTGAGGTCAGGTTTGAGGTTTGGTTTGACGCCAGTTTTAAGGTCAGTTTTGAGGTCAGGTTTGACATCAGGTTTGACTTCAGGTTTGAGGTCAGGTTTGACACTAGGTTTGAGGTCAGGTTTGAGGTTTGGTTTGACGTCAGGTTTGAGGTCAGGTTTGAGGTCAGGTTTGACGCCAGTTTTGAGGTTAAGTTTGACGTCAGGTTTGAGGTCAGGTTTGAGGTCAGGTTTGACGTCAGGTTTGAGGTCAGGTTTGAGGTCAGGTTTGACGTCAGGTTTGAGGTCAGGTTTGAGGTCAGGTTTGAGGTCAGGTTTGACATCAGGTTTGAGGTCAGGTTTGAGGTCAGGTTTGAGGTCAGGTTTGAGGTCAGGTTTGACGTCAGGTTTGACATCAGGTTTGAGGTCAGGTTTGAGGTCAGGTTTGACGCCAGTTTTGAGGTTAAGTTTGACGTCAGGTTTCACGTCAGGTTTGACGTCAGGTTTGAGGTCAGGTTTGAGGTCAGGTTTGAGGTCAGGTTTGACGTCAGGTTTGACGTCAGGTTTGACGTGAGTGAGGTTTGACGTTAGTCAGGTTTGAGGTCAGGTTTGATGTCAGGTTTGAGGTCAGGTTTGAGGCCGGGTTTGAGGTCAGGTTTGACGTCAGGTTTGACGTCAGGTTTGAGGTCAGGTTTGACGTCAGGTTTGACGTCAGGTTTGAGGTCAGGTTTGAGGTCAGGTTTGACGTCAGGTTTGAGGTCAGGTTTGAGATCAGGTTTGACGTCAGGTTTGAGATCAGGTTTGACATTACGTTTGAGATCAAGTTTGAGGTCAGGTTTGAGGTCAGGTTTGAGGTCAGGTTTGACGCCAGTTTTGAGGTCAGGTTTGACGTAAAGTTTGACGTCAGGTTTGACGTCAGGTTTGACGTCAGGTTTGAGGTCAGGTTTGACGTCAGGTTTGAGGTCAGGTTTGAGGTCAGGTTTGACGTCAGGTTTGAGGTCAGGTTTGAGGTTTGGTTTGACGTCAGGTTTGAGGTCAGGTTTGACGTCAGGTTTGACGTGAGTGAGGTTTGACGTTAGTCAGGTTTGAGGTCACGTTTGAGGTCAGGTTAGAGGTCAAGTTTGACGTCAGGTTTGACGTCAGGTTTGACATCAGGTTTGACATTAGGTTTGAGGTCAGGTTTGAGGTTTGGTTTGACGTCAGGTTTGAGGTCAGGTTTGAGGTCAGGTTTGACATCAGGTTTGACATTAGGTTTGAGGTCAGGTTTGAGGTCAGGTTTGACGTCAGGTTTGAGGTCAGGTTTGAGGTCAGGTTTGACGTCAGGTTTGACGTCAGGTTTGAGGTCAGGTTTGAGGTCAGGTTTGACGTCAGGTTTGACGTCAGGTTTGACATCAGGTTTGAGGTTTGGTATGACGTCAGGTTTGATGTCAGGTTTGAGGTCAGGTTTGAGGTCAGGTTTGAGGTCAGGTTTGACGTCAGGTTTGAGGTCAGGTTTGACGTCAGGTTTGAGGTCAGGTTTGAGGTCAGGTTTGACATCAGGTTTGAGGTGAGTGAGGTTTGACGTCAGTCAGGTTTGAGGTCAGGTTTGACGTCAGGTTTGAGGTCAGGTTTGACGTCAGGTTTGAGGTCAGGTTTGATGTCAGGTTTGAGGTCAGGTTTGAGGTCAAGTTTGAGGTCAGGTTTGACGTCAGGTTTGACGTCAGGTTTGAGGTCAGGTTTGAGATCAGGTTTGACATTACATTTGAGGTCAGGTTTGAGGTCAGGTTTGAGGTCAGGTTTGAGGTCAGGTTTGAGGTCAGGTTTGACGTCAGGTTTGACATCAGCTTTGACATTAGGTTTGAGGTCAGGGTTGACGTCAGGTTTGACGTCAGGTTTGACGTCAGGTTTGAGGTCAGGTTTGACGTCAGGTTTGACATCAGGTTTGAGGTGAGTGAGGTTTGACGTCAGTCAGGTTTGAGGTCAGGTTTGACGTCAGGTTTGAGGTCAGGTTTGAGGCCGGGTTTGAGGTCAGGTTTGACGTCAGGTTTGACGTCAGGTTTGAGGTCAGGTTTGACGTCAGGTTTGAGGTCAGGTTTGACGTCAGGTTTGAGGTCAGGTTTGAGGTCAGGTTTGACATCAGGTTTGAGGTCAGGTTTGACGTCAGGTTTGAGGTCAGGTTTGACGTCAGGTTTGAGGTCAGGTTTGACATCAGGTTTGAGGTCAGGTTTGACATCAGGTTTGAGGTCAGGTTTGACGTCAGGTTTGAGGTCAGGTTTGAGGTCAGGTTTGATGTCAGGTTTGACGTCAGGTTTGACGTCAGGTTTGAGGTCAGGTTTGAGGTTTGGTTTGACGTCAGGTTTGAGTCAGGTTTGAGGTCAGGTTTGACGTCAGGTTTGAGGTCAGGTTTGACGTCAGGTTTGACGTGAGTGAGGTTTGACGTTAGTCAGGTTTGAGGTCAGGTTTGACGTCAGGTTTGAGGTCAGGTTTGAGGTCAGGTTTGAGGCCGGGTTTGAGGTCAGGTTTTACGTCAGGTTTGACGTCAGGTTTGAGGTCAGGTTTGACGTCAGGTTTGAGGTCAGGTTTGAGGTCAGGTTTGAGGTCAGGTTTGAGGTCAGGTTTGACGTCAGGTTTGACGTCAGGTTTGAGGTCAGGTTTGAGGTCAGGTTTGAGGTCAGGTTTGAGGTCAGGTTTGAGGTCAGGTTTGACGTCAGGTTTGAGATCAGGTTTGAGGTCAGGTTTGAGGTCAGGTTTGAGGTCAGGTTTGAGGTCAGGTTTGAGGTCAAATTTGAGGTCAGGTTCTAGATCAGGTTTGAGGTCAGGTTTGACGTCAGGTTTGACGTCAGGTTTGACGTCAGTCAGGTTTAAGGTCAGGTTTGACGTCAGGTTTGACGTGAGTGAGGTTTGACGTCGGTTTTTGAGGTCAGGTTTGTCGTCATGTTTGACGTCAGGTTTGAGGTCAGGTTTGAGGTCAGGTTTGAGGTCAGGTTTGAGGTCAGGTTTGACGTCAGGTTTGACGTCAGGTTTGATTTCAGTCAGGTTTGACGTCAGCTTTGACGTCAGGTTTGAGGTCAAGTTTGACATCTGTCAGGTTTGAGATCAGGTTTGAGGTCAGGTTTGAGGTCAGGTTTGAGGTCAACAGCTGGCTGGATCAGGTTTGAGGATCTGTTTGGGGCTCAGAATTTGGAATCAGGTTAGGGAATCAGGTTTGGGAATCAAGTTTGGTGTTCAAGTCATGGAGGCGGATGTCAATCTCCCGGGCATAGCAGCGTTCGCCAAGCGGCTGCTCTCCCTTTCCTCTCTCGCCTGTAACCCAGAATCCCTTCTTTCCCGTGTCTCACCCTTTCACAGAGCCCCAGGTTCATGGCGCTGGTGTTCAAATCCATGAGGCGCCCACACGCACTCACCCGCTGCCACACTGGCAGTGACTCCACCCGCTGCCTCTCCTGCCGCTCCTCCCCCCCACCAAACCCGGCAGCTGCCCGCGGAAGGCAGGCGAGTAGGAGGGCTGGTACGCGAGGTCGAGGGGGTACGGGAAGAGGATGTCCGTCACCCCGGGGGGGGGAGTCCAACCTTCCCAACCCAAGCACCCACACGCACTCACCCGCTGCCATATTGGCAGTGGCTTTAACCCCTGCCTCTCCTGCGGCTCCTCTCCTCCTCCAAACCCGTGCTGCCAGCGGAAGGCAGGCGAGTAGGAGGGCTGGTACGCGAGGTCGAGGGGGTACGGGAAGAGGATGTCCGTCACCCCGGGGGTCCACTGGGCGCTCAGCACTGCGAATCAAGGCGCCAGAGACGACAACCCACCACACCACTCTCAATCTCCCACACGCACTCACCCGCTGCCACAGTGGCAGAGGCTCCAACCCCTGCCTCTCCTGCCGCTCCCCCCCTCCAAACCAGTGCTGCCCGTGGCCGTTTGGGGCCGAGTAGGAGGGCGGGTAGGCGAGGTCGAGGGGGTCGGGGAAGAGAATGTCTGTCACCCCGGGGGTCCACTGGGCGCTCAGCACTGCAAACCAAGGCGCCAGCGACGACGACCCAGCGATCACGACCCACCACAGCACTCCCCCAATCACCAACACGCACTCACCCGCTGCCATATCGGCAATGGTTCCAGCCCCTGTCGCTCCTGCCGTGCCTCTCCTACTTGCCCCGCGCGGGCCAAGTAGGAGGGCTGGTAGGCGAAGTCGAGAGGGTCGGGGAAGAGAATGTCTGTCACCCCGGGGGTCCACTGGGAGCTCAGCACTGCAAAGCCCGATCGGCCTGATGAGAGCGAGTTGTCGTAGCTTTGCGCGTCATCACACGCGTTCAGATAGAGCTCCGCTCGCAGGGCTGCAGGGGGCAAGGAGTAGGAGGGAGGGGGGAAAGTTATGAATCTCAAACGCGGCTCACTCCAAGGCGAAGATACAACAAAAATGCGCACACGTATACCAAGGACTCACTCTGCAGCTCAAACGTGACCACGGCTTCGTGAATCATCTTTACTGCCAGGTTGATTCTGAGAAGCTTCCTCTCGTCTTCCAGGAAGGCGCCGTAGCGGAAGTACACTCGCCCTTCCACCACTCGCACCTGCGCCACACACGTCATGAGCTGGGGGTGGGGAGGGGGAGGAGAGGGAGAGGGGAGAAGGAGAGGGAGGAGGAGCAGAAAGTTGAACAAACCCCCGTCCTTCCACCACTCGCACCTGCGCCACACAGGTCATGAGCTGGGGGCGGGGAGGGCGGGGGAGAAGAGGTAGGGGTGGGGAATGGAGTGGGGGGGATGAAAGGGAGGGTGGCTTTTGAGTCGACTTTAACAACCTTCCTTTCCACCACTCGCACCTGCGCCACACAGCTCATGAGCTGGGGGTGGGGAGGGCAGAGGGAACGGGAGGGGGAGGGGGAGGGGGACGGGGAGGGGGAAGGGGAAGGGAGATTGGGGGGAGAAAGGGAGAGAGAGGGGGGGGGAAGATGGCTAAGTTGCAGTGGATTTATAGGTTGGTGGTGGCAGTGCATGCATGGTGCAGGCAGGGTAGCTTGCAGCGCAGCGCACCTTGGGGTTGGTGGCGATGGCCTTGAGTGCTGCCGCCTTGAGTTGTTAGGGTAGACTCTAAAGTCACATGGTGCAGGGTAACTTGTAGATGTAGCACACATACACACTGGGGTAAATGACAGTGCATGGCTTCATTCAAAGCAGCGCACCTTGGGGTTGGTGGCGATGGCATTAAGTGCTGCCGCGTTGACTCGTTTGAGTGGAGTTACAAGTCACATGGTGCAGGTTAACTTGCAAGTGCACAGACGATTCAAAACTCAGTGCACGGTGCAAGGCAACTGGCAGAGCAGCGCACCTTGGGGTTGGTGGCGATGGCCTTGAGTGCAGCGGCCTTGATGAGACCTGTCTTCCCCAGCCCGTCCGTGATACCCTGTGGGTCGTGCAACACAGCGCGTGCATGGAAAACCATGCACTCATGCACAAGTACATGCACCCACCATGCACCCATGCATCCACAGAGGCCCAACGGTACACACTAAATCTTCCATGCACGCATGCATGCTCGTCGTAACAGGCATTTTTCACGCATCCATCAATACATGCATACAGGCCAAGCACCATGCGACCAAGCACAATGCAATGCAAATCGGATATCGGATATCAGAACAACCATGTGTAGCTCGTGACTCGCGTTCACACGGATCCACACCAACCAAACAAACCTCCACCCCGACCTTCCATTGACCTTCCTATTTCCCCTTACCCCTCCACCTGCCACCTCAACCCATACAGAACTCGCCCAACTATGTCTATCTCGTCCCCCAACTATTCCCAACTACCATGACGCACCTTATCCCTTCCACCATCTTTTGTTTCCCCTTCTCACAGAGACACCCATAACCCCTCCCCTTCAGAATCACACCCTCCTCCACCCTTTCCCACACCCAAATTCAAACCCCTCTTATCCCATCCCCTCCCCTCCCCCTCTCCCACCTCTTATCACATCCCCTCCCTTCCCCACTCCTTTTCCCTGCCTCCCAGCCCAGCCGCACCTCTATTCTCGCCCACGGCGCCAGGAACCGCTCGGCCAAGCGCGCGAAGGCAAGTGTGACGGGGTCACTGGTGCTGAAGGCGCCCGTGGTGAGCAGCCCCTCCACCACCACCGCCCACGGCACCTTCCCGTCGTCCTCGCCCTCCCGCGCCGCCACCATCTTCCCCATCGCCTGCAGCCTCCTGCCCGAAAAAAATATCGGCCCCGCATTCTGCCCGGCGCTGGTGCCCTCCCCGCCTCCCGAGCCTCCTCCGCTTCCTCCCGAACCTGCGCCTCCGCCGAGCCTGTTAGGTCCGGTGTCCCCCAGCAGCACCCCCGTGCCTGCGCCCAATCCTGAGGTGAAATCGAGCCCGGCGGCGGCGGCAGCGGCGGCGACGGCTGCATCAGTAGAATCAGCGGTATCGTTTAACCAAGGGCCTTCTAAGACTCCTCTGGCGTTTAGGTAAACGGCGAAGTCGCAACCGGCTGGCTCGACTAATCTGCTGGCGAGATAAGGCGCGGGGAACCAGAAGAACCGAGTGGCGATGAATACGAAGACCGCGCACGATGCGATTATCACGTGGGGTCGCTCCCGCGCGATGCCATCTAGGAGGCCGGCTGCGCCGCCGCCGCTTCCGCCACGTGTGCTGAATGCATTCGTAGCCGCTGATCTTGACGACGGAGAGTACTGGGATCGACGGCTCCCAGCTCTCGCTCGCGACGACATCGCTTCTGCGATTAGCGAAACTCCTTCGACGTGGTAACCTGGTCAATCATGACTGCAGCTGTCCGTAACGTGGAGGATCCAAACGTAGCGACTCTTGTCCTTCAATTCTGGATCATGGCGACACGAACAGCGGCATCTAGCAAAGGTGGAATGCCTCTATCGTGATCACACACATTCTCATATCACCTCCAATTCTGTGGTTCCTTTTAACGGTTATCTAAGAGCGTCTGAGTCGTCAGCGCCGAATGCCATGATACCAGCATGCACCTGGAGATTCGGAGCGGTAGAAACCTTGGAATATGGCGAGAATATTGCCACTTGTGCAGCAATGGCCAGGCCGACCACAGCAGACCACACTGACCACACTGGGCACTTATCGGAGAGTCGTCCCAACTTGCAGTGTCGATCAAGACGCTCAGGACTACAAAACAAGAGTGCGGTGGATTACGATTCAATAAGATGTTAATGTGTTTACATAGGTATTCCGAACGTTTAGGTATGGTTCGAAGGAAACGATGTCAAGACGACCGAGGCAAGTGGTGTTGGTTGGTGGAGTTTCCAAGGTGCAGCGCTCCTGTCCCGGTTCGTTCAGATGGTAGCTGGTCGGCTAGGCAAACTTGTTACCACAGTTCGCTCGCAGCCGGAGGAAACGAGGGGCGAAACAAAAACCGGAAAGTAACATGTCGCCGAAGGTGTTTGTTCGTTGGGGGCATTTTCAGATTAGCGAAGGCAGACGAAGCAAGAAAGTGCGTGCTAGCCTTGACATGGTCAATAGAAGGCTCTGACCAGGTTTAGGATTCACGTGATTGTATCGAGCGACGACCGACGACTGACGTGTTTCGACGAGCGACCACCTACGAGCGACGAGCAACGACAGAGACTATCCAAGAGCACTGACGAACGCTGAGCGACGAGCAACAGGCGAGACGAGCGACGAGCAGCTAGTGCCGAGCGGTTGGCGAACGACGAACGACGAGCAACTAGAGAAGAGTGAGCCGCGAAAGACGGAACTCCTACCAAGAGATGGAGTAGGTAGACCTAATTCATCAACATTATTCAGCATTGTCGTTCTCCCTCCAAGCAATCTCTCTTAACGGCAACCCAGTAGGTCATCCTGCTAGTAACGGATTAGCGTCGTCATAAGATTGCCTTGAAAAAGGCGGTGCGAGGCGCCATGACTTCGACCCGGCCTTTCCGCTGCCGACAGAGAAGGTGGTAACGCGACGGTCTAATTCGCGCGTTTGATTGACGACATTCTCACTCCGCCACACGCCGCTATACCTGATAAAATCCTGGTCGTTCTGGCGGTTGTAGCTCAACTCGAGAGTAGCGCCGGTTGTAGTAAACCAGCTGTAGCGCCGCGCCTACGTTGCTGCTCTGCTGTGTCTCCCATAGGTTACAGTGGCCATTTAACACGGCTCCTCCTAAACCTTCGACAACGAGCTCTTATAGTATTCGGCATTCTCATGGGCTGCGTGGGATCGACTGCGAAGGAAGACTCCCCTAAAGGTAGGAATGCGTTCTGGACTGCCATCTCAGCTTCCCCTTCCCCCGCTGGGTTCTCCCCTTTCCCGTCCTCTGCCGTTCCCCTTCCCGCGCCCTCCTTCCCCTGTGCTCCACGAGTGCTTTGAGGCTGCGTCATAATTAGAGGGGTCGGAGCCCCGTGGAAACGAGCCATGCCACTTTGCTCTAAAATTTTCAGAGAGTTCGAGTCTGCGAATTCGTTAGTGCTTCATGCTCTCCCTGGCTGGGTTCTACCTGCGCGTGTGTGCAGGCAAGAAGGTGGTGAAGCCCAAGGCGTGGAAGCACCCAACGCCGCTGTCACAGGCAGAGCTGGCGCGCATGAGGGAGGAGTTCTGGGACACAGCGCCGCACTACGGCGGCCAACGAGGTCCGCCTCCCCTTCGCCTCCTTGCTTCTAGCCCCACTAGCTTCCTTCGTCACTATCTCTCTCCCCTCTTCCTTTCTCATCGCCCTAAATTGAAACATACACACTACTGCCATTTCCCTTGACCTTTCACCTCTTTCTCCCCAACCCGTTTCCCCCACCTCCCTTTGGCCGCCCCGTGCCTGCGTGTGGCAGAGATATGGGACGCGTTGAAGGCGGCCACAGAGGGGGACCGGAGCATGGCGCAAGTGATACTGGAGTCAGCAGGGGTGGTGGTCGATGTACCTGACATGTCCGTGTGCTACGATGAGAGAGGTGCGTCATGGTGGCTTTTGAGTCGACTCAAAAGTCAAGTGATACTGGAGTCAGCAGGGGTGGTGGTCGATGTACCTGACATGTCCGTGTGCTACGATGAGAGAGGTGCGTCATGGTGGCTTTTGAGTCGACTCAAAAGTCAAGTGATACTTGAGTCAGCAGGGGTGGTGGTCGATGTGCCTGACATGTCCGTGTGCTACGATGAGAGAGGTGCGTCATGGTGGCTTTTGAGTCGACTCAAAAGTCAAGTGATACTTGAGTCAGCAGGGGTGGTGGTCGATGTGCCTGACATGTCCGTGTGCTACGATGAGAGAGGTGCGTCATGGTGGCTTTTGAGTCGACTCAAAAGTCAAGTGATACTTGAGTCAGCAGGGGTGGTGGTCGATGTGCCTGACATGTCCGTGTGCTACGATGAGAGAGGTGCGTCATGGTGGCTTTTGAGTCGACTCAAAAGTCAAGTGATACTTGAGTCAGCAGGGGTGGTGGTCGATGTACCTGACATGTCCGTGTGCTACGATGAGAGAGGTGCGTCATGGTGGCTTTTGAGTCGACTCAAAAGTCAAGTGATACTTGAGTCAGCAGGGGTGGTGGTCGATGTGCCTGACATGTCCGTGTGCTACGATGAGAGAGGTGCGTCATGGTGGCTTTTGAGTCGACTCAAAAGTCAAGTGATACTTGAGTCAGCAGGGGTGGTGGTCGATGTGCCTGACATGTCCGTGTGCTACGATGAGAGAGGTGCGTCATGGTGGCTTTTGAGTCGACTCAAAAGTCAAGTGATACTTGAGTCAGCAGGGGTGGTGGTCGATGTGCCTGACATGTCCGTGTGCTACGATGAGAGAGGTGCGTCATGGTGGCTTTTGAGTCGACTCAAAAGTCAAGTGATACTTGAGTCAGCAGGGGTGGTGGTCGATGTGCCTGACATGTCCGTGTGCTACGATGAGAGAGGTGCGTCATGGTGGCTTTTGAGTCGACTCAAAAGTCAAGTGATACTTGAGTCAGCAGGGGTGGTGGTCGATGTGCCTGACATGTCCGTGTGCTACGATGAGAGAGGTGCGTCATGGTGGCTTTTGAGTCGACTCAAAAGTCAAGTGATACTTGAGTCAGCAGGGGTGGTGGTCGATGTGCCTGACATGTCCGTGTGCTACGATGAGAGAGGTGCGTCATGGTGGCTTTTGAGTCGACTCAAAAGTCAAGTGATACTTGAGTCAGCAGGGGTGGTGGTCGATGTGCCTGACATGTCCGTGTGCTACGATGAGAGAGGTGCGTCATGGTGGCTTTTGAGTCGACTCAAAAGTCAAGTGATACTTGAGTCAGCAGGGGTGGTGGTCGATGTGCCTGACATGTCCGTGTGCTACGATGAGAGAGGTGCGTCATGGTGGCTTTTGAGTCGACTCAAAAGTCAAGTGATACTTGAGTCAGCAGGGGTGGTGGTCGATGTGCCTGACATGTCCGTGTGCTACGATGAGAGAGGTGCGTCATGGTGGCTTTTGAGTCGACTCAAAAGTCAAGTGATACTTGAGTCAGCAGGGGTGGTGGTCGATGTGCCTGACATGTCCGTGTGCTACGATGAGAGAGGTGCGTCATGGTGGCTTTTGAGTCGACTCAAAAGTCAAGTGATACTTGAGTCAGCAGGGGTGGTGGTCGATGTACCTGACATGTCCGTGTGCTACGATGAGAGAGGTGCGTCATGGTGGCTTTTGAGTCGACTCAAAAGTCAAGTGATACTTGAGTCAGCAGGGGTGGTGGTCGATGTGCCTGACATGTCCGTGTGCTACGATGAGAGAGGTGCGTCATGGTGGCTTTTGAGTCGACTCAAAAGTCAAGTGATACTTGAGTCAGCAGGGGTGGTGGTCGATGTGCCTGACATGTCCGTGTGCTACGATGAGAGAGGTGCGTCATGGTGGCTTTTGAGTCGACTCAAAAGTCAAGTGATACTTGAGTCAGCAGGGGTGGTGGTCGATGTGCCTGACATGTCCGTGTGCTACGATGAGAGAGGTGCGTCATGGTGGCTTTTGAGTCGACTCAAAAGTCAAGTGATACTTGAGTCAGCAGGGGTGGTGGTCGATGTGCCTGACATGTCCGTGTGCTACGATGAGAGAGGTGCGTCATGGTGGCTTTTGAGTCGACTCAAAAGTCAAGTGATACTTGAGTCAGCAGGGGTGGTGGTCGATGTGCCTGACATGTCCGTGTGCTACGATGAGAGAGGTGCGTCATGGTGGCTTTTGAGTCGACTCAAAAGTCAAGTGATACTTGAGTCAGCAGGGGTGGTGGTCGATGTGCCTGACATGTCCGTGTGCTACGATGAGAGAGGTGCGTCATGGTGGCTTTTGAGTCGACTCAAAAGTCAAGTGATACTTGAGTCAGCAGGGGTGGTGGTCGATGTGCCTGACATGTCCGTGTGCTACGATGAGAGAGGTGCGTCATGGTGGCTTTTGAGTCGACTCAAAAGTCAAGTGATACTTGAGTCAGCAGGGGTGGTGGTCGATGTGCCTGACATGTCCGTGTGCTACGATGAGAGAGGTGCGTCATGGTGGCTTTTGAGTCGACTCAAAAGTCAAGTGATACTTGAGTCAGCAGGGGTGGTGGTCGATGTGCCTGACATGTCCGTGTGCTACGATGAGAGAGGTGCGTCATGGTGGCTTTTGAGTCGACTCAAAAGTCAAGTGATACTTGAGTCAGCAGGGGTGGTGGTCGATGTGCCTGACATGTCCGTGTGCTACGATGAGAGAGGTGCGTCATGGTGGCTTTTGAGTCGACTCAAAAGTCAAGTGATACTTGAGTCAGCAGGGGTGGTGGTCGATGTGCCTGACATGTCCGTGTGCTACGATGAGAGAGGTGCGTCATGGTGGCTTTTGAGTCGACTCAAAAGTCAAGTGATACTTGAGTCAGCAGGGGTGGTGGTCGATGTGCCTGACATGTCCGTGTGCTACGATGAGAGAGGTGCGTCATGGTGGCTTTTGAGTTGACTCAAAAGTCAAGTGATACTTGAGTCAGCAGGGGTGGTGGTCGATGTGCCTGACATGTCCGTGTGCTACGATGAGAGAGGTGCGTCATGATGCTGGGCACCAGGCACTGGGCGGGAGGGAGTTCAGGAAATGTGAGCATGCTGGCGGGCTTATGTACTTTTCACTGCAGGAGTTATGCACCTCTGCCTCCTGATCACCTCAGCTTTCTCTCCCTCCGTGCCTATTGCAGGAGCCAAGTACGAGCTACCCCATTATGTTCTGAGCGATCCCATCAACCTCATCAAGGAATCGTGAGGGTGAATCACAGCATTGCGAATCTCCAGGTACAAGGAGTCACCTTGATTATGTCAACCGCTGCTGTCGTTATAGATGCGGAAGCTGTGCTCTTGAAGAAGTTATTCCGGTAGCGTTCGTGAGCCACCGAGCCGAACATGATTGGAAAGCAGATTGCGCAGCCTGCAACTCACCCGTGCCGTGGGTGTCAGGTATCCAGCTGTCAAGCAGTGTTCCCAGTTAGCTTAGGAGGACTGTAAGATGCTGGGCTGCAGAAGCAACACTAGCATTGACACCAGCAGCAGTCTGGATGATTTGCAACTTTGCTACCGTTTTTCTGGATGTCTCCTACGCTGGTGAACATGGTTCGGTGGTTCTCTTTCTGGACACGTGTGTGCCCGTCTACCTGCTTGGGTATGTCTGACGGCATCTAGCTAGGCATGCTTGCTTCCTGGGTGATTCTTTTCTCGTGGTTGAGGTGGGTGTATCTTACCGTACCATACCTTACCATGCCTCAGCATATTTATACCTCATATTACTGGTACCTTACCGGGCCCCTCCATCCCTTCACCTTAGTTCACCCACCAGCATTTATGGACTAGCAGTTAATTTGGAACAAACCCCTCTACTGCCGCGGCTTCTAAGCCAACCCTCTAAATCTGTGACTGACCACGCGGCGACCTAGACCTCTTCTGGCAACTCCCCTTGCATTGCTGCTCCTCCCCACCATCGCCCTCACCTCCTCTCTGTCACCATGGCAGGAGTGGGCGCGGGGCTTCTATGTGAAGCGGCACCAGCACGGGGCAGCACAGCGGTGGGGGAACTTCCACTTTTACCGCATGTGAAAATAGGGTACCACCCATTGATACCATCAAGTATTTGCATGAGTAGGTTAACTGCGCATGAATACCATCTTGTAACTGCGTGGTTACTGTAAGCACACGCATGGATACTACGTGGTACCAGTAACTATCAGAATACTAGCGTGAGAATGGTGCATTGAATGAAACAGTTGGGTACAAGTAGCTAACCCTAGTTGGGGTTGTACCCCATACTGGCTACCCCACTACAGCCTACCAACATATAACAGTTTAACACACCCCCATAGGCAAAGTGGGGGAGAACAAAGGGTCACAAGACCAGTCCAGCAAAGCAACGCAAGCCCAGGGTGGATCACAACGTCACCACACTCCGAGCACAAGCAAAGGCCACAAGGCCAATTCACATGCAGTGCTAGATATAGTACAAGACAAGCAACACAGTGATCAAAACCTAGCAAGCAAGCAAAAAGATATATATAAAGTACAGTACAAAGAAAGTCAAGCAGTAAGCAAATGAGGGAATGTGGACACAAGGCCTAAAGAAGTACAGTGCCGCTGATGATCACTAGGCGGGAGCGCCTTGGTGAAGATATCAGCAGTGTTGGCCTTCGAGTCCACGTACACAAGCCGAAGCTGACCTCGCTGCTGCAGCTCTCGAGCAAGAAAGTAGCGAAGAGCAATGTGCTTCGTCCTGTGCTCCAGTTTGTGCTCCTGACACAAGGCAAGGGCCGCCTTGTTGTCGCCGTACAGAACTGGAGGAGAACTAGGCCGCTCTCCCAAGTCAGTCAGCAGGTAGGTGAGCCAGCGTAACTCCTGTGCAGCCATGGCCGTGGCGTAGATCTCAGCCTCACAACTAGAGCTGAGAACAGAAGAAGAGCGGGTGGACCGCCACGAGACAGAACCAGAGCCAAGGCTGAAGGTGTAACCCTGCGACGACCGCTGCGTAGCCAAGTCGTCCACCCAAGAAGCGTCCGAGTGACCAGTGAGAACAACTCTGTCGCGTCCTCCAAGCACCAGCCCCATGCCTGATGTACTGCACAAGTAACGCAGCACCCTCTTAGCAGCCTCCCAGTGCTCTCGCCTGTGTCTCCCAGGCGCAACGTAACGAGCAAGGATGCTAAGAGGGTACGCGAGGTCAGGTCGCGTGCAAGTCATCAGGTACATGAGGCAGCCTACAAGCTCTGGGTACGGGCCACTCGGCTCTACGGACTCGTCCGAAGGTGGAGCTGAGAGCGAGTGGCTGGTAGCCAGAGGTGTGGCCTGTGGTGAGGAGAACTGGAAGCCGAAGCGCTGAAGGACCTACTGCACCATGTGTGACTGAGTCAGGATGATGGTGCGGCGTGCTCTGTCCCGGGTGATCTGCAAGCCAAGGTAGATGCGCAGCTCACCCAGGTCAGTGCAGGTGTGTCTCTTCTGCAGCTCCGACTTCACACGAGCGAGTGCCTCAGTGTCAGCAGTAGCAAAGACCAAGTCGTCGACGTACACGAGAATGTAGAACGGTGGCAGCGACGTGTCTGTGCGCAGAAACAGCGACGGGTCAGCAGTAGACGGCGCGAACCCAAGGGCCGCAAGTGTAGTCCTCAGTGTGTCGTGCCACTCACGTGGCGCCTGGCGGAGACCGTAGACTGGCCGGCGGAGGCTCCACTGGGTACCAGGAGGAAACGACCCAGTAAAGCCAGGTGGGCGGCGCAGCCAGATCTTCTCGTGCAGGCTGCCCTGCAGGAAAGCTGTGCTGAAGTCAAGAGAGTGAAGCTCGTAGTCACGCTGAGCAGCAACGTGCAGCAGAACCCGAAGAGTGGTCATCTTCGGGGTGGGGGAGAAGGTCTGGAAGAAGTCAACCCCCTGACGCTGACTGAAGCCTCTAGCAACGTAACGAGCCTTGAAGACAGGCGGAGAACCCGGCGGCCGCTTCACCCTGAAAATCCACATGCCATCGACGATGTTCGCCCCAGGAGGGGGAACCTCGTCGACGTAGGTGCCTGTGGACTTCCAGGATGCCATCTCTGCGTCCATGGCTGTCTGCCACTGAGAGGAGTAGGGACCCGAGATCGCCTCTGCGTAAGAGCGCGGAGTGGGGATGTCTAGTGCATCCGGGTCTCCCTCAGGGGCAAGCAACCAGGCCACGAGATGAGGTACAGCAGCCGCAAGAGAGTCAAAGTCCTCCTGCCTGTCCTCAAGGACGTCCGTGCCAAGAGCACACTCACCCCCGACGGACGGAGGACAGACAGACTCAGACTCAGCAACAAGACTGGCGGCGTAGTCTAGGCGACATGCAGCAGCAAAGTCGACAAGCTCAGCGACCAGGGCAGACGCAGCAGAAGACTCAAACGACGGGTCAGTGACAACAGTGGCGAGAAGACGCGTAACAGTAGGGTGGGCAGCACGAACACTGTCAGACTCAGGGTCGGGAACGTCAGGAAGAGAAGACGCAGGAGGAGACGGTAGGGGGACACGCTGTGGACCAGTGGAAGGACGAAGGGCCATAATATGCGTGCCAGGAACAGGAGGAGGACGCGGACGCGCGACACGACGACCAGTGGGACCAGTGCGCGCAGTGCGAGCAGTGCGAGTAGCACGAACAGGCGAGGCAGGACGAGACACAGGCTCACGACGCTCCGTAAGCGAGTCCGGCAGTGCAGTGTAAGGTACAGGAGCAGGGAGGGGGGAGCCAGGCTGGAGGGGAAGGCCAGTGGAAGACGGGAGGGAAAGAACCTGGCGAAGCACCGTGTCAGGCGGTGGCAAAGCCGACGGTGACGGAGGAGCGAAGAACAGGCGCGACGGCGGAGCTCCGCCAGCACCTCCAGCACCCGCAGCACCAGAAGCACCAGGACCAGCACCCTCCGCCGCAGCACCCCCAGAGTCGGCGACGTCAGCACCAGAGGCCCCAGCAGCGTCAGACCTCCCCTCGCCAGCACCTCCAGAACCAGCAGGACCACCGTGTCCAGAACCGTCAGCTCCAGTGTCGTCAGCTCCAGCAGCTCCAGTACCGCCAGGAAGAGCACCCCCAGAGCCGGTAGCTCCAACTCCGCTGGCACCGCCAGCTCCAGAGTCCCCAGCTCCAGCAGCTCCAGCCTCAGTGCTCCCAGAACAGCCAGTCCCGGCAGCTCCAGTACCTCCAGTACGAGCACCTCCAGGACGAGCAGCTCCAGAACCTCCAACTCCAGCAGGGCCACGAGGACGGCGAAAGCGCCGGACGTACCAGTCACGAAGCTGCTGCGGTGTGAGAGACTGCTCAGCACCCCGAACCGGAGCACCCCCAGACGCAGCAACCCCAGGCTCCGTAGGCTCAGTCGCAGTACCCCCAGGCTCAGTGCCCCCAGGCGCAGCACCCCCAGGCTCAGCACCCCCAGACTCCGTACACGCAGGCTCAGCACCCCCAGTCGCAGCACCCCCAGGCTCAGCACCCCCAGGCTCCGAACTCTCAGGCACAGTACCCTCAGCTCCAGCACCCTCAGTCCCAGCACCCGCAGCCGCAGCACCCCCAGGCCCAGCACCCGCAGGCTCAGCACCCCCAGGCTCAGCACTCCCAGCAGCACCACCTGCAGCAGCACCTGAGTCACCTGTGACCTCGACAGGCTCAGCGACGGGAGGAGGGTCTACCTGAGAGACACCTGAAGGAGCAGGACCCTGAGGGGGAAGGGGGTCTACCGGAGGGGGACCAGGAGCGAGGAAAAGCGGCGGGGGAGGGAGGGGGGCAGTGCGGTAGGGGAAGAGACGGTAAAAAGGGACCGACTCGTCAAAGGTGACGTCCTGAGAGGCGAAGACCCGGCGCGAGGTGGGGTGGTAAAACTGCCAGCCAGGCGCGTCAGGGACAAAGCCAAGGAAGACACAGGGAAGCGTGCGGGAGGAGAGCTTGTCCGCGGACGTATCGCGAACAAGGGCACGAGCACCCCACACCCGGAAGCGCGACGCATCGCCAACCTCCCCCGTCCAACGCAGTGTGGGCGAGGTCTCCGGCAAGGAGACACGGGGCCAGAGGTTGAGCTGATGCGCGGCGTACCGGACAGCAAACGGCCACAGAAAATGGGGAGCCGCCGCATGGACCAAGGAGGTACGAGCGACCTCCATGACCAGGCCAATGCGGCGCTCAGCAACCCCATTCTGCTGTGGGGAGTCCGGAAGCGTGAAGGTCTGCTCGATGCCCTCCGCCTGACAGAAGGTCCTCAAGAGGTCGGAGGAGAACTCACCACCTCTGTCAGAGTGCAGACGCAGGACAGGAAGATCTGTCCGGAAACGGCGGCGGAGCTGGAGACGAACTGTGCGGATCCAAGGGATCAGAACAGCAGGGACCTCACCCTTGGTGCGCAAGGGGAAGACCGTGGTGTAACGCGAGTAGTCGTCGACAACCAGCAAAAAGTACCGCTCACCGCCCTGGCCACGAACGCGGGCTGGGCCCCACACGTCCAGGTGGAGGGTCTGCAGAGGAGCCTCTGTCGGGGGGAACGAGGAGGAGTGAGGAGCGGCGCGCTGCCGCCCCTCGACGCAAGGAAGGCAAGGCGGCGCAGGAGAGGCAGGGAGGGGAGGGAGGGACCTGGGAAGACCAGACACAAGGTGGCGACGGTGCATGCCACGGAGGCGTGGCAAGGAGGGGTGGCCCAGGCGGTGGTGCCAGAGAAGAGTCTGGTGCGACAGGGAACGACACTCACAGGCGTGGGCTACCAGACCTGACGCGGACACCTGACCGACAGCAGCGACCTGAGGAGACGCAGTGGACAGTGTGTAGAGACTCGACCCCGGCCGACGGGTAAACGTAGCCAGGTGACGGCCAGTCCTGGAGCACGTGAGGATCGCCACACGCTGTCCTCCAGGAGTAAAGGTGTCAACCCACTGATCCTGGATGACAGCGTTGCTCACCAGGTTCGTCGAGAACGAGGGGAGGTGGAAACCCGACAACGAGCCAGACGGAACCGCCGGACACGGGAGCACAGTGGTGGACCGTGCAAGGACTGGGCCCCCCGAGGGGTCAGCCAAGGAGACTGGGACCGGTGCAGGAAGTGGAGTGAGCTCAGTACTGTCACGAAAGAAACAGCGGGAAGCACCTGAGTCAAGGGTGAAGGTGTGCAAGGCCTCAGCCGGTGCAGTACCTGAGAGAGCAGTCTCTGTGGGTGCTGTACCTGAGAGAGCAGACTCACAAGCAGTAGGGACAGTACTGGAGGGAGCAGCCACAGAGGGCACCAGACCAGAGAGAGCAGACTCACTAGTACCCAGGGCAGCGGGCTCTATACCTGGGTCAGGCGGCACACACAAGTAACAGTCTCCCTCGGCACTAACAGTCAATGCATACATGGCAGCAATAATAGCATCATAGTCAAGAGCAAAGATATCAACACCAGCCCTCATCAGCTCAGCCCAGCGGGGGCGCTCAACATCCTCGCCCATCTCCTCACGCCAAGCGTCGTCAAGGCGGGAGAAGCAGCGGTACGGGGTGTGGAACCTCCCACACGTCTGTCCCTTGCGGTCACCTGTGCGAATGACATAGGAACAGCGGCCACTGCCCCCCGACGTCCCACGCTGAGCAAGCCACTCACGAAGCTGCTGGGTCGTCTGGGGACGCTGCTGCTGGTGGGAGCTCTGGCCCGAGCCAGTGCCTCCACTCCGACCTCCGCCGCCACCACTACCTCCGCTCCGACCGCCACCGCCGCCACCGCCACCGCCGCCACCGCCGCCACCGCCGCCGCCGCCACCACCGCCACCGCTCCCTCCGCCGCCCCCGCCTCCGCTGCCGACCCCACTCCCACCAGCACTCCCGCCACCGCTCCCTCCAGCACCGCCTCCCCCCCCACCTCCCCCACCTCCTCCCCCCCCAGCGCCACCCCCGCCACCCTTGCCCCCCTTGCCCTTGCCGGTGCGGCGCCTCCCACCAGGAGCAGAAGCAGCGCCAGCAGACTCAGCACCAAGGAAGTCAACAGCAGCAGCAGTAGCGTAGGAGGGAGCGAGGGGAGAGGGAGAACACCCCTCAAAGATGGGGGTGCGAGGAGCGCCACGAGCAGCACCTACAGCTACAATGCTCTTCTCGGCTGCTAGCAGTTTCTCCTCTAGGAGGGCGACAGTGAGCTCAGTGGGACAGCGAGCAAGGAAATAGTCGCGCACTGAGCTAAGGGTGTCAGGGAGACGGGTGACTAGAAAGTGGAGTGTCCAGTACAGTGGAGGGGGGTTCTTAGCGCAGAACTCGGTGGGAAGGGCGGCACGCAGGCGAGCGTCACTAGTGCGAAGGTGGGTGATAAGATCGGCGACTGTAGCAAAGGTGGACAGCTCAGGGAACAGGTAAGGCAGCATACGGCGGCTAAGCTCGGCTGTGGCAGGTGAGGAATAGCGGGCAACGACAGCGTCGTACAGGGCCTTAGCGGTTTTGCAGTCGCCAAAATGCTCGAGCTCAGCTAACGGCAGGTGACTGCGAATGGCTAGGCGAGCAGCTGCGTCACGAGTCTGCCAGTGGGAACGAACACTAAGCTCTGCTGTGGCAGGAGGGGCAGGTGCAGCACCAGACGCGTAATCATAGAGCGACACATGCTCCTTGCTATCGCTCAGGAGGAACAGCTGCAGGTCATCTAGCCAAGTGGTGAACTGCACAGGGCGGCCCTCAGCATCGAACGAAAGCACGCGGATGGAAGCCATAACGACAGTACGGCAGAGCAACGCAAGCTACCACAGCAGGGGCGGGCAATTGCGCACGGGCAGGGAGCAGCAGGCGGCGCTGCAAGCGGGCAGCGCGGCGGACAGGCGGCTCTGCAAGTGGGCAGCGCGGCAGGCAGGCGGCGCTGCAGGCGGGCAGCGCGACAGGCGGGCGACTCCGCAAGCGGGCAGCACGGCGGGCGGGCGGGCAGCGCGACGGACGGCGTGGGGCAAAGCGGGCGGCGCGCGGGGCTGCAAGGCAGCTCGACGGGCTGCGCGGGGCAGAGCGGGCGGCGCGCGGGGCTGCAGAGCCGAGCGACGAGCAGCGCGGGGCAGGGCGGGCGGGTCGCGGGGCTGCGCAGCAGATCGACGGGCGGCTCGGGGCACAGCGGGCGGTGCGCGGGGCTGCGAGGCAGCGCGACGGGCAGCGCGGGGCAGAGCGGGCGGCGCGACGGGCAAAGCAGGGGAGGCGCGCGGGGCTCTGGGCTGGCAGGACGCCGGTCGGCAGGGCGCACGAGGGCGCTAGAGCGCAATGAGGGCGCTACGAGGGTAGGGCGCGGGGGTAACGCGGTAACCGCAGCGTGCGGTGGTGGGCCCTAAAAAAAAAACGATCGGATGGTCCTAGGGACCACCTGCTCTGAATACCATATCAGAATACTAGCGTGAGAATGGTGCATTGAATGAAACAGTTGGGTACAAGTAGCTAACCCTAGTTGGGGTTGTACCCCATACTGGCTACCCCACTACAGCCTACCAACATATAACAGTTTAACAGTAACTGCATGGTAATTGATTTGATACATTCTCATGTATTTGAATCTTGATTCTCAAACCACCCACAAACCATTCCCCCTTTCATGCTGCTCCCTCACACAGAGCTGGTCAGGTAGTTGTTACGTTTATTTTTGACGAATTATTCATATCCTACTAAAGTTTGAAGGTAGCAATGAAGACATATGTATAACAACTACCGTAAGCATCGACCCCCCCATGTGCTGCAATGACCCTCTCCATGTCTTTCATCACAATAACCTCACAATAACCTTATCTTTCTTCTTCAATTCCTTCTTGAGCTTGCCAATCTGCAAGGGTTCGTGCGCATTAGTTAGTGCGCGTGCATTAACCAATAAATGAATGCTATAGAAAGGAGCTACATCACACACCTGATTCTGCGAATCAGCGAATTCCGACTTCACAATATTCAGCTCGTCAGTTTTTTCCTGGAGAAGCTTCTTAGATTTCAGAAGCTTTGGATTTAGCCGATGAGCTTCCAAGGCATGAGTCTTCTTCTGCTCCTCAAGTTCCTTCGTGAGATTTTCAATCTGTAAAGGTTGGTCGTAGTTAGTGCGCGTGTATCTACCAAGAACCAAATGTCGTAGGAAAGAGCTGCATTAGATACCTGATCCTGCATCTTCTCTTTGGCTGCAGACGTTTCGGCGGCTGCGTTCTTCAGTTTAGCAACCTGCTCAGTTTTTTCCTGGAGAAGCTTCTCATATTCCAGAAGCTTTGAATTTGCCTGTAGAGCAATCAAGGAATGAGTCTGAGAGGTCGAAGAGCGTGGGTTGTCCAAAACTTCCCACATTGAGTTTTACCTCGCTGTTATTGAAGGGGTCAAGCTTTCGTTTTTCCTGCTGTTCATTCCCCAACTTGGTCTCCTCATCCTGAGGGTCATCATTCTTGATACGGTCAGTAGTAGATCCGTCAGCCTTACTGTATGAAGCCAGCAGTATTGGGCGGATTTTAGGGTTTCAGCTCTTTTTTGCGAGTCCTGCGGGCCGTCCGAAATGAACTCATCGTTGCACTCAAGGAGGATGGTGATTGTGTGCAGAGATTGCTGAGTGCTATGACAGAGAATGCCACGAGGGTGTTTGTTTGGCTAGAACGGGTGAAATAAGTAAGCTATGTCGAGAAAGCTAGGCAGTAGCGAGAAACAGGAAAGAGGGCTTTTCACTAGCAGCAGCAGGATACATATACGAAACCCTAAATCGGGTTGTACTCGCTATAGAGTACCCCACTGCAGGCTAGACACACATAACATTCTGACACACCCCCATAGTCAAAGTGGGGTACAATCAATACAACAAGCAGGCAGAGCAGTAGTTCACAATTATAAGCAGCGCTAGAGACTATCACAGAGAGCAAGTGAGGAGGAGGAGAAACTGTGGGGCCGAGAAGATGAGAGACGACGGCTGAAGCTGCAGACACACAGGCAACAGGAGTGCGCAGCACTGTCGCTACCAGGCTAAACCCGGACTACACGGCGACAGGCTCTGCTGGCTCGCTGTGCTCCCACGAGTGCTCACACTGTGGCTACCGGGCGCAGAGCCCCGGACTACTCAGGCCACAGGGGGTCGTGGCTCTCTGGACTACCAGGAGTGCTCACACCGTGGCTACCGGGCGCAGAGCCCCGGACTACTCAGGCCACAGGGGGTCGTGGCTCTCTGGACTTCAGGCGCTGCGGACGACAAGTCGGCTACCTCCGGTCAACCTCCCCCAACTGTTCCACACCCCTTTCACACACTCCCTGCTGAACCACTAGCACCGCTCACACGCCACCCCCCTCGTACCACTCCGACGGCTCCAACACATCCACCCCCCTCAGCGGCAGCTGCAGCAGTGGGAGACGGAGGAGGAGGAGGAGAAGGGGACGGCTCACACACACGGCACCCCCATACTCTCCACCCCCAAACCCTAACACAGGAACGCGGGCAGCAGCGGGGGTGGGGCGCGGTCAGAAGCTCGGGGGACGGCGTGCGGCACAGGGGAAGACGGTACGGGCCGCTCACGGGCCTGGCGCAGGCCGGACGAACCGCGCGCGGGCTGCCCGAGCCGCGCGCGGGCCTGGCGCAGCCCGTACGGGCCGCGCGCGGGCCTGGCGCAGGCCGTACGGGCCGCGCGCGGGCTGTACGGGCCGCGCGCGGGCCTGGCGCAGCCCGTACGAGCAGCGCGCGGGCCTGGCGCAGGCCGTACGGGCCGCGCGCGGGCTGTACGGGCCGCGCGCGGGCCTGGCGCAGGTCGCGCGGGCCGCTACGGGCGACGGGGGGCGACGCGCGGGTCCCCGGGGGCGCTGCGACGGGCGACGGGGGCGACGCGCGGATCGACGGGGCAGCAAACCGCCGCGCACCTCGGGGCGCACGGCGGGCAGGGAACCGCCGCGCGCCCCGAGCGCGCGGCGGGAAGAAAAAACGCTGCGCGCTCCGAGCGCACGGCAGTGAGAAAACGGCGCGCGCCCGGGGCACGCTACAGGCAGTAGAGCAGTGGACGCATCGGGTGGGGCCCACCCACAGGATCGACCCAGGAGGGTCGACCTGCTCTGATAGCATGTCGAGAAAGCTAGGCAGTAGCGAGAAACAGGAAAGAGGGCTTTTCACTAGCAGCAGCAGGATACATATACGAAACCCTAAATCGGGTTGTACTCGCTATAGAGTACCCCACTGCATGCTAGACACACATAACATTCTGACAAGCTAGGCATGGAGCATGACCACCCCCATCCCGCTGGGGAGGGTGTCAGTTTTGCAAAATCGTTGGCGATTTTTTAACAAGAACTTCACGAGCAAATGATCAGGCTCGCGAAACTCCCAGAGCTTCCCCCGAGAACTGCCAGAATTCCCTTGAGCTGTTAGGAATGGAGGTTTGCTGACTTTCTATTGGCCAATAAATGACCCACCGACTATGTGGCTTGAGCGGTGCGTGGACAACATTATGTACCAAAACAGAAAGCACTGGACTAATATGATTGCACAGCAATTGATCTCTTCAAATGTAGTTTGGTGAAATGACATTTCATCCTTCCATTGTATATGTTTTCTTAGACCATGTCTTGTGTGCTGTATCCGATACAGAAGCGCGCATACCTGAATCGATGCTGACATGACAATGTCTACACACCACAACTCAAGATATGATTCTGATCTGCACTGCATGAAAGGTTATCGTCCGTCCGATCACGAACATATCCAGCTCAAGTTGTCGGTGCTGGTTTGGAAACTCGACAAGTGTTTTCGAGATTCCCCCGAATTCCGCCCACCCCAGCCAACCGTTCGGGCAGCAGCCCCGCCATCTGGATCGGCGCTCCGCAGACCCCAAACATCTGCGCACACAGCGCATTCCCCAGCCCACTGGGAGCGCCTATCCCAGCAGAGCCGTTGGACCCCGCGGGAGCGACAAGGGCTGAAAATCACCCGCGCTCGCGCCGAAACACATGTCGGCGGTGCTTCCTCCTCCGCTATTTGCCCACCTCGGGATTGGCTGGGATCTTCAGGCTATTCTGAGCATTTGCTGTGAAATCCAGCAGAAACTGGGACAACCAAGACACAGAGAACCACGAACCATTTTCGAAACCATATCAACCGAGATCAACCTTGGTTTTCCGTCAATCTGGGCATGGGGAGCATTTCGCTTGCCCACTCGACGCCATTCTTCCCCGTCCTTCCAAACTCAATTCTCCTCTTCAATTCCCATCACCTCTCTCTCTCGCCCCTGCGACCTGCATATTCCGACAGCCGTGTAGTGCTTGAAGCGTGTTTTTGCGTTCATTGCTGATTTCTGTCCTTCGCCTAGCGAAACCATACGCTCGGACGTCGTCGCATTTTGGAACAATGTTAGGCGTTAGCAGCGATTCTCACCGATAGTAGCGATCTCGGCCGTTTCCAGAAGTTTTCGCCATGAGCAGCAATTTCTGCAGTCGGCAGCAACGATTCAGCAATAAAAATGTCGACGACAACGATCATTGCCGCTAGCACGCGATTCCCGACGATTTAGCGGGAATTTTCGCCATCAGCGGCAATGTATACGGTCAGCGATGTTGATTTCCGCGAGCGATGCTCACCGTCAGCCGCGAAATCTGCCGTTACCCGTGACTTTCGCCGTCAGCCGCGGTTTTCGTTGTCAGCCGTGATTTCCGCCTCTAGCAGCGACTTCCGCCGTCGTCGTCCGTTATGCAGAGCAGGCATAGTCGCTCACCACACGCGCCATCCACGCAGCTTCATCCCACCGCCAATCAAGTGTATTGTCTGCACGAATCCGCAGCCAACGAATGTAAGCGTCCCTGCCTCGGTCTCAGCTTCGCGGCTTATTGCTTCGCGTGACATCGCTTCTCGATTTCGTGCCTGATTCCGTTATTCTCTTCTGACGCGTATCTTGTTCGCCATGCGCGTTGCAGGCTCACTGCGACGTCGCCATCTCGTCGTCCTCTGCTCGCGACGATCGTCCTCTGCTTGCGACGATCGTCCCCTGCTCCTTATGATCGCGCGAGATGGTTGTCCGTCTACGTCGAACGGTTATGCGGCTGTCCGCGCTTCGTCGCAATGATCGTCCGTGGACCGTCGCGCGGAGGCGTTTGGCGTTCGTCGAACGGCAAGACGTGTCGTATGGCGAGCTGTCCGCGCTCGCGCGACGGTTATGCGGCTGTCCGCGCTTCGTCGAACGGTTATGCGGCTGTCCGCGCTTCGTCGAACGGTTATGCGGCTGTCCGCACTCGCGCGACGGTTGGTCGCGCAACGTCGCCTGGCGAGATTGTCGCGCGCGCATCATCGCATGGCTAGATATTCGCGCGCGCGCCGGCTTACGGTGCGACGTTGCATCGTCCTTCTCGTACGGCGCGACATAGACGGCCGCGCATGTGGTGGGAGGCGGAAAACGGGACAGCAAAGGGTCGAAGGAGGTGAGGGAGGAGGGAGGTGGAAGGCGGCGGAAAGGGGAGGCGGAGAGGGGAGGTGGATAGGGGAGGCGGAGAGGGGAGGCGGAGAGGGCAGGCGGACTCACTCTCCCCCACCCACTCTCCTTCAACCTGCAGCTAAGTACCCGCTCCTGCCTCGCTCTCCCTTGTCTGTACGGCCCTCTCTGATTCCCACGCATCAAACCTCGCCACTGCTTAGGACGCACCTCACGAGCCACACACCCCTCAATTCTACTGCAGGTATCCCCTCAGGTTCAGGTTCAGGTTCAGGTTCAGGTTCAGGTTCAGCCCCCCTAGAGCCCTTACAGCCCTCTCAGGTCCCCTTGGGGGCGTGTAGCTTGTGCCTGTGCGTCCACCAGTGGCCCCCCTCCCCTATTTCTGTGTGCATCGTCTGCACCTTTCAATCGCCACCCGCTTGCCACTCTCTCCTCCTCATCACCACCTCTCTTTCTTCCTTTCCCCCCTCTTCCCTCCCCTCCTCTCTCCCCCCTTCCCTGCCCCTCCCTCCCTCCCCTCCCGTCCCGCCCGTCCCTCCCTTTCCTTCCAGACGAGCAGCAGGCGAGAGGAGGGCAGCAGGCGAGGGGGGCGCCAAGGCGGGCAGCAGGAGGGCGGGCAGCGGGGCAGCAGCGCTGGCCTCATCAACGGTTGAGGTTGCAGTATCGCCCCTGCCACCACACTCCACTCGAGCCCACTCCCCCTCAGGTTCAGGTTCAGGTTCAGGTGCAGGTGCAGGTTCAGGTGCAGGTTTGTAGCGGCTCTTGTGGGGTTGTGGTTGGCGTCACATGCACTGTCGTTTCTGCTGTTGCACGTGTGTTTGACACTTTTCTCCATTGCAACCCCTCTTACTTTCTGATTCCTTTCCTTTCCGCCCTGCCCTCCCTCCGCTGCCAGGCCTTCACAAGCCAGGGGGAGGGCAGCAGGCGAGCAGCAGGCGAGGGGAGCACCAGGGCGGGCAGCAGGAGCGCGGGCAGCGGGGCAGCAGCGCCGGCCTCATCAACGGTTGAGGTTGCAGTATCGCCCCTGCCACCACACTCCACTCGAGCCCACTCCCCCTCAGGTTCAGGTTCAGGTGCAGGTTCAGGTTCAGGTGCAGGTTCAGGTTGGTAGCGGCTCTTGTGGGGTTGTGGTTGGCGTCACATGCACCGTCATTATGCACTCACACTGCTGCCTGTCTTCTCGTTTAAAAGAGTCACTCCCTCCCACCTGCCTCTTACTATCTCTCTCTCTCTCCTTTCTCCTCTGCCTTGCAGGTCCGTCCCTTCAAGCCCCGCTCGCCCTGCCCACTCTCCATTGAAGCACCCATCCCTTCTGCCCGCACCACACAATCAGCTAAGTACCCGTTCCCCCATGCCCGCACCCTTGCCTGCCATACTGTTTCTTTGTTTCATCTGCTGTTGCACCGTCTTTTGAAACAATGCCCTTGGTTGAGCGCGGTTCACATGCCACAGACCCCTCCACTTCAGGTACCCCTCTCAGGTCCAGGTAACCCTCTCAGGTGCAGGTACACCCCTCAGGTTTTTTTTCAGGTGCCCTTGGGTCTGCAGCTTGTGGCCGTGCCTCAACCAGTGGCTCCTCCTCCCTTCCCTTGTGCTGGATTTCAAGTCACAGTTTCCCATTCAACTTGCTCCCACCACCGCGCTCTGACTAGCTCTGTGTGTGCGCATTGCAGGTGGCGGGGAGGGGTGTGGGGTCAACACCGACGCTCCCTCACGCCCCTCCCCTGTGGCCGTGCAGGGAGGAGGCACCTGGAGGAGGGCTGCTGCGGAGGGAGGCAGCTGGTGGTGCTGCAGCTGCCTTGAGCTCGCCCTCACGCTATCAGCTAAGTCACCCACTTCCATGCCCTCACCCTTGCCCGCCTCATTATGGTTTATTGCTTTCTTGCTACCATTTCGTTTGCCGCTTGTGCTTTCGCCCTTCCCTTTGAAACAATGCCCTTGGTTGAGCGTGGTTCACATGCCACAGACCCCTCCACTTCAGGTAAACCCTCTCAGGTGCAGGTAACCCTCTCAGGTGCAGGTACACCCCTCAGGTTTTTTTTCAGGTGCCCTTGGGTCTGCAGCTAGCTTGCAGCCGTGCCTCAACCAGTGGCTCCTCCTCCCTTCCCTTGTGCTGGATTTCAAGTCACAGTTTCCCATTCAACTTGCTCCCACCACCGCGCTCTGACTAGCTCTGTGTGTGCGCATTGCAGGTGGCGGGGAGGGGTGTGGGGTCAACACCGACGCTCCCTCACGCCCCTCCCCTGTGGCCGTGCAGGTGGCAGTGGTGGGAGGGGAGGGGGGCAGCACTCCACTCGGCTGGGATGGGATGGGAGAGTATCGGGATTGGGTCGTCTGGAACAAGGTGAGCCTCTTGTCCCTCCTCGTGTCTGCTCTTTCCTCCACGTATTCTGCTGCTTGCTCTTCCCCCCATGCTCACTGCTGTCCCTTGCTCCCTGCCTCCCTCCCTCCCCCCTCCCTCTCAGCGTTCTTCCAGCGCCCAGTGCATTGAAGGCTGTAGCAGGGCGGCAAAGGGTCAGCTGGTGGGCGGGCAGCACGAGGAGAGAGGGCAGCAGGAGGGCGGCAGGGCGGAGGGCAGCAGAGGGGGTCGGGAAGGGAATGCAGCAGCAAGAGGAGAGTAAAAAGGGCAGCAAGAAGGCTTCGACATTCCAGCTAAGTATCTCTTCTCCTTGACTTTTCCTTTACTGCGTCATTTTGATTTCGTATGTATCTCTTGTGTCCTCTCTGAAATCTCGCCACTGGTTGGGGCCCGCCTCACAAGCAACAGACCCTCCACCCCCACAGCTGGTAAGTTGGTAACCTCTCAGGTTCAGGTTCAGCCCACCCAAAGCCTTACAGCCCAAGTGTTTCCCATAAGGTTCACTACAGGGTCTGTGGGTTGTAGCTGTGCCTCCTCCAGTGGCCCTTCCCTTCTCTCAATTCGCAATTTTCTGCCTTGTCGATTCAGTTTTGGTCCCTACACGGTAAACTCACTGCTGCTGTGTGTGTGCCTTGAAGGTGGAGGGGAGGAGCGTGGGGGTCAACATCGCCACTCTCCCACGCCCCTCCTCTTGTGGCCGTGCAGGTGGCAGTGGTGGGAGGGGAGGGAATCAGCACTCCACTCGGCTGGAATGGAATGGGATGGGAGAGTATCGGGATTGGGTCGTCTGGAACAAGGTGAGCTTCCTTTCCTCTCCCTGCCCTAGTTTGTTTTGTTTCTACTCTTTCCCTTCGTTCATGCTGCTGTCTGCTCTGCTCTTCCCTTTCTTGCCTGCGTGCACATTTCTTCCTGCACATTTCTTCCTGCACATTTCTTCCTGCACATTTCTTCCTGCACATTTCTTCCTGCACATTTCTTCCTGCACATTTCTTCCTGCACATTTCTTCCTGCACATTTCTTCCTGGTATGGTATTCTGATCTCCTCCTCTCTCTTTCCCCCCTCTCTTGCAGGCCTAAGGTTAGAGCACTGGAGCAAGGGCAGAGAGTGTAGTACACCCTCTCACTCACCTCCTCCTCTCTCCCTTTTCCCTTCCCTCCCAGCAGCACCCTGCCTGGACCACAGTGGAGTCCCGCGCTCCCATAATCCCCCCACCTCCTCCCAACAGCCTCAGCATCATGGCGCTCTGCACGGCTGTGGTAAGTAGAGGTAAGTACAGGTAAGGAGGCATGGGGTTGTGAGTGGGGGGGGGGGAGGGGGGTTTGGGTTTGGGGAGAGCATGGGAGCATGCAGTCAGGTCACTGCCTTAGGGGCAGCATCTTCTGGGGTTGTGTCTTGTGGGCGGGGTGTGGTGGGTGGAATCTCCGCGGCACGGCACTCGGTGCTCAGGTTCCCAAACTGGCGTTTAAGGCTTAATGGACACCGTCAGAGCCGACCGGCCGGCGGCTCTGGTTCGCGTCAGCTCTAGCTACGTCAGGGGCGGGATTTGAGTCTTGGGCTAGAAGCAATTTCCACTGCCAAATCTCTTCCCTACAAGACCCAGCCTCTTCGGATGTTGTTTCCGAAAGGAAGTGGGCTCTCTGCTGCTCCTACTGCTGGTAGGTGAAGGTGGGGATGGGCTGGGTGGTTGAGTGAGAGAGAAGGGGGCTGAATCCCCTTGGATGGGTGAGTGAGAGAGAAGGGGGCTGAATCCCCTTGGATGGGTGAGTGAGAGAGAAGGGGGCTGAATCCCCTTGGATGGGTGAGTGAGAGAGAAGGGGGATGAATCCCCTTGGGTGGTGAGGTGAGTGGGAGAGAAGGGGGACTGAACCCCATTGGGTGGTGAGTGGGAGAGAAGGGGGACTGAATCCCCTTGGGTGGTGAGTGGGAGAGAAGGGGGACTGAGTATTAAGGGAAGGGGCCGGAATCCCCTTGGTGGGTGAGTATAGGAGCGGGTGAGTATAGGGAAGGGGCCTGAATCCCCTTGGGTGGGTGAGTATAAGAGCGGATGATAATAAGAAAAGGGGTCTGAATCCCCTTGGGTGGGTGAGTATAAGAGCGGGTGAGTATAAGGGAAGGAGGTTGAATCCCCTTGGGTGGGTCAGTATAAGGGAAGGGGCCTGAATTTCCTTGGTTCGGTGAGTATAAGAGCGGGTGAGTATAAGGGATGGGGGCTGAATGCCCTTAGGTGGGTGAGAATAAGAAAAGGGGGTTGAATCCCCTTGGGTGGGTGACTATAAGAGCGGGTGAGTATAAGGGAAGGGGCCTGAATCCTCTTGGGTGGGTGGGTAAAAGAGCGGGTGAGTATAAGGGTAGTGGGCTGAATTCTCTTGCATGGGTGAGTATAAGGGCGGGTGAGTATAAGAGAAGGGGCCTGAATCCTCTTGGGTGGGTGAGTGTATGAGTGGGTGAGTATACGGAAAGGGACCTGAATCCCCTTGGGTGGGTGAGTATAAGGGAAGGGCTGAACCCCTTGAGCGGGTGAGTACAAGGGAAGGGGTCTGAATCGCCTTGGGTGGGTGAGTATAAGGAAAGGGGGCTGAATCCTCTTGGGTGGATGAGTAGGTCAATAATTTAGAGGGCTGAAGTCCCTGCTCCTACTGCTGGCAGGTGAAGGTCGGGATGGGCTGTGTGGATTGGTGGGTAGGTAGATAGTTGGAGGATGGGTGGTGGGTTGGGTGTATGGCTGGATAGGTGGTTGGGTAAGTGGGGGGTTAAATAGATGGATAGTTCCATGGTTGTTAGTTGGCCGGGTAAGTAAGTAAGCGTGTGGGTGAGTAGGTGCGTGGGTGGCTGGGTGAGTGGGTGGATGTATGGGTGTCTGGTTTGGTGGATAGCTTGGTGGTTGGTAGGTGGTGGGTGGTTGATGGGTTGGGTGACTGTGTTGCTACGTGGCTGACTGGGTGGGTTGGCGGGTGAACTTGTGGGTAGGTGGACGAATGGGTGGGTGGGTTATGGGTTGTTGGGTGATTAGGTGGGTGAGAAGGTGGTTGGGTGGGTGTTGGGTTGGGTGGTGAGCAGGTGGGTTAGTGGGTAGGTGGGGTGGGTATCTAATCGGGTGGGCAGGTGGTGGGTGGTGCGTTGGCCGGTTGGGTATGTGAGTGATTGGGTTGCTGGCTGAGTTGGTGGGTTGGTGGGTGATGGGTCGGTTGTGGTTACGTTGCTGGTGGGTAGGTGGGTAGGTGGGTGGTGCACTGTGTTTTTGGCCATGGTGTGTTGTGATTAGGGTGGGTTGGCTGGTCAAGTAAGAGGTGGGTCGGTGGTGATTGGTGAGATAGTGAAGAGTGACAGGAAGGTGCAGGTGAGGTATTGAGGATTGCAAGGGTGGGTGAATTAAGGGGGAATGTGGGATCATTGCCGAGACAGTGACGGGGTGGTGAGATTGATGTAGGTCGGGAGGCTTGGTACGAGGCAGGCTGGGCTGGATAGGGTTGGATGAGGACAACGTGAAATGGGTGAGGGCAGGTTGGGTTGGGTGATAAATTTTAGAGGTAGTGCAGGATGGGTGTGATATGCATTGGGGATCAGGGAGATGAGGTGTTTGAGTGGGATTTGTAGGGGGTGGTATGAGGCAGGTTGGACAAAAATGGGGTGGGTCCTTTGAAGCAGAAAGAGTGAGAATAGTTGGGGTTTGGGTATAATGGATGGGAATGGTCGATGCTAAGATTGAGAAATATCGGGCTGGAAGGTAGGATGGTAAAAGATGGATGAGAGAGATGGGGAGGTCTAACGATGGGGAAGGGGTACCGTAATCTCATTCCAGAACATGATTGAATTGTGCATGGCAGAACGTGGATAGTGGTGAGCATCCTTAGTGAAAGCCTCTTGAATACTTTTTTTCGATAAAAAACGTTGTTCTTGTGCTTGTGAATATCGTATTTCATTTGTAGCAATCTGTGGGAAACTTGTAGGAATTTTTTCAATAATGGTTTTCATTTGTGCTTGTGTGTTTTTGTACCAACTACTTCAATATTACTATGAATCTGAAGGTTTTAATCGTAGTGGCGTAATTCACTGCGGTGTAGTTGCATTCCCCGATCAGGTCCTAAGGAATTCGGCGCTGGTTGGGGGATAATGTACTGCGAGTCTGACATCGCACCGGGTCCGAACCAAAGTCTGACATCGCGCCAAACCTCCAGTTTCCCTCCGATAATTTTCAAAGTTTTGCTCCGACAAATTCGGCAACTGCCTCGGTCACCTTTCCCCACCACCCTTCAATGATCCGAACCTCATCCCTTTGGTGCTCCTGCTCCCTCACTTCGAATAGCATGGGATGGATTCGGCCGTTCTGCCACCACCAGCAGAAGCAAGGATTTCCAAGGCATCTCCTCACCTCCCTTCTTCGCCGCCTTAGCTTCACCAGCAGCTTTGCTCCTAGCTCCAGGTCCAGCCATGTGACGCTGGTGGCACTAGCCAAAACCTCTTCACTCGCGTACCTGCACTAACCTAACCATCGCTCCTGGTTTAGTGTACGCGACTCGGTATGCCAATCATATCACTACATCTAAGCCGAACATAGTTAGGACGTTGTGAAGTCGCTAAGCTGATATCGAGTTAAGGCTAATACGACTCTAAGCTGCTAGTTTAGACGTTATTCAGCGTCGCTGCAGCTCAGTAAAACGATGTAGCCGTTATATTAACCAGAAAAAAAGCGTCGTCACTGCTATAGCTATCCTAGTTTAGCTGCTGCTTCTGCCGACAAAGTGACGCCGCTGCTGTTGCTGCCGTCAAAACAACTTCGACTACGGTTTCCGGCCTCCAGAGCGACGTTTAGGGCGTGGTTGTTTGAAGCTGACGATTTAAACATAGCTGACGTTTCAAACATAGCCGACGGTTTTCCCGTCAGAGAGACAGCGCAGCACTTCTCGTCGTCAATCCAATGTTGATGCCATTCCGGCGAACAAAGGGACGTCCCCTGCTCCTTTCGCTTTAAACACAACAATACTGTCGTTACCCCGTCAGAGCGGCGGACCGCGATGAGACGAGAGCAACGACTGCAGCAGCAGCAGCAGCGACTGATCGAACCTGGAACACGGGAAGCAGCAGGACAGTTCTTGCGACGAAGGCGTGGCGCAGCAGCAAGCGACAACGAGCGTCAGGCGCAACGACAACGACGCAGAGCTGGTCACGACGGGAGCAACGACCCAACAGAGTCGAGACGCTTCAAGTAAAAGCGTGGCGCAGGAGCGACAGAGCGGCGACAGGCACATGGTACGTGCCAGGGGAAGCTTGCTGGGGGGAAGTGTAGTGAGTCTTAGAGCGTCGCCGCGCAGAGGCAAGAGTCGTGTCTCTTAACCTTGCATCCACCGCTCGCTTCGTGCTGTCTCTAACCCTCTCTTGTTGCATCACTTCTGTGTGGCTGTCTTTCTAACCACGCATGTGTGTGCCTTCGCGGCCTGCGAGACGGACGGGAATGGCAGCGAGTGGACGTTGAGTGGTCGGGCTTCCGTTTCTGGCGACCCAGCGAGGAGAAGCGGAAGCGTGGCACAGCAGCAACCGAGCAACCAGGAGCAGCACGCCTGAAGAGAAACCGTGCCGCAGGAGCGGCAGACCGGCAAATGGATCATGGTACGTGCCAGAGGGTGCTTGCAGGGGGGAAGTGTAGTGAGTCGCCGCGCAGAGGCAAGAGTCGTGTCTCTTGCCCTTGCCTTCATCACTCGCCTCCTCTCCTGCTGATCCTAACCCTTCCTTTTGCGCCGCTTCTTGTGTGCGTGTTTTCTCCCCCCATGCTTTTGTGTGCCGCACGGCCTGCGAAATGGCGCGGAGTGGACGCGGAATGGCGCGGAGTGGACGCGGAATGGCGCGGAGTGGACGCGGAATGGCGCGCAATGGACGCGGATTGGCGCGGAATGGACGCGGAATGGCGCGGAGTCGACGCGGAATGGCACAGAGTGGACGCGGAATGGTGCGGAGTGGACGCGAATGGACGGGACTTGAGGTGTCGTAGGGCGTCGCCGTTGCTGGCTCGGCTGAAGTGAAGGCGGGGCACAGGAGTGGGAGAGCGGTGGACGGAGCACGGTACGTGCCAGGGGGTGCTTGCGGGGGGCAGTGAAGTCTTGTAGGGAGTCGCCGCGCAGAGGCAAGAGTCGTCTGTTTTCCTTGCCTTCACCATTCGTCTCCTTCCTCCGGCTTCTCACTCTCCCTTGTTGCGCCGTCTCTGTGTGCGTGTCTCTCTTCCCATACGTGTGTGTACCTTACCGCTTGTGAGAGGGAGGCGAATGGCACGGAATGGACGCGGAATGGCATGGAATGGACGCGGAATGGCACGGAATGGACGCGGAATGGCATGGAATGGACGCGGAATGGCATGGAATGGACGCGGAATGGCATGCTCGCGCGAGAGACAATCGTTCAGTGGGGAGAAGGGGCAGCAACGGCTCCTTGGCACGTCAAAGGCACGCGCACGGTGGTGGTCAAGACAACAGCAATGACAGCAGCAGCAGCAGCAGCAGCAACAACCGAGCAACCAGGAGCAGCAGTCCTCAAGGGAAAGCGTGGCGCAGGAGCAGCAGAGTGGCGGGCGGAGTGTGGTACGTGCCAGGTGGTGCTTGCAGGGGGGCATCAAAGAGAGTCTTAGGGCGTCGCCGCGCAGAGGCAAGAGTCACGTCTGTTGAGCCACTCGCCTCCCGCTGCTTCTGACCCTCCCTTGTTGCGCTGCTTCTGTTTGTGTCCCTCTCCCTGTGCATGTGTGACCTCACGACCCATAAGACGGACGGAAATGGAAGCGGGTGGACGGGAAATGGATGGACACGAATGGGCTGCCGTTGCTCCAACACACGAGGAGCAGCGCGCCTCACGTGAAGGGACGGCGAGCGGCAAACTGAGTGTGGTACGTGCCAGGGAGTGCTTGCAGGGAGGGGATGAAGAGAGTCGTAGGGTGTCGCCGCGCAGAGGCAAGAGTCGTGTCTGTTGGCGTTGCCTCCACCATTCGCCTCCTGCTGCTTCTAACTCTCCCTTGTTGCACCTCTTCTATCTGCGTGCGTCTCTCCCTTTGCGTGTGTGTGCCTCACGGCCTGCGAGACGGGGAATGGCAGGGATTGATGGAGACACAGCACAGCAGCAGCATTGTCGCGCTGGTCACGTGTAGCAGCAGTAGCAACGACGAGCAACCTGCAGCTCGCCTGAAGCCTGAAATACGGGCAACAGCAGGGTATCGCTTGGAGGTGAATCCGTGGCAAAGGAGCGGCAGCCTCTGCCAAGGAGGAGAAAACACATAGCTGGAGCGTGGTACGTGCCAGGGGGTGCTTGCAGGGGGGGGGGGGCAGTGAAGAGAGTCGTAGCGTGTCGCCGCGCAGAGGCAAAAGTCTCGTCTCTTGCTCTTGCCTCCACCACTCGCCTCTTGCTGTTTCTAACCACTCGTTGCATCGTTTCTTTGTGTCTGCCTCTCACCCCATGCGTGTGCGTGCCTCACGGTCTTTGAGATGGAGGCGAATGGCACAGAGCGGACGGGGAATGGACGGGGCTTCCGTTGCTGGCTCGCACGAGAGGCAGTCAGGAGCAGCGCGCCTCAAGGGAAGGCGAGGCGCAGCAGCGGCAGAGCAGCGAGTTGTACGTGCCAGGGGTGCTTGCCGGGGGGGGAAGTCCTTGAGCGTCGACGCGCAGAGGCAAGAGTCGTGTCTGTTGCTTTTGCCTCCACCACTCGCCTCCTCTCCTGCTGCTCCTAACCCTCCCTTGTTGCATCGCTTCTGTGTGGCTGTCTCTCCCCTCATGCGTGTGTGTGCCTCATGGCCTGCAAGACGGAGGGGGAGGGAGCGGACGGGGAATGGGCGAGAGGCAACCATGTAGCGAGGAGAAACGGCACCTTCATTCTCCTGCTAAGTTTCTTCAAGTCAAGAGGTAACCATGCATGGTAACCGGGAGTTCAGGTGCACCATGCATGCCATTCTATCTCTGTCCCTTCTCCAGCTTTCGTCTGCCGGCTCATCCACTCGCTTCTGCTCGGCCTCTCATCCACTCACTCGTCTTTTCTTGCTCAGGCCTCGCTTCCTCTTCCTTGCCTTCCTTCCTCCCCTCGCCTCCAGCACTCAAGGGACACTAATCACCAGTGGCTGCAGCAAAGCAGGGATCACCAGTGGCTGCAACAGCTGCGGGATGATGGCAAGCACACAAGGAGACGTGAGTCCATCAGACCAACCAGTACACCGCTTCTCCATTCGCCGTGTTGTTGCGTTCTCGTGTTTAGTTCGGTCATGTGTACCATCTCCCCACGGTGCCCACGTATCTTTGCTCATGGCAAATTTTCATGGCAAATTTTCATGGCACACTTCTCAGCCTCGTGTTTAGTTCGGTGTTGCCAAATTTTCATGGCACTCTTCTCAGCTCAGAAACCTCTCCACTCCTGCCGTCTGCTTTTCTGAACTCTGCGCCCGTTCACCAGCAGCTTTTATCCCGAGCGAGCGCTGTGGGCAGCCGCATTGGCAGCAGCAGCACTGGTGGCAGCAGCAGCACTGGTGGCAGCAGCAGCAGTGGAGGAGTGAGACATAGCCAAGTGCCGCACCTTCTGTCCAAAACCAGCCGCATGGGCAGCGGTGCCAGTGGTGGCAGCAGTGCCAGTGGTGGCAGCAGTGCCAGTGGTGGCAGCAGTGCCAGTGGTGGCAGCAGTGCCAGTGGTGGCAGCAGTGCCAGTGGTGGCAGCAGTGCCAGTGGTGGCAGCGTCAGTTGCAACGTCAATGGCAGCTGCAGTAGCGGCTGCAGCAGAAAGGAGGGGTGAGCGCAGCTTATCCTATCGCAACCAAGCTCCCTCTATTTGTTGGTTGTTCAATGCCGCTCGTGCTCTTGTCAGACCTTACCCGTCTCCCTTCACCCGTGTCTCTGTGGCTCGTTCTCTTGTCTTGCTGTATGCAGTTAACATGATCCCCTCGTCTCGCTCCCCCTTCCCTGGCCAGGAAGATGGCCAGGCCAGCACACAAGGAGTTGTGAGTACACCACACCTGGAGCAGCACGCCTGAAGAGAAGGCGTGGCGCGGGAGTGCGAGAGCAGCCAAGGGAGCATGGTACGTGCCAGGGGGTGCTTGCAGGGGGGCCGTGAACTGTCATAGGGTGTCGCCGCGCAGAGGCAAGAGTCGTGTCTGTTGCTTGTGGGTCCACCACTTGCCACCTGCTGCTTCTAACCTTCTTCTATGTGTGTCTCTCTCTCCCCCCATGTGTGTGTCTCTCTCTCCCCCCATTTGTGTGTGTCTCTCTCTCCCCATATGTGTGTGTGTGTGCCTCATGGCCTGCGAGGCGGAGAGCAATGGCAACCATGGACGCCTCAAGTGAAGGCGTGGCGCAGGAGTGGGAGAGCAGCGGGTGGAGCGTGGTATGTTCCAGGGGGTGCTTGCAGGGGGGCCGTGAATCGAGTCATAGTGTGTCGCCGCGCAGAGGCAAGAGTCGTGTCCTGTTCTTGTCTTTGCCATTCGCCTCTCTCATGCTGCTCCTAATCCTCCCTTGTTGCGATGCTTCTGTGTGTGTGTGTGTGCGTTTCTCTCTCCCCATGCGTGTGTGTGCCTCGTGTTCTGCGAGGCGGACTGGAATGGCAGCGAGTGGACGGGGGCTGTGCATGTGCGTGTGGGGGGAAGGGGGAAAGAGGATGGGGGCTGCGCATGTGTGCGTGTGCGTGTATGCATGCCTCTGAGTGTGCCTCTCAGCCTTCAAGCTCCAAAGTGTGGCGGATTGCTCAAGGTGCAGGAGCGAGAGAGCAACGGACACAGCGTGGTACGTGCCAGGGGGGAAGTGGATGCACAACTGAGGGATCACCAGTGGATGCAGAACTGAGGGATGGTGGCAAGCAAGCACACACGTACTTGTGAGTGGACCAGATCTACTGCCATGCCACTTCCGCATTCACCACTTTCATGCCGTTCTGTCTTGTCTACCATTTCTGGAAAGTACTTGTGAGTGTGCGTGCATGTGAGTGTTTCTCTTTCTCCATGTCCCATTGCTGCCTCTGACAGCATCCGTGGGGAATCCGTGGGGAAGCAGTGGCAGCAACAACATCATCTACATGGTGGGTGTGATGGGAGATTCTGCAGGGGGGACTTGCTGGCCTTGTTATCGTGCATTTCTCACTTAGTGCTCGCCTTTCAATGGCGATCTGACGTGAATACGATTCACAGCTAGCATTTGCCATCTGATCGTCTTCACTTTTGCAGCTTCTGAGTGGCTCCTCCTCTTTCTCTTCCTTCCTTGTCCCATTACTGTCCCGATGGCAGCTTCTCCTCGTGAGTGGCTCTTCTATGTGAAGTTCAGGGCGAGGCAGAGGACATGTGGGGTGGGCTGCCGCTTGCTGGTGGGCCGACCACCAAGAGCTTAACTTGGACCACTGCTGTGCTTTGCTTTGCTTGTCTGTCCTTAGGTGTGCCAAGGTTTGCTTAGGTGTGCTTAGGTTTGCGTAGGTGTGTTGTGCTGTGCCGTGCTGGGCTGGGATGGGCCTGCATATTGTGGAATAGGTGGGTGGGGTGGGCAGGGCAGCCTTGAAGGTGCACAAACAGGGCACAAACAGACTTGCAGGTGCTGTGCTGTGACAGGCAGCCACGCAGTGGGGTGGTGAAAAGAATGTGGAAACGCAGGCAGGACACTGAAGCACGCGCTGCATGCAGCATGCATGCACATACAGAACATGCTACCACAGGCTGAAGTCATGAGGAGATGTGCAAACCCCCAACACAGAAGTGTTGATGGCAGGGAGGGACTGACAGGAAGCAGGGTCCTCACAGATGGTTCACGACCCGAAGTGCGGTACTGAAATGGTACGGTACCGTACCGTAGATGCCACGGCCATCAGTTAATCAGCCAATCGGACAAGCAGCCAAGCAGCAAAGCAGCAAAGCAGTCACCAGTCAACGAACACTCCAGCCTACCAGCCAACCAGCTAACCAGCCTGCCTCAGCCATATAGAAAACAACACTCCAGTCCAGCAGCCTGCCTAGATCAACAGGACATACTGGCCTCAAGATTCAACAGGGCATCCTTACACTGGCAGTGGGTTCAAGGTGGGTACACCACCCCGTTCTCTCCTCCAAAACATCAGGTGCGGGCCAAGCCTCGAAGGCTTGATAAAGACCACTTCAAGCCAAGGCTCGTTGTTCCAGCAACAGATCAGCTTGAAATCGGACGGAGAAGAATGGTTTAGCTTACTGCTAATCCACAGGTCTGGTCAGCAGTTTGGGGAATTTGAATAAGAAAATTGGACAACATTTTTAACGAATCATCATCAGCTTTAGTGCAAGCGGGCAACGCGTACCTGCAGGAACCACTCTGGCATGCCTGTTGATTTCCCCTTCCATCCTCCAAGCCAAAAATTCCCCTAGGTTCGGTAAGCTCCCCTGGGTTGTGCTTCGGTTCTGTCTGTCAACTTCGAGGTGTGGTGTGGTGGAACTCTCCTTGGTGTCAGCACGCTTGAATCTCGGATGCTCATTCCTCTCAAAAAGCCTCTCAGATCGTATTCCAACGCAGGGACACCATGCGAAGTTGGGACAATTTCCGTGTTGCATGGCTATTTCTCCTAGTTCAACGTGACCTACAAACGATGCTCTGAAAGTTGCAATTATAAAAAATATACACACGAATTTCTCAGCAATGTCAGTACACCGCTCGTCTCAAGTGTCAGTCAGTTGAGTAAGTGCGGCTGAGTGAGTTCATCTGACTCGCATACTCCGCTCGTCACCCGACACATCGAGACTAGCTACTTCTGACGCAAGATTGGGCATGAGATGTTTTCCAGCCTTTCAAACTACGGGGTAACATCTGACGTAGACTTCCATTCGAAAGCAAATAAAATAAAATAAAAAAAAACAACCAGGTGTCCCAACTTCGGATGGTGTCCCTACGTAGGAATACAATCTCACACACAACTGAGCAGTTAAATGAAACCGAGGAGTTGCAATACAGCTGACCCTTTTTAGGGAGCTGGTGCTGCTACCTCGGACTAACGCATGCTTGCTCCACAGACGTCTTAGTCTCATGATGTCCGATGGCGTCTCTTTTGTCTTATCAGCAACCGTGTAGGCGAGGTCTCGCCAGCCAGGGAGAGCGAGGTTTCCCTTAACTGGTAGTAATACCTTAATTACGAATCGTATCTCCTTCGAATTATCTCGTTAACCGTTCAACTATAGTTGGTTCACATCATGCAGTAGGATCACATAGCAGTATGCGCATGGAACTATGCGTGATAGTTTCACCTTAGTTCCGAATCATCACGTCCCTAAACCGACCGATGAGAGCAGCTGTATGTAAGAACAAGCGCTTTACCCGCGTCCTCTCCCCGCTTCTTGCTCGCCGGGACGCGGCTATGGCGTGCCGCGTCGTCCACCCACAACAGTCGATCATCCTTCAGTCGACTCAACAGTCATCTTCGGTTTCCAGCGTTAACCCACCGCAAGGTTCCTCACTCATCTCCGCATCCCACTCTGACTCTCTCAACAGCAGCGGCGCTTCTCCTTGCGCTATTGTCACACGGGGCTTTAGTCACAGAGCCGTTACACCCACCTACGGTACCAGAGCGCTCGTATCCAGCAGCCTAGCCCGCGCTCCTCCAAACCCTAGTCCGTCCCTCCACAGCCCCTCCCACCTTCCGAATTCCTGCAGACCGTTCTCCTCATCGCGACCCGCATCCTCGTTGTTGTCGTCCTCGTTATCAACATCCGTGTTCCCTTCGCTCGCTTCTCGCCGTGTGTCCCCTCCGAAACGAGTCCGTCAGTTCCCGAGAGCCAGCCATTCCCAACGCACCCCGTCGGAGGTAGAGCACACAATACCTGACGGACATCACACACCCTGCGAAGCAGCACCCTCCGAATTAACCTCAGAATCACAGCAAAACGCTGTGAAAGCGGCAGACGAACCCGCAGCGAAGGCACATTCGGAGGGTTCTAGCTCCGGTGCTACCGAAGCTGCCTCTGGAGATGCTTCCGAAGCTAAGGAGGAGGTTCGGAAGACGGTTTTGGCGGTGAGGAGGCGCCGAGCCGGGGGTTTAGGTTTGGCAGGGTTCGGATCGGACGGCGATGGCATCGTATGGAGCGACCTTCTAACGGTGCCTGGCGTGGGGCCGCGAAACCTGGCGAAGCTTAAAGCGAGGGGGTTTCGCGAAGTCGCGAATCTGACTCAACTGTACAGAGATAAGGTGAGACAATTGCTCAAAGGATCTTGGTAGGAGGAGAGAGAGGGTGGGGATACGAGCGAGCGACGTTTGACTTCTGTCCCTAATATTTTCCCCACCCCCTCCTCCCCCTCCCCCCCTGACTTCCTCTTTTTGCTATGCTCTTCCTTCCCGTCGCCACAGTTCGCCTTCCAGGAATCTTCCAAGGGTCGGAGCGCGATGCAGGAGTATCTGCAGAGCCACGTGGGCATCATCCGCAGGGACCACGCCGCGCGAATCACGGACTTCGTCTGCCTGCGCGTCGCGCAGGAGGAGGGCGGAGCGGACGCGGACGACGCGGGGGCGGACGGGGAAGGCGCGGGGGAGGGCGCGGGGGAAGCCGGCGCGGGGGAGGCGGAGGGAGGCGCGGGGAAGGGGCGGAGCCTAGGGAAACACAAGAACAGGCTCACGTTCTGCGTGGAGGGGAATATAAGCGTGGGGAAAACGACGTTCTTAGAACGAATAGTAGGCGACGCGGTAAAGCTGCATGACTTAGTGGAGGTGGTTCCTGAGCCGGTGGCGAGGTGGCAGAGCGTGGGGCAGGAGAAGTTTAATATTCTGGAAGCGTTTTATGAGGAGCCGGAGCGGTACGCTTATACGTTCCAGAACTACGTGTTTGTAACGCGGATGATGCAGGAGCGCGAGAGCGCGGGGCGCGTGCGGCCAATCAGACTGATGGAGCGATCTGTGTTCAGCGATAGAATGGTGCGTGGGATGGGGATGTGAGGGGGAGTGAGGGGGGGTGACAGGGGGTGAGGGGGTGAGATGGAGTGAGAGGGACGACATGGGGTGAAGCAGGAAAGGTGGGGACAAGAGGCGGGGAGATTGGTGGGGAGAGAAGAGAGGTGTGTTCAACGTTGACTCGAATAGCACTGGCGTGCGGTGGATGAGGGTGCTGCAGACACCAGTGCTCGATGACAACAGGTTTTCTAAGATTCCTCAAGAAACGAAAATGGAGAAACAGGGACCCTCGCTCCTCTCGTACTTTGCGTCTCCCCTCCCCCCCCACCCCACCCACCATCCGCTTCCAACCCCCACCCCCTCCCCTTTATCTCCTCGTTCCGCCAGGTGTCTGTTAGGGCAGTCCACTAAGCGAAATGGATGAGTGCGATGGAGGTGAGCATATAGGACTCGTGGTTCGACCCTCATGTCCCTGCTCCCCCACCCCCATCCCACCCAACATCGATCTCACCCGTTCCCCCAGGTCTTTGTGCGGGCAGTGCACGAGAGGTGAGCATATACAACTCGTGGTTCGTCCCTTTCTCATCCTGCTCTCCCCTCTCTCTCCGACCACATCCACCTTTCCTCCTGCAGGTCTTTGTGCGGGCAGTGCATGAAGCGAAGTGGATGAGCGCCATGGAGGTGAGCATATACGACTCGTGGTTTGACCCCGTGGTGGCAGCCCTCCCAGGCCTCGTCCCAGACGGATTCATCTACCTGCGCGCGCACCCCCTCACCTGCCACCAACGCCTCAAGCAGCGCGCGCGAGGAGAAGAAGCAGGGGTTTCCCTGGACTACCTGACCGACCTGCATAACAAGCACGAGCAGTGGCTGCTGCCTGTGGACTCGGCCGAGGAGAGGCCGAGATTCTCTGTTGTGCAGCCGGATTGGTTGAAGGAACGGGAGGAGGGGGAGGGGGAGGAGGTGGGGGGAGAGGGGAGGAGGATGATACACCGGAGATCATCAAGGGGAGGGTGTTTGCTCTGGAGGGCGAACACCTGCACTCGAGCATCCAGCAGGTGAGGGGTGTAGGCGGGAAATGGAATAGAGTTGGTTCTCAGGAGTTGGTAAATGGCGTCATTCATTTGCACTCAAGCATTCAGCAGGTGAGAGGGCGGGTGATGGATTGTAGAGCGCTCATGCATAAGCCATGCTATGGCATGCAGAAGCACATTCATGATTGTATAGCATTTCTGACCGTGCTGCTGATTTCTATTGGCGGCCTAAACCCACACAAGCGATTTTGTCTGTAGGTATGCAAGTACCGGTGTTGGTGCTGGACTGTTGAATTCACCTGAGAGTCATATGAGTTTCAACCTGCCGTCTCTGTTTCTTCCCCTTCTCTCCATTCTGCCTGCGCTTGCTTGCATACAGGTGCCAGCATTGGTGCTGGACTGTGATGCGCAGATCGACCTCATTCGCGATCAAGATGCAAAAGAAATGTAAGAACCGTCTCCCCATCCCTCGTTCCACTGATGGTGCCTCCTCTCGCCCTCACCACCTCCTTGCCCTAACCACGTCCTCGCTCGCACCACCTCGTTGCTTGTTTCACCCACCACCATGTGTTCGCCGCAGGTACACGAAGCAGGTGAGTCCCTCTTGACTTAGTGCAGCAGGCAATGCGTGCCTCGATGAGATCTCAATGCACCTCTTTCCACCGCTTTCCACCTGTTTAAAGGTACACAAAGCAGGTGCAGACCCTCTTTGACACTTGGTGCAGCAGGCAATCCCTGCCATGTGACCTCAATGCACCCCTTTCCACCTCTCTCCACCACCGCAGGTACACCAAGCAAGTGCAGGCCTTCTTTGACTTTGTTCAGCGGCGCAAGGAGCAGCAGAAGCAGCGGCAGCGGCGGCAACGGCAGGGAGCAGGCATTTCCCCCGATTCGACCCTCATCATTCCTTCCTCCCCATCTCTCTCCATGCCACCTGGGATAAGCTTTGACCCCTCGTCCTTGCTCCGCGCATAGAAATATTGAAATACCGTAAAGGCTGAGAGAACTGACGCAGTAGGTGCCGCCTCGGATATTGTATCAGCTTTGGCACCAACTGGTGTTGGTTGGTGCTATTAAATGTGTACTGTAGTGTTTTCTCTTTTAGCTCCGCAATAAATCTAGCAGTTCTGATGGCTCTGACTGAACTGCTAATCATTTGACTGATCATTTTGCAGTGCAACATCAGGAAAGTCAAACTGGAAGTACAGGTACGGTAGGTATATAATGTACACTATAAACCATTGTACAACGTTTTTGCAAATGCAATGAAAAGTTGACGGCAAAAAACAATTCAGCTCCCTGAATGGAAACTTAGTAGCAGCCCTTGACAATGATGGCTAAATCGCCTTATTCCAAGCCTCCATTCTACCTAACTGCCCATCTCCACTTTATTAGCCTTCCGGTACCTGCACTGCCAACTCCCTTCACAGGTACGGTAAATCCTCTATTTCCCATGGTGCCTCTCCCCTATTGCCCGTAGTGCCTCAGAAGCCACCTGTTCCGCCCCTCCACCACCCACGGCATCTCCATTATCTCCCTTGCAGACGGCCGCTCACTAGGCTTTGCTGCCAGCAACTGCCGCACCACCGCTTTAGCTTCCCCTGACACGCCCATCCATGCCGCCGTTCCCATTGGCAGCGCCACCCGCCGGATGTTTCTCAGAAGCGCCCTCGTGTCGCGGCCGGAAAAGGGTAACTGCCCGCCAGAAAGGGTCAGGAAGAGGCAGATGCCAATACCCCAGATATCCGAGGGGTAACCGGTGGTCAGCCCTCCGGCGACCTCGGGGGAGATGTAAGCAGGGCTGCCCACCATTCCGCGTCGCACTGTACCGTCCTCCTTGACCCTCTCAGCCAATCCGAAATCAGCTAGAACCAACCGCTGTCGCTGCACCTGCTGCTGCCGCTGCTGGTGCTGCTGCTGGTGTCCCGTCTCGTGCTCCTCCCCTGACAGTTCGTCTAACGACGGGTTGCTTGCAACGGGGGTGATTCTACGCGACGCGGACCGTTGCAGCGTGCTCGTGACAGTAACGAGCGCCACGCGCTTCTTCAGCGAAACCCCGCCGTCTCTGCTCAAGCTGGCTCGGTGCCGGGAGCGGCGGGAATTGCGATGATCGCGCGTTTCTGTAGCGGCGCTGGCGGCTGTAGCGGCTGTAGCAGCGGAGGAGGAAACGGGCGGCAGCGAGATGAGCACGTTCTCTGGTTTGATGTCGCGATGGACGATGCCTTGCGAGTGGAGGTACGCGACAGCCGACGCGAGCTCGTATGCCACCCACGCCGCCTCGTCCTCCCGCTCCTGCTGCTGCCGTCGCGCCGCGCCGAACGCGCCGCGCTCGAGGAACGCCAGGGCGGAATAACCGGCGGTAGCGGAGGATGTAGCGGGGGAGATTGCGTGGTTTGCGACCTCGCGCCGGCTCTCCGCGGTCAACGCGTCGTGATCGTCGTCGATCTCCCGTCCCGCGTCAGACGCAGCGCAAGATGAGGAGAGATCGTCGGAGCTCAATTGGCGCAGGCGGTGGGCAAAAGACTCCGCCTCCGCCTCCCCCTCCCCCTCCGACTCTGCGCCCTGCTCGTGCGCCGATAGCTTCCCCCCTGCGTTCCCCGCGTGGCCTCGATCCACGGCAGACGATTCGATCGCGGTCGGGGCAGCAGGTGCGAGGCCCGTTACCTCACCGCGCCGCCGCTTCACGAGGTAACTAGCGAGCGAGCCGCCGCGGCAGAGCTCCATGACTATGTACATGTGGCGCCGCCCCTCTATCACAGATAACACCTCCACCACATTCGACCGCCCTTCCGCCTGTCCTTCCGCTTGCGCGTCCCCCTGCCTTCCGCCAATCGCCTGGCTAATTTCCGCCTCTCCGCGGAGCAGGCGAAGGGTGGATTCCGCCTCCGCCTTGTCCTTCTTGCGGAAGATCGACAGCGCGGCGCATTTGTACTTATCCTTAGGGATCGCCTTCACTGCCACGTGGACGCCTGTTTGCCTATCAACCGCCTCGTGAACCGTTCCGAACCGACCTGTACCGATCTTCTTGCCGATGCGGTAACTCTTGCGAATGTCCTCTATGTTCGACGTGTTGGTCGCATTGGTCGCCGTCACATGCGGCGCAAGCTGCGGCTCGTTGGCGACATGGGACTCCGCCATTTTACCTCCTAATTCCGCTTATGTGCGAAATTTAACAGCTCTCAGTGCGGGAAGTGCGCGCTGCACAACAATCTGGGTTTCACCGCTATTGAATTTTAGGGTGGAGGACTTTGTGATGCGAGACTGGAGTTTTCGGACTGAGAAACAATGCCAACACTGTTGCTACTTATCAGGAGCGAAGATCGGAAGAGAACTGATGTTGTTGGGTGAAAGATTTCTTTAGCTTTGCTGCGCTGGATGCAAGTATGGTTGGAATTGGCTCTTGCAATTTCGCGCCCTTCTATTTATGCTCAACAGTTCGAACAAGAAGGGAGAGTGAAAGAAAGGTTTAGTACGACGAGGTGTGTTAACAAGCGGTTCCACGGTGTGGTCGGGATGTACATGGCGTCACTCACCCGCAGCGCGTGGTTTCGAGAGACCGCGTGGAAGGTTCGACATGGTGGGCTGGTTGCGTCACTCGGCGCGCGAAAATGGTTGGTTCCGGGGGGTGAGGGAATACGTGGCGGGATCCGGAAGCAGCACATGGTTCCCGAGGGTGGCGGGTTTGCCTTGCCTGCGCTCCGCCCTTGGGCTTTGCGGAGAGGTGACGTGATGTGGCGTGAAGATGAAGCACCCCAGCGGTTACAGCGCTCGCCCCAGCTGGCTGGCTTGCGGAATCTCACGAAAAAACCCTCTTTCTCCGCCAATAGGAGAGCTCCTCCTGTCTGCCTATCAGCCTCGGTTCCAAATCACATCTTGTACAGTTACTGTTCACACTGAGTTTTTGTCTCATCCTTTTGGCCGTTTGTTCCCTGGTTTTCCGCCAGCCCCTCAATGCTAGGACGGAGTACCAAGATCGAGCAACCGTAGCCGTCGATCAACTCTGCTGACGCAACAGAACTAGCGGAAAGCCAAGGGGCCAGAGTCCTGGAATGCTCCCCTCTCCCTTCGTAATTTCTAGGTGGCTTCTTCGGTGTGTTGTTGCGTCATCCCGTGCTTGGGGATTGCTTTCCCGCCTAGCCAAAAAGGCTTTCGACGAACGCAGACAAACTGAGACCAACCAATCGTTGAGCTCCAGATCTTCTGGCTTCTGGCTGCCTTGCCCATCAACGACTGACGTCAGGGAAAATGGTTTACGAACTTTCGTCATCTGCATTTGTGAACACTCAAGCTGTTGCCGATTGATCAAATAACAAGGACTACACTTACTTCTTTACCTTACTCCTAGATATTTCAAAGAGGCACCAAGGAACAGCTGAACAATGCACAACCACGCATCCAGATGTGCTTAATCAGCCGAATTTAATCAAACTAAGCCTGACATTTTTCATCGACCTTGCTTCGAACTACCTACTGTTCCAAATTCCATACCACCACCATTGCTACCTCCAACGTCAGTAACACCAGAAGCACTTGTGGCATTGGTCGCACCAGGAGCTTCTCTCTCGCCGCCCTTCCCGATACCTGAAGCTGTATCTGAATCTGAGTTCGAGAAGGATGCTGTTGCTACTGTTGAAGGCTTAACAACACCCTCACTCATCATCGCAGCAGCTGCTGCTCCCAGTAACGGTGGTCCGGTCTCCCCTGCACCCCCTCGCATCACTGCCTCTCCTGATGCCAACACTCGCCCACCAATGCTCCTTGCTTCGCCTGCTGATGCCAGGTCAGAAGCACTCGTGCCTGTTGCGCTGGTGGGATTATTCCCGCCCAACCCACCACCACTCCCACCACTCCTATCACCACAATCCCCGCTATCACCAGTGCCAGCAGGCTGTGTATTTGCACCAGCTGAAATGACATCAGCAGCAAAAACAGGCACAGGTGCTACCTCCACTCCCACCCCCGTCTCTTTATCAGATTCCAGATTTTTACCATCACCACCCTCCGCTTCATTCCCACGCTTTCCACCCTCATTCAGCCTCGTTGATTTCTCTACCTCACTCTCCTCCTCGTCCCGGCTTGAATTCCCCCCTTGTCTCTCCTCTCCCTCGCCCTCCTCATCACCACCGTCCATTCCCAGTGCCTGTTGAATCTCAGCCTTCCAATCAGTTTCATAACCCCCCTCCCCTTCCACCTCGAACAGTATAGCCTGCTGCATTCCGTCCCCCTCCCCCTCCTTCCCTTTCCCTCCCTCCTCTTCTTCTTCCCCCGTCCCCCCTCCTTCCACTCCTTTTCTACCCCCCTTCACCTCCCGTTCTTTAATCGTCAGTCCCCTGCTTTGACCCACTGCCGCTGTGCCTCTATGTGTGTCTGAGCCTGTGCCTGTGCCTGTGCCTGTACCCGTGCCTGTGCCTGTGTTTGGGGGAGTTACTTCTGGTGGTTGGGGGGGAGGCGAGAGCACTGGGGCAGGAGGAGCAGAGGAGGCAGAGGGGGAGGCAGAGGGGGAGGCAGAGGGGGAGGCAGAGGGGGAGGCAGAGGGGGAGGCAGACGAGGGTGTGAGGGAGGGAGAGGAGGGCACAGGAGATGGAGGGGAGGTGGGGGGCACAATGGGGTTGGGGGAGGGAAGGGGAGAGGAGGGAGGCGGATAGGAGGCAGTGGGAGAGGAGGGAATGGGAGAAGGGGGAGGGTAAGTGGAGGCAGGAGCAGGAGAGGATGGTTGGGCTAGAGGCTGGGATTGTTGGGATTGGGAATGGGAGGGCCGGGGAGGAGCAGGAGTGGCGAGAGAGGGAGGAGACGCAGGTGGTTGTACTGAGCCAGACGGGGATGCTTGTAAAGGGGGTGAGGTGGAGAGTTGCCGAGGGGCAGACATAAATGCTTGTGCCTGCGACAAGTCTGCCTGTGCTTGGGAGGGTGCTTGTTGGTTGGATGGTGGATGGTTTGAAGGTTGTTGGGTGGATGGTGATTGGGTGGATGGCAAGTTTGCCTGAGAGGGTGGTTGGGGCTGAGATGGCGGTTGGGTTAGTTGCTGTGATGATGGTTGTTGCTGAGATGGTGGTGGCACAATGGCTGGAACGGAGGGCGGTGATGGTGGTTGTAATGGTGATTTTGGCTGTGATGAGAGCTGTGATTGTGATGATGGTACTGGCGATGATGGTGGCATCGCTGCTGGCATTGGTGCTGACATCGATGGAGGCATTGATGCTGAGGACAGTGGTTGTTCAGGGGGGGAGCGAGCAGAGGTGGTTGGAGAAGGGGGGTTGAGATAATCCCAAGGAGGCGGAGGGGGCGTGGAGGGGGGGGTTGCTGCTGATGCCATTGCTGATGATGGCGCTGCAGGGATCGATGCTGGTTCTGCTGCTGATGCTGCTGCTCGTGGTGCCGATGGCACTGGTGGGGGTGCTGATGCTGACGACAATGGTGGTGGGGGTGCTGATGCTGATGGTGATGGTGCTGATACCGATGGGGATGGTGCAAGCACCGATGCTGATGAAATCGATGGGGACGATCTAAAATCCCCCAAGGGACGCACACCTGTGCCCCCACCGCCCCTCTTAGCCTGCTCCTCTCTCCACCGTGCTGCACGCTGCTCTCTCAGCACTTCCCGCCTGCTTGCCGACACGCCACTGCCACTGCCACCACCACCAATGCCAGCACCAGCACCAGCACCACTGCCACCGGCACCTGCACCTTGCTCACCCATTCTTTCACCTGCTCCCGTGGTTGCTCTCAACCCTGATGAATCTGCTGCACCGCTCCCTGCTGCACCGCTCCCTGCTGCACCGCCCCCTGCTGCACCGCTCCCTGCTGCACCGCTCCCTGCTGCACTGCTCCCTGCTGCACCGCCCCCTGCTGCACCGCCCCCTGCTGCACCGCTCCCTCCTGCACCGCTCCCTGCTGCACCGCTCCCTGCTGCACCGCCCCCTGCTGCACCGCTCCCTGCTGCACCGCTCCCTGCTGCACCGCTCCCTGCTGCACCGCTCCCTGCTGCACCGCTCCCTGCTGCACCGCTCCCTGCTGCACCGCTCCCTGCTGCACCGCTCCCTGCTGAACCTCCCATTCTTTCAGCTGCTACTCCCTGTGCTGGTGCCATCCGCATGACTGGTTGCCCTGGCGTGGCTGGCAATCTACCTGCTGTTGCTTGCATTCTGCTTGCTGCATCTCCAGTCGCTGCTGCTGCTGCCGCTGATGGTGCTGGCACTCGTGGTGCCGCAGCTGCTGGTGCTACTGGTGGTTGCGCTGCTGGTGGTGGTGCTGGTGCTGCTGCTGATGCTGCTGGTGGTTGTGTTGCTGCTGCTGCTGGTGGTGCCGCTGCTGCTGGTGCTGGTGGTGCTGCTGCAACAGGTGCACCACCCGAGGTCCTAGCAGTCTGTGGTGTGGTTGGGGAAGGAGCACCAGAGACGTTGGTAGGAGCAGCTGTAGCGGAGGGGGCAGGGGGAGCTGAAGGAGAAACAGGGGCAGCTGTAGCGGAGGGGGCAGTGGGAGGGCGGGGGGCAGCTGAAGCAGAAGGGGGAGCGGGAGAGCGAGGCGCAGTACCAGACGTGAAAGGTGGATTGACATTTGCAGCTGCAGCAGGGGAGGTAGGAGAAGTGACAGGAGCAGCTGTAGCAGAGGGGTTGGGGGGAGTGACAGGGGGTGCTGGCACAGAAGCAGGGGGTTGCCTTGGGCTGCTGGCATTCCCAGGTGGGTTAGTGGGGCCTCTGGGAGTTGGTGGTGAGGGCGGAGGAGCAGAGGGTGCGGTGGGTGTGGGGGGAGAGGGAGAGAATGGTGGAGCAGCAGAGGGAGGAGGTGGGCCCGTAGGAGTCCTTGCAGAAGGAGTGGCTGTGGTGGGTGGAGCATTAGCGGGTGGAGCATTAGTGAGTGGGATTGTGTTGGGTGCAGCAGCAGTGGGTGGGGCACCGGTGGGTGCGGCACCGGTGGGTGCGGCAGTGGCAGGTGGGGCAACAGGAGGAGGTGAGGCTGCTGGTTGCCTGATAGCAGGGCCACTGGTTAGCGGGCCAGTGCCAGCAGTGGTGGAGGGAGAGGGGGACGCCAGGGGAACGGGGGAGGTTAACGGGATGGCTGAGGGGGGAGGAGTTGGGGAGGAAGGAGGGATTGAAGAGGGAAGAGGGCTGAAAGCAGCAGCAGGAGCAGGCTTTGCAGGGGGCTTCTGGGGAGCAGCGGAGGGGGGCTGAGGAGGGGCGGGAGGATAGGGAGCAGAGGGGGGATGGGGAGAAGGGGTGGCGGGGTTGACAGGAGGATAGGGAGCAGAAGGGGGATGGGGAGATGGAGGAGGGTTGGCAGGGGGCCTTCCCTGAGTGGAAGGGGTGGGGGCAGGGGAAGGGAAGGCTGGAGGGGCTGATGGGGAGGCGGGAGGGGGAGGCGCGCGGGGTGGGGAGGGAGGGCGCGACGAGGGCGAGACAGAGGGAGGGGCTGATGAGGGGGCGGGAGAAGGAGGGGGAGGTGATCGTGGAGGGGAGGGAGGGCGTGATGAGGGGGGGACAGTGAGAGGGGCTGATGAAGGGCTGGGAGGAGGGGGAGGAGGGATGAAGGGCTGTGTGGGTGATGACGTGGATTGCTGCATGGGAGGTGACGTGGATTGCTGCATGGGAGGTGACGTGGATTGCTGCATGGGAGGTGACGTGGATTGCTGCATGGGAGGTGACGTGGATTGCTGCATGGGAGGTGACGCGGATTGCTGCATGGGAGGTGACGTGGATTGCTGCATGGGAGGTGACGCGGATTGCTGCATGGGAGGTGACGTGGATTGCTGCATGGGAGGTGACATGGGAGGCAGGGGAGAGGAGATTGGGGGAGGAGAGGAGGAGGAGGAAGGAGACGAGGAGACAGGAGGGGAAGGAGGGACAGAGGAGTAAGAGGAGGGTGTAGCAGTACTGGCACCACCAGAAGCAGCAGCACCTGAACCACCACTACCAGCAGCAGCACCAGAGGGAGAGTGATGCAGACCGCCAATAGCAGCACCTGCGTCACCTGCACCACCGGGCACACCATTCCCACTCACGCCTCTGCTTGCACCTCCATTCGCTCCCAAAGTTGCATGCCCATTCACCTCCCCTCCTCCCTGCCCTGCTGCCCCTGCTGCTGCTGCTGCCCCTGCTGTTGCGCCCACACCTGCCCCCACACCTGCGCCCACTCCTGCCCCCACTCCTGCCCCCACTCCTGCTCCCACACCCGTTCCTGCACCATTCCCAGCCCCGACTAACACTCCTCCCCCACCCCCTGCCCCAGCTCCTACTCTCGCCCCATTCTCAGGAGCCCTCACAGCCCCACCAACCCCTCCTCCCGCAGCTCCTCCTCCCGACCCCCCTCGTCCCCCTCCTCCCACACCTCCTCCCGCACCCCCACCTCCACCACCCCCGCCCCCGCCCCCACCCCCTCCTGCTCCCCCAACGGACCCAGCACCTCCCACGCCCAGCCCAGCAGCAACTAGCAGTGCGGGGGGTCGCATCTCCTCCTCCTCGTCCTCATAATCCTCTTCCTCCTCCTCGTCATATTCGTCCTCATCGCTGTACCCCCCCCGTGCCACCTCGCCCTCGTCGTACAGCCTCTGCACTGAGCGGATGGGCGTTGCTAGACGGGCCCCATGCTCGAGAATAATCTTGTACATCTCTAGCACCACGTTCTCCTGAGAAACCGGGAAAGGGTGGGGAAGGGGGAAAGGACACGGAAGGTATGGTTTGGGCCCGCATCTCCTCCTCGTCCTCATAGTCCTCCTCTTCCTCTTCTTCGCCGAATTCGTCCTCATCGCTGTACCCCCCCCGTGCCACCTCGCCCTCGTCGTACAGTCTCTGCACGGAGCGGATGGGCGTGGCCAGGCGAGCGCCATGCTCGAGAATGATCTTGTACATCTCCAGCACCATGTTCTCCTGAGGGGTGGAGGGCAGGGTGGGGAAGGGGGAAAGGCACGAAGAATATGAGGCACATCTCCTTGTCCTCCTCCTCGTCCTCATAATCCTCTTCCTCTTCCTCCTCCTCAAACTCGTCCTCATCGCTGTACCCCCCCCGTGCCATCTCGCCCTCGTCGTACAGTCTTTGTACCGAGCGGATGGGGGTGGCCAGGCGAGCGCCATGCTCGAGAATGATCTTGTACATCTCGAGAACGACATTCTCCTGGGGAGGGGGGAAGGGAATGGGGGAAATGGGGCGTTGGAGGAAGTGAGAGAGGAGTAAAGGGGAGTGGTGGTCATCGCTGTACCCCCCCCGTGCCACCTCGCCCTCGTCGTACAGTCTCTGCACGGAGCGGATGGGCGTGGCCAGGCGAGCACCGTGTTCGAGAATGATCTTGTACATCTCCAGCACCACGTTCCCCTGAGGGGTGGATGGTGGGGAGGGTAGGGTGAATGCAGGAGGGAGAATGTGAGGGTTGATAGAACGACGCACGAGGCACGCCCCGTGGTCCAAGATGATCTTGCTGTACATCTCCAGCATCACGTTCTCCTGAGGGAGGGGGGAAGTGCAAGGAGGGTATGGGAGTTGACAGGAGAGCAGTAAAGGCGTCGCCAGGCGAGCCCCGTGGTCGAGAATGATCTTGCTCTACATCTCCAGCACCACGTTCTCCTGAGGAAGGGCATGGAATGTATGGGAGTTGACGGGACAGCAGTGAGAGGCTCGTGAGACGAGCCTCGTAATGATCCAATATGATCCTGTACGTCTCCAGCAAGTTATCCTACTGGAAGCACCTTAGTTCATCTTTACAGCATCCATGCTTGCACTTGCGCAGTGTACTCACGTGCGTGCTTCCGGCACCCCCTCTTCCTCACCTTGACTCGCAGGTACTCCTCAAAATACGGCGTCTTGACGAAGCACGAGCACATGATCTGCATGAAGAGCGGTGCAGAGGGGTGCAGAAACGTGGAAGTGGGCGCAGGGGGTACAAGGACGTGCATTGAGATGCAGCAAGGATGGCACAGGGGGAGGGATGGAGAAAGGGATGCCATGGCGGTGGTGGTGATAGGCTACCAACCGTCCATACACCCAACACATGCCTGCATGCTCCCCTCTTCTCTTACCGTCATGGCCTGCAGCTGCTCGTCAAGGCGCTCCACAAACACACGTCGGTGCAGATGGCGTTGCTCCAGCAGGTGGCGGCAGTAATGCCCTTTTTTAAGTCGACTTAAAAACCAGCAGGTGGCGGCAGTAATGCCCTTTTTTAAGTCGACTTAAAAACCAGCAGGTGGCGGCAGTAATGCCCTTTTTTAAGTCGACTTAAAAACCAGCAGGTGGCGGCAGTAATGCCCTTTTTTAAGTCGACTTAAAAACCAGCAGGTGGCGGCAGTAATGCCCTTTTTTAAGTCGACTTAAAAACCAGCAGGTGGCGGCAGTAATGCCCTTTTTAAAGTCGACTTAAAAACCAGCAGGTGGCGGCAGTAATGCCCTTTTTCAAGTCGACTTAAAAACCAGCAGGTGGCGGCAGTAATGCCCTTTTTTAAGTCGACTTAAAAACCAGCAGGTGGCGGCAGTAATGCCCTTTTTAAAGTCGACTTAAAAACCAGCAGGTGGCGGCAGTAATGCCCTTTTTTAAGTCGACTTAAAAACCAGCAGGTGGCGGCAGTAATGCCCTTTTTTAAGTCGACTTAAAAACCAGCAGGTGGCGGCAGTAATGCCCTTTTTCAAGTCGACTTAAAAACCAGCAGGTGGCGGCAGTAATGCCCTTTTTTAAGTCGACTTAAAAACCAGCAGGTGGCGGCAGTAATGCCCTTTTTAAAGTCGACTTAAAAACCAGCAGGTGGCGGCAGTAATGCCCTTTTTTAAGTCGACTTAAAAACCAGCAGGTGGCGGCAGTAATGCCCTTTTTTAAGTCGACTTAAAAACCAGCAGGTGGCGGCAGTAATGCCCTTTTTAAAGTCGACTTAAAAACCAGCAGGTGGCGGCAGTAATGCCCTTTTTTAAGTCGACTTAAAAACCAGCAGGTGGCGGCAGTAATGCCCTTTTTTAAGTCGACTTAAAAACCAGCAGGTGGCGGCAGTAATGCCCTTTTTAAAGTCGACTTAAAAACCAGCAGGTGGCGGCAGTAATGCCCTTTTTTAAGTCGACTTAAAAACCAGCAGGTGGCGGCAGTAATGCCCTTTTTTAAGTCGACTTAAAAACCAGCAGGTGGCGGCAGTAATGCCCTTTTTTAAGTCGACTTAAAAACCAGCAGGTGGCGGCAGTAATGCCCCTTTTTAAGTCGACTTATAAACCAGCAGGTGGCGGCAGTAATGCCCTTTTTTAAGTCGACTTAAAAACCAGCAGGTGGCGGCAGTAATGCCCTTTTTTAAGTCGACTTAAAAACCAGCAGGTGGCGGCAGTAATGCCCTTTTTTAAGTCGACTTAAAAACCAGCAGGTGGCGGCAGTAATGCCCTTTTTAAAGTCGACTTAAAAACCAGCAGGTGGCGGCAGTAATGCCCTTTTTTAAGTCGACTTAAAAACCAGCAGGTGGCGGCAGTAATGCCCTTTTTTAAGTCGACTTAAAAACCAGCAGGTGGCGGCAGTAATGCCCTTTTTAAAGTCGACTTAAAAACCAGCAGGTGGCGGCAGTAATGCCCTTTTTTAAGTCGACTTAAAAACCAGCAGGTGGCGGCAGTAATGCCCTTTTTTAAGTCGACTTAAAAACCAGCAGGTGGCGGCAGTAATGCCCTTTTTAAAGTCGACTTAAAAACCAGCAGGTGGCGGCAGTAATGCCCTTTTTTAAGTCGACTTAAAAACCAGCAGGTGGCGGCAGTAATGCCCTTTTTTAAGTCGACTTAAAAACCAGCAGGTGGCGGCAGTAATGCCCTTTTTAAAGTCGACTTAAAAACCAGCAGGTGGCGGCAGTAATGCCCTTTTTTAAGTCGACTTAAAAACCAGCAGGTGGCGGCAGTAATGCCCTTTTTTAAGTCGACTTAAAAACCAGCAGGTGGCGGCAGTAATGCCCTTTTTAAAGTCGACTTAAAAACCAGCAGGTGGCGGCAGTAATGCCCTTTTTTAAGTCGACTTAAAAACCAGCAGGTGGCGGCAGTAATGCCCTTTTTTAAGTCGACTTAAAAACCAGCAGGTGGCGGCAGTAATGCCCTTTTTAAAGTCGACTTAAAAACCAGCAGGTGGCGGCAGTAATGCCCTTTTTTAAGTCGACTTAAAAACCAGCAGGTGGCGGCAGTAATGCCCTTTTTTAAGTCGACTTAAAAACCAGCAGGTGGCGGCAGTAATGCCCTTTTTTAAGTCGACTTAAAAACCAGCAGGTGGCGGCAGTAATGCCCTTTTTAAAGTCGACTTAAAAACCAGCAGGTGGCGGCAGTAATGCCCTTTTTAAAGTCGACTTAAAAACCAGCAGGTGGCGGCAGTAATGCCCTTTTTTAAGTCGACTTAAAAACCAGCAGGTGGCGGCAGTAATGCCCTTTTTTAAGTCGACTTAAAAACCAGCAGGTGGCGGCAGTAATGCCCTTTTTAAAGTCGACTTAAAAACCAGCAGGTGGCGGCAGTAATGCCCTTTTTTAAGTCGACTTAAAAACCAGCAGGTGGCGGCAGTAATGCCCTTTTTTAAGTCGACTTAAAAACCAGCAGGTGGCGGCAGTAATGCCCTTTTTTAAGTCGACTTAAAAACCAGCAGGTGGCGGCAGTAATGCCCTTTTTTAAGTCGACTTAAAAACCAGCAGGTGGCGGCAGTAATGCCCTTTTTTAAGTCGACTTAAAAACCAGCAGGTGGCGGCAGTAATGCCCTTTTTTAAGTCGACTTAAAAACCAGCAGGTGGCGGCAGTAATGCCCTTTTTTAAGTCGACTTAAAAACCAGCAGGTGGCGGCAGTAATGCCCTTTTTAAAGTCGACTTAAAAACCAGCAGGTGGCGGCAGTAATGCCCTTTTTTAAGTCGACTTAAAAACCAGCAGGTGGCGGCAGTAATGCCCTTTTTTAAGTCGACTTAAAAACCAGCAGGTGGCGGCAGTAATGCCCTTTTTAAAGTCGACTTAAAAACCAGCAGGTGGCGGCAGTAATGCCCTTTTTTAAGTCGACTTAAAAACCAGCAGGTGGCGGCAGTAATGCCCTTTTTTAAGTCGACTTAAAAACCAGCAGGTGGCGGCAGTAATGCCCTTTTTAAAGTCGACTTAAAAACCAGCAGGTGGCGGCAGTAATGCCCTTTTTAAGTCGACTTAAAAACCAGCAGGTGGCGGCAGTAATGCCCTTTTTTAAGTCGACTTAAAAACCAGCAGGTGGCGGCAGTAATGCCCTTTTTAAAGTCGACTTAAAAACCAGCAGGTGGCGGCAGTAATGCCCTTTTTTAAGTCGACTTAAAAACCAGCAGGTGGCGGCAGTAATGCCCTTTTTTAAGTCGACTTAAAAACCAGCAGGTGGCGGCAGTAATGCCCTTTTTAAAGTCGACTTAAAAACCAGCAGGTGGCGGCAGTAATGCCCTTTTTTAAGTCGACTTAAAAACCAGCAGGTGGCGGCAGTAATGCCCTTTTTTAAGTCGACTTAAAAACCAGCAGGTGGCGGCAGTAATGCCCTTTTTTAAGTCGACTTAAAAACCAGCAGGTGGCGGCAGTAATGCCCTTTTTTAAGTCGACTTAAAAACCAGCAGGTGGCGGCAGTAATGCCCTTTTTAAAGTCGACTTAAAAACCAGCAGGTGGCGGCAGTAATGCCCTTTTTTAAGTCGACTTAAAAACCAGCAGGTGGCGGCAGTAATGCCCTTTTTTAAGTCGACTTAAAAACCAGCAGGTGGCGGCAGTAATGCCCTTTTTAAAGTCGACTTAAAAACCAGCAGGTGGCGGCAGTAATGCCCTTTTTTAAGTCGACTTAAAAACCAGCAGGTGGCGGCAGTAATGCCCTTTTTTAAGTCGACTTAAAAACCAGCAGGTGGCGGCAGTAATGCCCTTTTTAAAGTCGACTTAAAAACCAGCAGGTGGCGGCAGTAATGCCCTTTTTTAAGTCGACTTAAAAACCAGCAGGTGGCGGCAGTAATGCCCTTTTTTAAGTCGACTTAAAAACCAGCAGGTGGCGGCAGTAATGCCCTTTTTTAAGTCGACTTAAAAACCAGCAGGTGGCGGCAGTAATGCCCTTTTTTAAGTCGACTTAAAAACCAGCAGGTGGCGGCAGTAATGCCCTTTTTTAAGTCGACTTAAAAACCAGCAGGTGGCGGCAGTAATGTCCCATGCCAACTCATGCCTGCATGCATGCTCCCATCCCCCCATCCTCTCATCCCCCCTCTTACCGTCATGGCCTGCAGGCATGCTCATCAAGGCACTCCACAAACACACGTCCGTGCAGATGGTGGTGGTGGTGGTGGTGGGCTGCCAATGGTTGGTGGCAGTGCGAATACTACCAACAGCCCAAGCATCCATGCCAACTCATACCTGCATGCTCCCGTCGTCTGCATGCATGCTCCCACCCCTCTCATCATGATGGCCTGCAGCTGCTCATCAATGCATTCCACAAAACACACGTCGATGCAGATGGCGCTGCTAGTGGTGACGGTGGTGACACCCATGCCAACACATGCCTGCATGCATGCCCCCATGCCCCCATGCCCCCATCCCCCAACCCCCCACTCACCATGATGGCCTGCAATTGTTCGTCAATGCGCTCCACAAACACACGCCTGTGCAGATGGCGCTGCTCCAGCATGGGGTGCTTGCCTATGAACTTGCGCATCGCCACCAGGATGTCCTGATGGGGGGGTATGATGGGTTTCGTATGGCACAGGAGCAGAGTGGTAAGAGGGTAGCTGAAGCTTGAAGCATGAAGCTCTCCCAGGTGGCGCTGGGTGCTTGCTTGCCTATGAACTTGCGCATCGCCACCAGGATGTCCTGATGGAGATGATGGGATATGGCGTCAAAGGGAAGAGGGGCAGACTAGGGGGGTTGGGAGGAGAGGTAGAAACGGCAAAGGGGTGTCCCAGATGCCGCTGCTCCAGCATGGGGTGCTTGCCTATGAACTTGCGCATTGCAACCGGAATGTCCTGATGGGTGGGAAGGGATGGGAAGGGGTACAGAAGGCAAGCATTGATGCATGTGCTCTCCCAGCATCGTTGCTCCAGCATGGGGTGCCTTGCCTATGAACTTGCGCATTGCAACCGGAATGTCCTGATGGGTGGGAAGGGATGGGAAGGGGTACAGAAGGCAAGCATTGATGCATGTGCCCTCCCAGCATCGTTGCTCCAGCATGGGGTGCCTTGCCTATGAACTTGCGCATTGCAACCGGAATGTCCTGATGGGTGGGATGCATGCGCACATGGATGGTGGGGTGGCGGGGTTGGGAGGAAGGGAGCGAAACAGAAGCTTACAGGCAGTTTGGGCCATCGAGATGGCCAATGCCAAAGTGGATTCTGACGCGCCAGAGGTTGCGTTGCGTGTGCTCGTATTGTGAATGACAAAATCGTACACAACACATGTCAGAAGAACACGATATAGGGGCTTACCGGCAGCTTGTTGACGTCGAGATGACAGACGCCGAAGTAGGTCTTGATGCGCCAGTGGTTGCAATGTGTGTGCTCAAGTTGCAAACGACTCAACATGAGCTTTCTGAATTGACTCAAAAGTCACCTCAAATGAGAGGATGCTTTGTCTCACCGGCAGCTTGTTGACGTCCAGGTGGCACACCCCGAAGTAGATCTTGATGCGCCAGTGGTTGCGCGTGCTCATGTTGCGGATGACAATCACACTGAACTTGTGGTTGGGGATGTGAATCGCCTCCCTGTCGTCCCCGCGCACCAGTGTTGGCTCCCACCACCCCACGTGCTGCAGGGAGCAGGGGAGGGGGTCAAAGGGAAGAAGATGGCACCGGGAGGAGGTGCAGAGCAAACCCGTCCTGGAATTTGTTGGGTCAAAAAAGAATGAGTCCTAGAGATCCACTGCCCACTGATGCGTCACACAACCCACTCGTTCACCATCAAGGGACTACTGAAAATGCGCCACGCCCCACCTCACCATGTGCACTGCTCACTGCTCGCTGCTCACTGCTCACTGCTCGCTGCTCACTGCTCACCTCCACAGTCCCAGATATCTCCTGGCCATCAATGCGACACACGATCCACTCGTTGACCATGAAGGGGCGTGCAGCATGGATCATGATGGAGGAGAGGAAGTTGGTCACGATCTGATGAGGAAGGGGAAGGAGAGAAGGAGGGGGGGGGTGGGTGGGGGCGGGATAAAGGGGTGTTGAGTGGGGTGCTGAACTGGGAACTGTATTGCAGGCATGGATCATAATGGATAACAAGAAGTTGGTCACGATCCCACCTCTCTTGCTCTCTGCCATGCCGCAACACACACCTCTCTGGCCGCCAGGGTCACTACAACAGTCCCCAGCCCTCCAGCGGTGATCCACTTCTGAGTGGAGAAGCCCAACAGCTCCATGAAGAGAAAGACACCAAGTCTTATACGCCCCTCTAACTAAACCACCTCTCTTGCTCTCAGTACATCCCCCCCCCCACACACACGCGCACCTCTCTGCCGCCAGGGTCACTACAACGGTCCCCAGCCCGCCTGCGGTGATCCACTTCTGAGTGGAGAAGCCCAGCATGAAGAAGAAGACCAGGTCGGAGGTCGGACCCGCCTCTCAAAACCAAGCTCTCTTGCCCCCACTCATCGCGACACACACATGTACACCCACCTCTCTAGCAGCCAGGGTGACCACAACGGTCCCCAGCCCTCCAGCAGTGATCCACTTCTGAGTGGAGAAGCCCAGCAGCTCCTTGAAGAGAAACACCAACTCTAGTATGTTACTCACGACACGCCTCTCTTGTTCCCAGCTGTCGCAACACGCACCTCTCTAGCAGCCAGAGTGACCACGACGGTCCCCAGCCCTCCCGCAGTGATCCACTTCTGAGTGGAGAAGCCCAGCAGCTCCATGAAGAGAAACACACCAAGTCTGATACGTCTCTCTAAACCCACCTGTCTTCCTCTCAGTCAACTTTCAGCGCGCACCTCTCTGGCCGCCAGAGTCACAACCACAGTCCCAAGCCCTCCAGCGGTGATCCACTTCTGAGTGGAGAAGCCCAACAGCTCCATGAAGAGAAAGACAGCCGCCACCCACACGAGCGTGTACACCGTGTTGCCCACGAACTGCACTCCCACCTGGAATTTGTGAGGGCGGAGGGAAGAACAGGAAATTGTGAAGGGGGAAGTGGTAACTTGTATATGATATGAATACTGCCGCCACCCACACGAGCGTGTACACTGTGTTGCCAACGAACTGCACTCCCACCTGCAAGAGAGGAAGTGGGGGAGAAACAAAGGGGCAAGCGGGAAAAAAGCGGGACATTGACATGGCAATGTGCATATACCTGGCGTATCCTGCCACCCACATGTGCGTGTGCACCACTGGAAAGAAAGTATAGGCAAGACAGCGTGACTGTTACACCGGTATGTGGGCCAATGGTTGAGTGGGTAACTCACGTTTCGGGTCTCCTCCTTGTTGCTCTGCTTCTCCATCATCTTCTGTATCTGCCGAGTTAGGCTGCGATGGGGGATGAGAGAGATAAGGTAAAAGAGGTGGTCGAATGAAACGCCAGCCATTAAAGAGGTGAAGAGTTGAGGATCTGAAAGGGAAGTGCCACTTGGGATCTGACAAGCATGGTGGAAATAACCCATCAGCAGACTAAGCAGACTCAAGAGTAGAGCCTCAAGTATGACAACCCAGAATGTACGACGCAGCAACAGTGATCTCACTTGGCAGTGCAGAAGGCGAAGACGAGCACGGTGGAGAGTGATCGCAGGAAGTTGACAAAGCGGTCCTTGATGAGCTGCCCTGCCTCCGTGGGCATGCTGAACGGCTGGAAGCAGCTGCGGGAGCAGGAGGGGAGAGGGGATGGTGGGGGGGAAGGGGAGGAGTGGGATGAAGTGGGTGAAGGGAGTAAGAGGCAAAGCAGTCTACAGGGGCAGATTGTTGGGGAGAAGGCGGGCATTGGCGACAAAAGGCGCAATCAAGCCACTCACCCATAGAGCACGAGCACGCAGCCCCAGAGGATGAGTGGGCGCACATACGACACCATCACGTGGCGAGAGCGCGATGACGCAGGCTCAGAGAATCAGTCAATGCATGATCTGTCAACTCACCCACAGAGCACGAGCACGCAGCCCCAGAGAATGAGCGGGCGCACATACGACACCATGACGTGGCGAGATCGTGATTCCTCCCAGTTGGCGTCGCTCTTTTTAATCACCTTCCTGCACAGCCGCACCAGCGGCCCCAGCAGCCAGATGGCCCCCGCTATAAGCATCAGCGCGGGCAGCACAGGGGAGAGAGGGTGGTGCAGCCACTCTAGAGGCACCTTGCCTGCCGCCATGGCCTTTTTGAGAAGCTTTGTGAAGATCTCGGAAAGAGGAGGCATGTGGTTGAAAAGATTTGGGAAGGGGAATTTCAATAAGAAGGGAATGGCTCCTGCTGCTGCTCCTGCTGCCCCTGCTGCTCCTGCTGCCCCTGCCCCTCCTGCCGTTGCTCCTGCCCCCCCTGCTGACGCTCCTGCTGCCCCTGCTGCTCCCGCGGCTGTCCCTGCTGCCCCTGCTGCTGCTCCTGTCCCTCCTGCTGTTGCTCCAGCTGCCCCTGCTGCGCCGCCCGCTGTCCCTCCTGCTCCTGCTGTCCCTGCTGCTGCCCCTGCTGCTGCCCCTGCTGCTGCTGCTGCTGCTGCCCTGCGCCAGCAGCAGCAGAGGCACGGACTAGAGTGCGCAACCCTAGCCTGTTCCTACCCACGTGAAAGCCTAACGAACCACCTACGGGCCCTCGCCGTTGGCCGTACAGAGAACTCCGATATAAACACGTACGATTTAACGAATTAGGACGCTGCGAATGCGCACGGGGGAATCTGGAAAAAAATGCTGCGCAAGCAGCAGACGAGATAGAATTGGGAGCAACCAATACTAAATTCGTTGAAAATTCGTGTGCAGTAAAGTCTGCTGGTAACGACGGTGCGGGTAAACCTGCGGGTGAGCTCCGTGCTACTGGTAACCAGACTCCATCCACACCCCATCTTCTGAGACCATGCGTGCATCTTGTCCGTCCACTCAAATCTACAGCTTCGTGTTGACCTGTTCTCGAATCGACGGCTCTCCGTCCACCTGAATTCGAATCTACGGCTTCCCGTCCACTTGTTTCAAAATCTAAGCCTTCCCACCAACATGATCTTAACTCTAGGGTTTCAACAAACGGCTCCCTGACTGCAGCTCGACGGCTTCTGCTGCTCCGTCTCTTGAGAACGATGACGCGGGATAACGAATTCGGAAACCCGGAGATTCTGATCGGACGGTGCGCACGGACTACGAATGATCTGACGGCGTGGATTGGCCTGGAGCGCGGGACTCCGTGTAGTGCTCTCTTTTTGTGATTCACACCGGGGGATGATCTGGGGGATCTTGATGCAGCAGCAGCAGATGTGGAGTCGGTTCCAGAGCATGTTGCTTGTAACGATGCTGCCTTTAACGCGGCTGTGAGAGTGATCGCGAGGACGGCTGCGAGTGAAGAGGCCACAGAATAGATCAACGAAGCTGCTGCTGTCGCTGTCTCTGTCGAATCGGCTGTTCCGTTGCTCTGACTGGCGGGGTCCGCGTGCGTCTGTCGCAACGGTGAGACAGTCACACGGTGGAAGCCAACTCGGCTCGCCTGCTGCTTGTACCTTGGCGACCAAGACGCGTTGCTAAGGCGAGCTGCCACGCGAGCGGGCCGTCTATACGCGATAAGGGACGACGTTTCCCGAACCGTGCGAGGCCACGGCCTTCCATGGGGAGCGCTCGGGGTTTTCGAAGCGGATGTGCTTGTAACGGGCGAGGAATGTACAACGTGGGGAATGTGCTTGCAGTACGAGGAGGCTAGCAGGCACGCCATGGGAAGCTGCAACGCCGACGAGCTAGAGGAAGATCACGCCAAGTAACGACGCGAGTCAAGCAGGCACGACATAAAAAGCCTGCTGACGTGCGTATTTGTTCATGGTCGGAGAAGTCAGGCATGAACAACCCGGCACTGCATTTTCCCCGACCTTGTATAGAAGGAAGAACCAAAAAGAGAAATGGAATACTTCTTTAACAAACTTGTCCGAAGCAACAACGCTTGTGATCGCTAGAAAGCTAGATACGCGAGAGCCTGGCGGAGCTTTCAGGCTGTTGCTTCTGGACAGGTAAATCAGAATCAGGAGAGCGAGAGGGAAAGATGGATCTCAATTTGCAGCAGTATTTCTGACTGCAGTGAAATACCGCACTGACACTACCGCAGTATTTCTTTCGACGAGACTGACTGGTACGTGCGTGCGCCCTTGGGATTGGCTGCGATGGCTTCTCCCCGCTTTGGGAATGGATGGACGGAGCTGTACTGGCTCGCCGCACGTCAACGAAGAACCTCCTCCCCAGCGACAAAAGTGCGAATGTTACACGAAACCATTTCACAACTTTCTCTCCCAAAAGCCTTCTATGCATATGGTAATTCTGGTGCTGAAAAACCTAAAATGAGCAGCATCATATTGACAAGGAAGCAAGGCGACAATGAAAGGGGAAACATTTGTATCCTCTTGGAAGTTATCGCACCAGCAGCCTCGGTTTCTCAATAGCCCCAGTTGTGGTTGCGAATCTCCTCGTCAAACTTCTCCTTGAGCTTGGGATTCTTGGCCAAATACTCATCCACCGTCATCGTCTTCAGCGCATCCTGTAGAGTCGCAATTGGCACATACAGGTTACAACAGGTGACAATAGGACATGACACATGAACGGGGCCATAACATCAAGTTTGGAGGAACAGTCCAGACAAACGTGAAGGGCACAGAGAGCAGCAATTTGCCCAATATGCAAGAATGCCACAAAGCATTGGCATCTCACATTTCAAGACCTAAACCCTGAAGTCGCAATGGGCGGCATGTGCACGCACCTTCTGTGCTCTGATCTTCTCAATCTCAGCTTTAAGACGGGCTGCCTCACGCTTTGATGCCTCCTCCTCCTCCGCTGCCTTGGCCACCTGTAACAGTTACCACAGTTGCACACACACAGATGCATGCACACACGCACACATGTATGCACACTCAAATCACAAACCAACACATAACCCACACTCCCCCCAACCCCCCTTCCCCCTTCCTCCCCAAAACAAACCATACGTCATGCAGGAGATGTAAGTCAGAGCATGAAGTGACACAAGATGCAGCAATGCAAGTGAGAGATGGGATTACAGCATAGACACAGGAACGACCCTTGTGACACTTCAAAACATGTAAGTCAGAGCATCTAGGGCCACAAGACGTACATGGGAGAGAGAACCATGACATACACACAAGGGTGGGGATGGGCTGTGGAGAGGGTGCAGTAGCAGGCTGAGGAGCAGGGTGGGGCAGGGATGGGCATGCAAAAGCCGAGTGTGGAGTGGTGGTGGGGAGCGAGAGGAGGGAGAGGCGGGAGAGCGAAGGGCGTGCAAGGTGCGGGGGAGCATGGGTTAGGGTGCTCACGAGCTGCTGATGCTCCTTCTCAAACTCGGGGGTTAACGTATCCACGTAGTCCGGGATCTCTATGCCTGCTCGCCTCAACCGCACATCCCCCAGACACACACAAAGAGAAGATACGAACAGTGAGAAAAATGGGGCGAGAGAGGGAGAACAAGAAACACTTTTTCCAGTGAATGGGAATATCCTATCCGACCATTCTCATCCTCCTCCATACCATCCCCTTGTCTACACTAATCCCACGCACTATGCAAGGCTATGCAAGAGACTCACTCTTGTACGACTGCTCGAACATGTCAACGATCTTGGGGTTGAGCTTTGAGCGGTACAGCGCCCAGTCGATCTCCACCACCTTCTGCTCGCATGGATGCAACGAGGGGTGACAGGGGAGGGATGTGGAGCACCGGGCATGAGCGGGACTGATGCAAGGCGCAGGGCGATTTGTTAGCCACCTCGGAGCGGTACAGCGCCCAGTCGATCTCCACCACCTTCTGCTCGCGTGCAACGAGGGATAACACGACAGGAAACCGGGACACTGGGACACTGGGAAACGACACGTATTAGTGGGAGTTGAGTCAGTAGCCACTTGGTAGCGGTACAGCGCCCAGTTGATTGCCACTTTCTCCTGCTCGCATGAAAGGCAGCACTACAGGGAATGGGAACCGGAGGGGCACTGACTGCACTGCCGTTGGTCATTCCAGTAAAAACGACATTCTCCCGCAGGATACAGATGTTAGGGTTACGTGCGAAAGAACGCCAACAGGCTGTATGCGACCACAGCGTCGCAGAAGAAAAAGGGAGATTCGACTGGCCTTGGTGACCCTACCGTCGCTACTGGCCTGGGAGACTGTAACTACAGAGACCTTCGCGATCTTCGCAACCTTCGTCACCCTAACAACCTTCGCGATCTTAGCGATCTTCGCGACCTTGACCTAGTTACGAAGACGAAAACGAGTCATGCGGCTTCATGAGGCAAGAACGACAGGAAACGGCAAGATATTGATACGCTGACTGTAGAGCGAAGATTCTCCGCGAGTGAAAATGAATCTGCGGAACTGTGTGCGACACTTCCTCGCGTGCGACATCTACTCGTATGCGAGACCTCGTCGTGCACGCACTTCAGGGTGGACTCAAAATCCATCTACCGGCGGCGGAGTAACGCTGAGGACGCATTCCCACACTACAGCAGGTAACCAGACCTCGTTGAACTTCGTGTTGAGCGTGTGCGACACCTCGTCGTGCGCGCGCTTGAGAGCCGCCATCTCGCGCTTGCCCTCCTCGCTCACCACCACGCGACTCAGCTTCTCCCAGTCGATCGCCTTGAATGCCCGCTGCACCGCTGCCTTGCCACTCATCCTGGCGCTTCGGAAAGAGCGAGAGATTTAAGGATCGGGATCGGCGCACGTGAGCGCGGATGGGTGGCAATTAGCGCGCGCGAGTGGCGGAAGAATGGCGGGAGTGGAAGGTGGTGGAATGACGCGAGACGACTGGGGGTGCAACGGGGTGATGGCGAGAGGACTATGGCCGTGACTTAGGGACTGGAATATAACTAGGTCTGAGCTGAGAAAAGGTGGGTGATACAATCGAGAGATAGCTTAATTACACCAGAACAACTATGTTTTAGACAAATCAAGATTCAACTGTTTCCGCCTTATGTTTTAGGGAGTCTGTCTGTCCATACCGCGTCAAAGTTTTGCTCGGCTTGAAATGAGGCGCGGATGGCGCAAGGGTCAGGCGACCATTTCGCAGAGATTGAATTATTGTTTGTCGCAGATGCTCGCTCATTTCGACAGTGCTGAAATAGCACCTCGTGATTGGATGGAAATGGTCAGTCATCGCCTCTGGTAGCCCAATAATGCGAATTTCGTCGCTCAGCACGGCACGGCTCCAGCGGAAATAAATTCAGACATTGGTGGCCCTCACAACTCGCGGTCCGTACAGGATCCATGCAGAGCGGTTTCGGATAATTCACACTCATTCTGTCGTGGTGCAGAGCGGTTTCTACGAGGTCCTCCGTCCAACCACTTTCACCCCTACGCCTACAAAGGAGTCGGGGAAGCGGCCCTTGTTCACTCAACCTTTCTTGCCTGATCCTTTCCTGTGTGGTGCCTCAGCAAGTTGCCTGTCTATCCCACTCTTTTAGTGTGTTACTTTCCTGCTTCCTGTCCCCGTGACGTACATTTCAAGCCGTTTTGAGCTTTGCTTTAAAGTCCAATACTTCATCGAGTTATCGACCAGCTTTATATCGCACCGGCCAAGCAGAGGATATGGAGCGCCGCGCTTCGTCCTTTTTCGCCATCTTGCTAGCCGTCGCAGTGGTTCTGTTCTGCGCTTCGGCGCGTGTGGATGCGCTATCGATGGCCCGCATTGGAGGCAAATATACTGACGTCAAAGGCGCCGCAAGCAACAAGGACATCCGGTCACTGGCGCAATGGGCCGTCAGCGAAATTAACAAGCAAGAGGTCAGACCGTATCCACGCTACAACATCCCTTCGCGAAACTTCGCTTGCATCGGACCTGACGACGAAACCCGTCGTTGATGACTCGGCACGTAACTGATTCTCCCAGAGTTCGTCGCCAAGGGGATGAATTCTTAACAGATGTTACTATAATGGATACTCTAAAAACACTTACACATCCACAGTCATAACTGGTCAAGCGGATGATATTGCGGCGAATCTTCGTCCACCATTACCACCGCCGCGACCACCGCCTCCTACTCACGCGGCTTTCCCCGTCTACTATTTCTTCTCCTCATCCCTCTTCTCCCCCCACTACCTCCCCCACACCCTCCCTCCGCCGCTCCCCGCATTCCCCATCACGCAGGGCACGGCGTACAGCTTCGTGTCGGTGGTGTCGGCTCAGACAGAGCTCGAGGTTCCCAGCAGCTGTCGCGTCAAGATCAAGGCCACCGACCTCTCCGCCCCACTCACCCCTCACCCTTCCCCCCCTCCCCGCTACCCGCCTTCCCACCACGCAGGGCACGGCGTACAGCTTCGTGTCGGTGGTGTCGGCTCAGACAGAACTCGAGGTTCCCAGCAGCTACCGCATCAAGATCAAGGCCACCGACCTCTCCGCCCTGCCCTCTAAGAGAGCCTACACGCTCGGAGGCGGTCCTTCCGCCGGCGCGGGCGGCGCGGGCGACGCGTTCAAGAAGGTAATGTCGATGCTGCGAGGCGGCAAGACGACGATGCCGACGGCGAATTCGATGACGCCCAAAGGGAATGGTGCCGTCAGCGCGCTGGTCACGCTGCTCGTGGATGCGGTGGATGGGTCGGCCTTGGGCCAGCCGAACGAGCTGAAGAATTTCACGAAGCTTTAGTGATCGAAGCCGCGGCGGGTAGAAGATTTCAGAATAAAGGCAGCTTTGGCGTGTTAGGGTGCGTTCGGATGTCTACGAGCGCGCTTTGCGCCGCTGCAAGTGCCACCCTTGCGACGTTCCCTTGCAGGTGCGGTTGACAATAAAGGACGTGCGCTTCGTCCGACCAACGAGCTATTGCTCCTGGGGCGGTAGACAGTGCACGAGCGGCTAGTAATGTCCTCCTGATCCACTTCTGTAACTCTCTGATGTAACGTATGGCCGAATGGTGCGCATTTTTATCACAAGCCTTTACCCTGGCATCACGACGTTGAGGCGAACCATGGATCTCAACGCCGTAGCCGCAAACATATATGACCCACCCTGAAAGCACTACCACCGAGCCCGCCGCAGGAGGGTGAAGGTTGTGGCGATGCTGGGAGGCAAAAGGTCGAAAGGGAAGAGTAAAACGCCGACCAAGGGGGAAGATTCTGATGAATTATTCGTGCTACAGGTTGAGGTGGTGGATGGGTCGCCGCTGGGCCAGCCGAGGGAGCTGAGGAGTTTCGTGATTGGCTCCCAAGTACTATACTATTGACCATGTAGACGCGCTGACAGGATTCTTCTTGCTCATGGGCTAGAACAACTTCTTGGCTAGACAGTGGGGTAGTGAGTGAAGGGAACATGGGACATGACAGCTAGAACAGGATTTCCCTCTATCCCTGGAAACTGATTTTTGTTGTTACATATACAGGATGCATTCTCTTTTTGGAGTGTCCACGAGATTGCACAGCACAATGGGACTGTCCTTACCAACTGGGTTGCCACGAAACGAAGCTATTCCTTCAATTACTAGCAGCAGCACACCATGATCATGCTGCAGTGCAGATAGTGGCAGTTAGAACAGAGCCGCTGAGCTTCGGAACCTCAACTCAAAACGAAATAACCAAAGAACAAGATAAGCATATGGCAGCTGTTGCACAAACAGCGAACAGCACACCACTTCCCCAGTCTTGCTACCCGAATTCCCCAATTTGCATGTACGGTACTAATTCTCACACCCACCCTCCTCTCTTCTAGCCCACGCCTGTCCCCACTTGCATTTACACTTCGATATACAGGATGGGCTGCCAATCCCACCACCACCTCAAGCCGATGCTGCCTGTCCCTCCCGCCTTCACCGCCCCTGCTACAACCAGCATCCCTTCCCCTCCGCTGCTACCGTCACCTCTTTTGCCTCCAGCTCTTCTCTTGAAACCGCTCCTCCGAACCAGTAGTGAGTACATGCTGAGAGCCACGAGCCAACCAGCAACCTCCAGCAATAGTTGTAGAGGGCGCACTGCAGATGGGTGGGGGAGGGTGGGGGGGGGGGAGGGAGGGGGAGGATGGATGCAGAATGGTCTTAGTGAAAGATTAACAAGGCGAGGTAAGGCATGGCAGAGAAGGCAAGGTACGGCACGGCCAGTCAGCGGGATTATGCTTCACATGAAGCGCAACAGCGCTCTCCTCTCTTTTCCCTTTCTGCTCTCCAGCATTGGCGTGAGTGGGAGCACGCCAGGTTCCCATCCTTGTGCCCTCATCTCTTACATGTAAGCAGCTCTCTCAATCACATCTTCTGTGTGAATCTGACACTCGCACAGTGGACCGTACCTCACCTGTGCCCACCACTCTGCACCGCGTCATCTCTTGAGCGCCCCTCCAGCTGCCTCCGCTGCCCTCTGCCGCATCATCTCCTGCACGGCCTTGCGCCGCCTCGACTCCATCTGCTGCGCCGACCGCCTGAAATGCTCCTTGAGATCCCTGCGCGTGGAGAGATTAGATTAAGGGTGACGAGAAACAGCTTAAAGAACAGCCACAAAGCAAGGCAGGCAGAGAGCAGGGCAGAGGATAAGATGGTTGGAAAAAAAGATACCATCCAAAAGATTTGATTCCATCTTATACACGAGACTTGACAGAAAGAAGGCACAGCAAACCTGTGGACCAAGCAGGACCGAGCCTTGCTCCTAAATCCCCCCACTGCTACTGCGCAAACTCACTTGCAGCGGGGCACTTTGCAGAGGCTGTCTTTGCAGGAGCGCGCGTGCAGGTGCAGCAGCCCCCACATGCGCTTGCAGTGCTGGCAGCCCCCTGCTGAGCGCACGGCACAGATGGTGCCATGGCGGAACAGCATCTTGACCATGCTGCACTTGGGGTACGTGCACACCGTGCCCGGCTGGGGGCGGCAGGACGCTGCATGCGCCAATAGCTCCAACATCTTGCGCACCTGCAGCGGTGCAAGGCGAAAGGAGGGAGGAGGGGGAGGGAGGGAACAGCATCTTCACCATGCTGCACTTGGGGTACGTGCACACTGTGCCGGGCTGGGGACGGCATGATGCCGCATGCACGAGTAATTCCAGCATCTTGCGAACCTGTGGGGGCACAAGCAGAAGGAGGAGAAAGGAGGGAGGGAGGGAGGGGAAGAGAAGAGAGCATCTGGTCTGGACCATGCTGCACTTGGGGTATGTGCACACTGTGCCGGGACATGGGCGGGCGACAGGAGGCTGTGGACCCATCTCAACACCCCCCACACATCCCCACCCAATGTTCTTCCCTGCCACACTGACACCCAACCCCCCTCACCTAAGTGTCCCCCACCCCTCCTCACCTCCTTGATGCGTTGCTGCCGGCCCTCCTGGCTCTGTGCATTCCTATCCGGCTGGCTCGCATGCGACACCAGCGGGTGGGGGTGCCCGCACGTGTCCTTGCACTGAGCGCACACGTCATAGTCCGGACACTGCTCGCACCGCCACCCCTGCCGGTTCTCTATATCCCGCTGGCACGCGTTGCAGGTGACGACAAAGGCGGGCGCGGTGGGGTTGTGCAGGTGGTACAGCACCATGAGGGACGAGTGCTTGGCGCGGCGCAGTGTGTCGTACTGGTAGTGGTTGCCCTGGCAGAGCGACAGAAACGCCTGCCGCGTGTCAAAGAACTCGGATTCGACCACTTCGTCCGGGTCCTTAGTTTCCGGGGGGACTGGCGGGTCGATGGGCCTCTGCAGGCACACGGGGAAGGGGGAGGGGTGCGCAGGGGAGAGGGGGGAAGGGGTGCCGGGGGGGGGGGGAGGGGGAAGGGGGGGCAGAGGGGGAAGGAAGGGGGGTTGTGCAGGTGGTACAGCACCATGAGGGACGAGTGCTTGGCGCGGCGCAGCGTGTCGTACTGGTAGTGGTTGCCCTGGCAGAGCGAGAGAAACGCCTGCCGTGTGTCGAAGAACTCGGATTCCACCACCTCGTCCAGGTCCTTGGTTTCTGCTGGGACTGGCGGGTCGATGGGACGCTGCGGGCGCATGCAGGAAGGGAGGAGATGCACAGGGAGGAGTGGGGTGGGGAGAGTGGAGGGGGAAATAAATTGGAGATCGAGAAGGCTGGGTTGACGCGGCACAGGCGGAGGAGAGAGAGGTGAGCAGGCAGTGGGGATGGAGAAACAGGAGAAGCAAGGGGAATGCTGGTTTTCAACAACTAGACTCACACAAACGAGCCTGAGGTTGTGGTTCGGATTGTCTCAAGCAAAACATTCACGGGGTTCCTCCAGTTGGTGGTTCGGGGTGCCTGCAATCTGATCAGAACACTTAGCAGCACTCACGGGTGTGAGTTGAGAGAGAGCACTCACGGGTGTGAGTTGGTGAGCCTCTCTGAGCAGCACAGGATGGCGGTCCGCGGGGCTGCGCCGCTCCTCCTGCGTGAAACACCTGCAAGGGCGGGAGACATGAGCGCGAGGAGAGGAGAGGAGGAATGGACGGGAGGAATGGGCGGGAGGAGTGAACGGGAGGAATGGGTGGAGGATTGGGGGAAGGAAAGGAGGTGAGGAATGGGCGGGGAGGGTGGGAACGCTGGGGCAGAGAGACGGAAACAGCAAGGAGGAGAGAAGATGGACGAGGGAGCACGACCACAGAGGGAGCATGATCACAGAGGGAGCATGATCACAGAGGGAGCATGATCACAGAGGGAGCATGATCACAGAGGGAGCATGATCACAGAGGGAGCATGATCACAGAGGGAGCATGATCACAGAGGGAGCATGATCACAGAGGGAGCATGATCACAGAGGGAGCATGATCACAGAGGGAGCATGACCACAGAGGGAGCATGATCATGGGAAGGAGGCAATGAGGGGCTGTAGACAAGGGCAATAGGCGAGGGAGGGCAGTGGAAGAAGGTAAGGCTGAAGGGGAGGGAAGGGCTGCAGGGACGGGAGGGTAGCAGGAGGCCCACGAGTCGCAGATGTTGAAGTGCTTGCACTGCGGCTGCAGGCACACCCATCTGTTGCCGCTGATGATGAGGAGGATATTGGTAGAGGACAGGGCAATATAGGCGGGTAGGGAAATACGGGACAGCAGTAGGGGAGGCACTTACGAGTCGCAGATGTTGAAGTGCTTGCACTGCGGCTGTAAGCACACCCATCTGTTGCCGCTGATGATGAAGTTCTTGCAGTGCGAGCAGCAGTAGTGCATGTGCACCATTATGAAATCCTCCTTCATCTGCAGTATCGTGCTGCCCAGCTGCAGAGGAGGTGAGGGAGCGAGGGAAGCGTTCTTTGGGATAAGCCAATTCAAAACCATCCAGGCCTATCATGTCAATAGCCCGCAAAGCAAGGCGATAGGCCATGTGAGTGAGTGGAGGCAGGCACTAATGCATGTGCCCACTACAAAATCTTCCTTCATCTGCAAAATCGTACCTCTGGAGGGCCAAGGCAACGGGGAGAGACAAAGCCCCCCACCCCGTCCCTCTCACACCTCTCCTCTCCCCGCCCTCTCCTCCCGCCTTTCTCTCCTTGCTCATGAGCTGCTTAACCAGCGAAGCGGGACTCCCCAGGTCCTCATCGTTGCGGTTCTGCCCTCTCCCCCTCTCCCCGGGTCCAATATCACCACCCCCCCTCCTCCCCCCCTCCCCCACCACCCCTCTCCCCACCTTTTTCCTCACCTTGCTCATCAGCTGCTTGTCCAGGGAAGCAGGCGTCCCCAAATCCTCATCTCGCCCCCCGCCACCACCTCGCTTGCTCGAAGCGTTGCTCTTCTTGGCCTTCTTGGGCCCTTTCCCCCCGGCCTTCCATCTATGCACATCCCTTACCACCCTCTTGTCTCACCTTGCTCATCAGCTGCTTGTCCAATGAAGCCGGAGTCCCCAGGTCCTCATCCCTTCCACCTCCGCCTCCGCGCTTGCTCGAAGCCTTACTCTTCTTGGCCTTCTTCGGTCCCTTCCCTCCGGCCTTCTCCTCCTCTCTCTCCTCCAGCAGCTTCTGCAGCTCGTCCTCCATGGCGCCCGGCCAGTAGTCCCCAGCTCCCCACCCACTCCCTTCCCGAACCCCCCATCCCACCTCCCCTGTCTCACCTTGCTCATCAGCTGTTTGTCCAATGAAGCCGGAGCCCCCAGGTCCTCGTCTCTTCCCCCTCCGCCCCCGCGCTTGCTGGACGCCTTGCTCTTCTTGGCCTTCTTGGGTCCCTTCCCTCCCGCCTTCTCCTCCTCTCTCTCCTCCAGCAGCTTCTGCAGCTCGTCTTCCATGGCGCCTGGCCAGTAGTCCCCAGGCCCTCACCCACTCCCTTCCCAATCCCCCGATCCCCCCATCCCCCCTCTCCTGTCTCACCTTGCTCATCAGTTGCTTGTCCAGCGACGCAGGAGTCCCCAAATCCTCATCTCGCCCCCCTCCACCACCCCGCTTGCTGGACGCTTTGCTCTTCTTGGCCTTCTTGGGCCCCTTCCCTCCGGCCTTCTCCTCCTCTCTTTCCTCCAGCAGCTTCTGCAGCTCGTCCTCCATGGCGCCCGGCCAGTAGTCCCCATCGAAGTACGGCAGGCGGGCAGCAGAGGGCAGTGCGCGGCACTCGCCAATTTGCACAAAGAACGTGTCGTACAGGTTGCTCACCTCCACCACTATGTTCTCTGCTGTGGCTTTCCGCAGCATGGTGAGGTACCTGGTCACGGGGATGGGGAGGGAGGGATAGAAGAAGGCACGAGAGGCGGTTGAAAGAGACGAAGGTGTCGTACAGGTTGCTCACCTCCACCACTATGTTCTCTGCTGTTGAGGGGATGGATGGTGAGGTACCCGGTAAAGGGGATGGATGAAAGGGAGGGAAATGAGGGACAGAGCCATTTCAGTTTCAATCGTGCATTTTCGAAGACACGGCTGATGAGGGTCGACCACACCAAGAAATACTCACCAGCACTGAATTGCTCAGTGCACCACTCACACACCTTATTTAACAGCATGGCATGGCCACATGTTGCAAAGCAAGCAACATACCATGCGTGCAGCTTGACGGGTTGCGGTGTCTTCTGGATCTCGGGATGGCAGTACAGGATGTAGTCCTCTCCCTTGAGTGGCGGGCACAACCATTTGCGCAGACAGAGCAGCATACCACGTCCTCAGCACAGCTAGCAACACACCATTCGTGCAGCACAGGTAGCAACATAACATACCACTCGCGCAGCTTGACAGGTTGCGGTGTCTTCTGGATCTCAGGGTGGCAGTACAGGATGTAGTCCTCTCCCTTGAGGGGCGGGCACGCCCAGATGTAGCAACTCGTGAAGCCACGCATCTTGGAATACTCCAGGTACCCGATCTGGTGAGCAGGAGGGAGTTGGCGGTTGGGGTTGGCGTGTAAGGGAGTTGGTACAGGGGCAAAGAGGGAAACAGGAGGGCAAAACAGGGGCGTAGTCTTCTTCGCCCTCGAGCAGTGAGCACGCCCAGATGTAGCAACTCGTGAAGCCACGCATCTTGGAATACTCCAGGTACCCGATCTGGTGGAGGGGGAGAGGGAGAAGAAACCGGCAGAAATAGGAACAAGGGGAGGCGATACGAAATGTAGTCTTCTCATTCCACTTTGTTTCCTCCTCTCGAAACACAGACATGACGGTGCATTCGCAAGTCACTCAACCAGTATTTCGTGGCACACGAATGTTGGCAGAGCCTCCCCGTTGACAGTGCGCACGTCAGGGCGGAAGTACTTGATGGAGTCGAGGTAGGAGAGGTAGATGCGGCGCTTGAATCAGGAGATTCAACCCGCACCTAGCATAGAAGCACACTCACCAGGATCTCGTGGTACACGAATGTTCTCAGGGCCTCCCCGTTAACGGTGCGCACGTCAGGGCGGAAGTACTTGATGGAGTCGAGGTAGGAGAGGTAGATGCGGCGGTGGTTGGGCGGCAGGCAGTCGGCACCAAACTCCTGCACGTACATGGCGTAGAGACACACCTCCACGCCCTCTATGCGCTGGAATAACAGCACCACCTGGTAGTAAAAGGGGGGGGGGGAGGGAGTGACATGCAAGAGAGAGAGAAGAGATGAGAGGGACGGGTTGGCCCCAAACTCAACTCCTGCACGTACATGGCATAGAGGCACACCTCCACGCCCTCTATGCGCTGGAATAGCTGCACCACCTGGTAAGCGGTTGTGGGGGAAGTGGGACGGGGGGAGATGGAGGAGAAGCGGGAGTGGGTGTGAAGAGAGGGCCGACTGGCATAGACGCCCTCCTCCACCCCCAGTATGTGCTGGAACAGCAGCACCACGTGCGAAGGGGGCATCTCCGATCACTTTGACTTGAGACAGACAGTTATTTTTCCTGTATCACATTTGGCTGCCTTATAAGCTAAATCAAACGTCAACCACAAAAGATGCCCGTCCCACCTTTGACTTGTAAGGGAATTCCTTGGGGTATTCCCCCTCGGGAAACATGTTAAGGAAGCGCGGCTTCGTCTCCATCTTCTTATCCACTGATGACACCACTCGGATCACCAGCTCTTCCGCCCCCTCCACCTGCACAGGCAAACGATGACACGCAAGGTATTAGCCACGTGACTCATGAATTGCCTCAAGGCTCTCCATCCATCCTCTTGTCCTCAAAGCTCTCTCTACCCGCCCTCTTGCCCAGTGACGCAGAAGAAATCCAGACACCATTCAAACCACCATTACCCCCTCCCTCCGCCCCCCCCGGACAACAGCAGAGGAAGTCCAGAAGGAAATAAAAGCGAGCAAGGAAGGAGAAACCTTGAACGCTCACCTCATCCGGTCTCTTCCTCTGCTGCCTGGCCCGCTCCTCCCTCTCCTGCGCCAGCCTCTTCGCCAGCCGCCCCTCCAGATGATCCGAGAGGTGCGAGCGCGGCAGGTCCCTGGCGCCGAGCACGGTGGAGGGCGGGAGGGGGGTGCGCTGGCCGCGCTCCATCTGGTCGCAGCAGCACAGCGGACACGTGTACTCCGCCTCACCCTCGTTGCGCCGCCCGTTGAACAGCGCACACACCTGGTGCACCCACCGGTCGCACGTGTCGCATTGCACCCACTGTTAAGGGCGGCACATAAGGTGAGCGGGGAAGGGGGTGGAAGAGAAAGGGGTGGAGTGAGGGACAACTGTCACTGTTGAACAGCGCACACACCTGGTGCACCCACCGGTCGCACGTGTCGCATTGCACCCACTGTTAAGGGCGGCACATAAGGTGAGCGGGGAAGGGGGTGCAAGAGAAAGGGGTGGAGTGAGGGACAACTGTCACTGTTGAACAGCGCACACACCTGGTGCACCCACCGGTCGCACGTGTCGCATTGTACCCACTGGTGAGGGTGGGGTAGGGGCAACGGAGAGAGGCAAGGGGAGGGGCAGGGGCAGGGGCAGGGCAGGGCAGGGAAACGGCGGGCACCCACCGGTCGCACGTGTTGCACCGCACTGCATCTACTGGTGCGGGAGGAGCAAGGGAGCAACAGCAAGGGAAGAGTGAGAGACGAAGGCTACCAACATACCTACAGATTGCGCATACAAAGGGAAGGAGGCGGGAACAGGGAGAGCAGGTTGGGGAGGGGGAGCCAGCGCGAGATCAAACGGAGAACACCAAACAGGAGGACAAGGGAGAAAGAATTGCACAAGAAATGCGCATACCGCTTCCTCTGTCTCCTCGTCATTAATCCTCTTGGTGAGACTAGCCTTGGGAATCGGCCTCAACCCCTCCAGGGTAATCGCATCCCCTCGGAAGTCCCCATAGCACCGGTTGCACACGCACTGCCGCTGGTCGCCTGCTCCCGGCGTGGCGTAATACGCTTTGTTCCTCTGAATCCTGCGCCCACACGCCGTGCAGTAGATGGGCGGCGGGTCAAAGAAGAGTTTCTCCACGGAGCACAGCCGGCAGTCGGAGTCCCGCGGCTGCTGCTGCTGCAGCTGCTGCTGCCGCCTGCAGCTTCTCCTGCTTCTGCTTGCTCTGCCCCACCCACTGCCGCAGGCTCCGCACGTGCAGCCGGATCATCTCTGGGGTGAAGAGCTCGGTTAGAGACGTGCCCACGCCCTTGCTCTTCATGTTCTTGTTGTTCGCCGCTGCTGCCGCCGCTGCTGCTGCTGCTGATGCTGCTGCTGCGGCTGCTGCTGCTGCTGGTGGTGACTGCTCCCGCCCCCCCTGCAGGTACAAGCGCCTTGCTCTCTTCTGTCCGCGGCTCTGCCTTTACACTCGCAGCACCTCCACCAGCACCACCCGCGCCAGACACACCTGCCCCAGTCCTACCCTCCGCCTTCACCTGCCCTGGCCCTGCCCCTGCTGACCCTACCCCTCCCTCTTTCTTCACTGCAGCGCTACCAGCAGCAGCAGCAGCAGCAGCAGCAGCAGCAGCAGCAGCAGCAGCAGCAGCAGCAGCAGCGCCTTTAGCCTGTGCGCCTGCTCTCCCTGCCAGAGCCCCGTTGGCACTTCCCTGCATCTTGCTGCCAGCAGCCTTGCCTGCCTTGGCATCAGCAGGCCTCTCTGGCCTCTCCTTCTCGCCACCACCAGCACCACCACCCACTCCTCCTCCTGCTGCAGCAGAAGCAGCGCCAGCCTCTGCTTTCACGCCTGAGCTCCGTTTTGGCCCACCACCTGTTGCCTTAAGCCCCCCACCCCCGCCTTCCAGCTTCGCCCGTTTCAACGGCTGTGCGCCTGCCCCCTTCTCCTTCTCCTTCTCCTTCTCCCGCCCTGGCTCTGCCATCCCGCCCTCCCCACGCCTAGCTCCCTCATTCGGCCTCTTCTGCCCTGTAATGGCCGGCCCAGCACCGCCCGCAGCACCAGCTGAGCCTGAAGCCGCTGCTGCTCCTGCTGCTCTGGCAGCACTGGCAGCAGCAGCAGCACTGGCTGCAGCAGTAGCACCACCTTGCGTTGGCCTCTCCACAGACCCTGCTGCCCCTGCTGCCCCTGCAGCAGGACCCAGCGGCATGCCTGAGAGAGGAGCGCCAGCAGGAGAAACACCAGGAGCAGAAGCTCCATTGACAGATCCCCCCTTGGCTGCGGCTGTGTCATCAGGTACAGGTGCAGATGCAGGCTTGGCGGTACCTGTGGTGGTGACAACCGGCACTGCAGTGGAGTGGTCCCTCTGCCCGCCTGCAGCAGCTGCAGCATGAGAAGCGTCACCATTCACTGCAACCGCTCCATCTGCCACAGACACTGTCGTGACTTGACCATCAGTGGCACCTGCCTCTGCCTCGGCCTCTTTCCCTTCCTGCTGTTCACTCCCAGCACCAGCAGCAGCCGCGGTGGCAGCATCAGCGGCAGCCTCGGCAGGAGCAGCCGCTGCAGCCGCAGCCGCAGCAGCAGCGGCAGCCGCCGCCGCCGCCGCAGCAGCTGCCGCATTCGCTCTCGCCGCCAGCATCTGCTGCTGAAACGCCCTCCTCACAGGCCCACACACAGGGCACTTGGGGTCCCGGCAAATCTGGTGGTGGTGCAGAAGCTTCCTGGAAGGGACGCAGCGGGGGTAAGCGCACTCAGGGTCCTTGCAGCGAAAGCAGTGGGCCCAGAGCTCTCGAAACACTCGGCAGTGCGCGCCAACGTTGCAGGAGCCATTGGCAGCGGTGCAGCGGGATGCATGGCGCAGCGTGTGCAGCCACTTCTGCTGCCGCTGGTACTGCATCGCCCGCTGGGGGTCAATCGCGCCGCCTCCTGCTGCTATATCCCCCGCTGCTCCCGTCCCTGCTCCTGCTTCCACCAATGCCCCTGCTGCCGCTCCTGCTCCTGTCCCTGCTCCCGCCACTGCTCCTGCCCCTGCAGTGGCTTTGGAGGACGGTTCTGCACTAACCTGCACGCCATTCTGCACTGCACCTGTAGCTCCAGAACCAGGTGCTGAGCCCGACGGCTGCTGGTGCTGCTGCACTTGCTGTGAGCTCACAGGCCCTTTCCCCCCTTGCATCCGCTGTGGAAATCCCGCGTTCCCCTTAACCTGCGGGTGCGGCTGCGGCTGCTGGCGGGACTGCTGCTGATGCGCCATCACACTGCCTGCACCACCTACGCCAGCAGCACCAGCACCGACACCGGCACCGGCACCGCTCACAGCAGCACCGTCCACCACAGCCCCACCAGCCCCACCCGCCCCAACCGCCCCACCTGCAGCCCCCGCCCCAGTAGAGGCGTCCTCGCGAGTAGCAGAGGCAGTGAGACCCCCAGCGTCCATCACAGGAGGGCCGCCAGGCGTGGGAATCATGAGCGACGCGCCACCCGCCCGACCTGCCTGCTCTGCTGCCACTCCCGCCCCTGCTGGGCCAGACGGGATGGAAGGGCCTGGCGGCAGGTACCCTGGCATCGCTGCAGACAGGGAGAGAGAGAGGCGCAGGGAGAAGGGGATGCGCAGGGAGGAGGGATGCGCAGGGAGAGGGGGGAGGCGCAGGGAGAAGGGGGGATGCACAGGGAGGGGACGAATTGCAGGGGGGGAGGGGAGAGAGTATAAAAAGAGAGGGTGGAAACGAAAAGAGCGGGTTGAGAGCCAGTAAACATGGATTAGGCAAGAAGGTGAACAAAACTCTCACGGAATTTGGCAAATATCTAGGGAGGGTGGAGGACACGCAAAAAAAAAAAAAAAAAAAAAAAAAAAAAAAAAAACACACACACACCGGCAGCAAGGGGGTGTAGAAGGGAAGGGAGGAGGGGGAGGGGGAGGGGAGGGGGGGCAAGAAACCGCAGGGAGGAAACCATGAGAACTTTGAGAGCGAAGAGCACACAAAGTAACACGGTTTCAGAGAAACTCACCATGAGAATCAGTGGTTGGTTGTTGTTGCTGCTGGTACATGTGGTGTGGTTGCTGCTGTGCTTGCTGCTGCTGCTGCTGAAACAATCCCTGATACGCTTGCTGCTTCCGCTGCAGTCCCTGCTGCCTCTGCCCCTGCCCCTGCTGCTGCTGCTGCTGCTGCTGCTGCTGCTGCTGCTGCTGCTGCTGCTGCTGCTGCTGCTGCTGCTGCTGCTGCTGCTGCTGCTGCTGCTGCTGCTGCTGCTGCTGCTGCTGCTGCTGCTGCTGCTGCTGCTGCTGCTGCTGCTGCTGCTGCTGCAGTTGCGGTTGCGGCTGTTGCTGTTGTTGCTGCTGCAGTTGCGGTTGCAATTGCTGTTGCTGCTGCTGCTGCCCGTACTGCCCCCCGTGCTGTTGCCATTGCTGCTGCCTCTGACCCTGTTGCCCTTCCTGCAGCATCGCCTGCTGCTGCAGCTTCTGCTGCTCAACTTGCATCTGCTGCTCCGCCTGCCGCTGCTCCACATACCCCTGATTGTTCCCACCAGAACCAGCCAAGCCACCACGTTGCCCCATCCCTCTGCCCGTCCCTCCCCCCACACCAACAACCCCCACACCTCCCTGCACTCCTGATCCTGACTCACCTGTAGCAACTCCACTTCCCTCTCTCCCTCCTCTCGCCACTGCTTGACCAGCGCCCATAGATGCCCCCAACGCAGCACCCAAGCTGCCAGCCGCGCCATCAGCAGCAGCAGCCATGCTTGCACTCGGACCCGCCACCAACCCTGATGCGGGCATGCCGTCCGAACCAGCGGCCCAGGTTTGGGATCTCAAAGCATCAGAATTTGGTAGGCCCGGTGTGGGAATCATGGCAGGGCCTGATGCATCGGCTAAGGTCGGAGCAGACGCAGAGGCGGGGTTAGAAGTCAGGCGGTTGTTGGGAGCGGAGGGAGATTGAAATGTTGGTTGTTGTTGTTGTTGGTTGGGCAGCCGGCGTTGAAATTGCCCGCCTTGCTGCACTGGCTCCTGCTGCTGCGAGTGCTGCTGCTGCTGCAGCTGTTGCAACTGTTGTTGTTGTTGCTGCTGCTGCTGTAATTGGTGCTGCACCGGCCGATTCTGCGTGAATTGTTGTTGCTGTTGCATTGAATGCTGCTGTTGTTGCTGCTGCTGTTGCTGTTGTTGCTGTTGTTGCTGCTGTTGCTGCTGTTGCTGCTGCTGCTGCTGCTGCTGATGTTGCTGCTGCTGAGGCAGCGGCTGCAGCGCGGAAAGAGGTTGTGATTGCGGTTGAGACATGAATCCGGGTTGGCCAACTCCTGATATCATGTGAGTCAAGTAGAGAGCAAGCGAGAGAGTAATAGTGATTGATAGAGTGAGAGAGAACAAAGAGAGAGGTAGAGAAGGAAAGAGGGGCGAGGGAGAACGACAGCAAATGCAAATACATTGCAAATAATGAGGAAGTAAGTCACAGATGTGCGTACCACTTGACATCTGCTGCTGGAGTGGTTGACCTGCTTGCTGCTGCATTTGTTGTTGCTGTTGCTGCAGCTGACGCTGTTGCAATTGTTGCTGCTGTTGTAGTTGTAGTTGTTGTTGTTGCTGCGGTTGCTGCTGCTGCTGTTGTTGTTGCTGCTGCTGTTGTTGTTGCTGCTGCTGCTGTTGCTGTTGCTGCTGCTGTTGTTGTTGCTGCTGTTGTTGTTGCTGCTGCTGCTGCGTTCTGGTAGACAGGAGCCTAGCAGCAAGCTGCAGTCGTCGCTCCAGAGTGCTGAAATCGCCATACTCCTCCTGCACCACAACAACACAGCGCACAGCATCGTGCGGCACGGGTATGAGAAACAAGCGGCAATAACTCGCAGGAGAATCTTACAAGCGATTAAAACAATGAATAGGAAATCAACAGGAGCAAGAACAAAAGAGACCAAGGCTCGGTGAATAAAAGTGACGAGATTGCCTCCACTCCACCAAAAGGACGGACGGAGGACAGCAGCGGACGTGGCAATCCGAGAAGCCAGCCAGTGAAGAGCGCTAGTCTCTCACCCTCGAATTCGCCGTTCGGTAGAGCACTTCCTCCAGTTTGCGAACGAAATCCGTCAGCTTCTCCCGATTGTACTGCGACGTCGCTTGCGGATTCCTCGTCTGAAATAGTTGCATGCTGCAGACGGTAAAGGGCAGGAAACGCAGTGAACCGGGAGGTAAGAATCGGAATTGAGCACTGCATGCGATTGATTTCGACGACACGAAAACGTCACGTGTCGGTTCGAAACGGAGAGAGAGCGCGAAGCTTACGTCCTCGCGAAGACGCTGTGTCGCAACTGCGTGTCCTGGTCTGGTTTCCGCCATTGCGTCGCCGGGTTCCCCGCCGACCGCTGCATGGGAGCAGCGGTCTGCGCCTGCATTTTCCCGGCGCCTAAGCAGCCGGATACCGTACCCTAGCAAACAATAGCGCTCTTCAATCCCTACGAAACTAAAATAGGATCTCAAAATACACCACAGGCAAAGTATAAGCTTTCCGTAATCAGCGGGTTACATGGCCTCCTTTGACTACGAAACGGTTTTTTTCCTAGTCAGTATCAATGAGATAGTTCTACGCAGACTAAAAGGGCACAAACTTATTGATCCTAAGGCCAGGAGCCTTCAATATTGCTTTCCATTTTCCCATTTTTCACGGCAGAGCAGCCATGGCTGCTGATAGCACGAAGCGGAGCAACAAGGTGTTTCAGGCATCGGTAGGCGAAGAGAGCTGCTCCGCAGAACGCTGGGGTGGGGAGCGGTGAGAGGCGTGGAGCAGAAGATACTCCCGAGAAAACAGATCCACCGAACCTGACGTCGCCGTTTCGCGAAATGGTTACGGCGGTTAACGATTTGCCGGTCACGAAAACCCTGCTTCTGCTGTCCCAATACTCTCATCAATACATTTATAATCTGTTACACTAATTGTTGGTAATCAGGTCTGACATTATCAAACTACGGTATTTCTGGACAAGTGCCTTCAGTCTAACATTATTGCTTTAGCATGGTATTTTTTTTTTTTTTTGAGTGCGAAGAATCCTATAACCTGTATTATCTGTTACAATGTAGCATAATTACGCAAGGAAAAGGAGTGGAAACGGGAAGAGAGGAGAAAAGGAGGAATAACGTGAGTAGAAAAAAGGAGAGAGGAAGAAAGAAGGAGGGGAATAGGGGAAAAATGATAGGAGGAAGAAAAACAGGGAAGAAGGAAGAAAAAGTAGCACACACAACCCCAAGAAAACCCCAAGAAAAATGATAGGAGGAAGAAAAACAGGGAAGAAGGAAGAAAAAGTAGCACACACAACCCCAAGTATTTTTAGTGAAAACTAGAGTGCCTTCACCATGTCAGGTAATTGCATGTCAAGTCAATAAACAGCTTGATTCTTTGTCACCACACACTAAGCAGCAACTTTCTTACCAACACGCACACACTAGATGTAGGCATGATGTCTGTTTAGTGACTGTTTGACAGCTACCTATATGAAGTAATGGCCTGTTGTGAAGTGCATGCATGTTTTGAATCCAGAACTCTATAGACTCGCCCACTGCCAGTGTACAGATGCCCTGTTGAATCTCAAGGCCAGGATGCAAGGATAGGCAGGCTGCTGGTGCTGGACTGGGGTGCTGTATTTTGGATGGCTGAGGCTGGCGTGTTAGCTGGTTGGCTGGTAGGGTGGAGTGTTCGTTGACTGGTGGCTGCTTTGCTGATTTGCTACTTGGCTGCTTGTCCGATTGACCGATGGCCCGGCATCTATGGTACTGTACCATTTCAGTACCGCACTTCGGGTCATGAACTATCTGTGAAAACCCTGCTTCCTGCCAGTCCCTGCCATCAACACTTCTGTGTTGCGGGTTTGCACGGCTGCTCGGCCCCCACGCTTGTTCTGTATGTGCATGCATGCTGCATGCAGCGCGTGCTTCAGTGTCCTGCCTGCGTTTCCACATTCTTTTCACCACCCCACTGCGTGGCTGCGTGGCACGGCACAGCACCTGCTTGGCTGTTTGTGCCCTGTTTGTGCACCTTCAAGGCTGCCCTGCCCACCCCTCCCACCCACCTATTCCACAATATGCAGGCCAATCCCATCCCAGCCCGGCACAGCACAACACACCTACGCAAACCTAAGCACACCTAAGCAAACCTTGGCACACCTAAGGACAGACAAACAAAGAAAAGCACAGCGGTCTGGTTCATCTTGAGCTCTTGGTGGTCTGGTCGGCCCACCGGCAAGCGGCAGCCCACCCCACATGTCCTCTGCCTCGCCCTGCACTTCACTTCACCATAGAAGAGAAGAGCCACTTACGAGGAGAAGCTACCATCGGGACAGTAATGGGACAAGGAAGGAAGAAAGAGAAAGAGGAGGAGGAGCCACTCAGAAGCTGCAGGAGTGAAGATGATCAGAGCCCCTCGGATGCTGTCAGAGGCAGCATTGGGACATGGAGAAAGAGCAACGCTCACATGCACACACACACACAAGTACTTTCCAGAAATGACAGACAAGACAGAACGGCACAGGAGAATACATGAAAATGGCGAATGCGGAAGTGGAGTGGCATGGAAGTTGTGGTCCACTCACAAGTGCGTGTGTGCTTGCTTGCCACCATCCCGCAGTTGCTGCAACCACTGGTGATCCCTCATTTCTGCATCCACTGGTGATCCCTCAGTTGCTGCATCCACTGGTGATCCCTCAGTTGCTGCATCCACTGGTGATCCCTCAGTTGCTGCATCCACTGGTGATCCCTCAGTTGCTGCATCCACTGGTGATCCCTCAGTTGCTGCATCCACTGGTGATCCCTCAGTTGCTGCATCCACTGGTGATCCCTCAGTTGCTGCATCCACTGGTGATCCCTCAGTTGCTGCATCCACTGGTGATCCCTCAGTTGTGCATTTGCTGGTGATCCCTCAGTTGCTGCATCCACTGGTGATCCCTCAGTTGCTGCATCCACTGGTGATCCCTCAGTTGCTGCATCCACTGGTGATCCCTCAGTTGTGCATTTGCTGGTGATCCCTCAGTTGCTGCATCCACTGGTGATCCCTCAGTTGCTGCATCCACTGGTGATCCCTCAGTTGCTGCATCCACTGGTGATCTCTCAGTTGCTGCATCCACTTCCCCCCTGAGTGCTGGAGGTGAGGGGAGGAAGGATGGCAAGGGCAAGAAAGAGAGGCGTGAGAGCAAGGAGAGGAGAAGCGAGTGGATGAGAGGCTAAGCATGTGAAAGAGCACCGACAAGCCAGAAGAGATGGCAGATGGCAGCTGGAAAAGCGACTGGGACAAGAAGCAAGGCAGGATGCGTTCGCTCTGCTGGTGCATCGTCACTCTACGTTACCTCTTGTCCTGAAGAAGCAAGCAACAGGAGGCAGCTTGTTGTCCCCATCCCACCGACGGACAGACAAGTTTTCAAAGCACAACGCACTCCACGGCTTGGAGCCTGAGAGACACACGCACATGCACGCACCCGCACACAAGGACAGGCGCCGCCCCCCCACCCCATCCCCTCCCTCTCCACCCCCCTCCCCCTCCTGCTTTCCATCCCTCGCTCCCCCCCGTGCCTCACAATTATGGGGAGAGAAACACACACACACAGAAGCGGCGTAACAAGGGAGGGTTAGAAGCAGCAGGAGAGGAGGCAAGTGGCAAAGACAAGAAAAAAAGAGACGACTCTTGCCTCTGCGCGGCGACACCCTACGACTCAATTCACGGCCCCCCTGCAAGCACCCCCTGGCACGTAACATTACTTCGCCGCTCGCCCAGTTTTGCACCATGCCTTCACCTCAGGCGTTCCCGTGCTGCCATTGCTCTCTGTCTCGCAGGCCACAAGGCACACACACACACATGGGGGGAGAGAGACACACACACATGGGGGGAAAGAGACACACACGAACACATGGGGAGAGAGAGAGACACACACATGGAGAGAGATAGAGACAAGCACAGAAGCAGCGCAAAAAAGGAGGGTTAGAAGCAGCAGGTGGCGAGTGACGGACCTGCAAGCAACAGACACGACTCTTGCCTCTGCGCGGCGACGCCCTACGATTCAATTCACTCCCACCCTGCAGGCACCCCCTGGCACGTACCACGCTCCGTCTGCCACCCTGCCGCTGCCCGTGCTCCAGGTTGCTCCGTACTCCAGGTTGCTCCGTTGGTGCTGCTGCTGCAGTTGTTGCTCTCGTTGCGTCCATCACGCGTTGCTGCAGCAGAGAAGAGGAGAGGACAGGAAAGGAGAGGTTTGGGAGCTGAGAAGAGTGGCATGAAAACATGGCAGCACAACAGCAAAGACTCTGGGAACCGCGGGAGAATAGCAGACAAGATGGAACGGAATACAGAAAGCAGGAAGGCAGTGAATAGAGGAGTAGTAGACTGCTTGAGCTGGTGTGCTTGACTCACAAGTCCTTGTGAGTTTGCAGCCATCCTCCTGCGGTTGCTGCAACCAATGCTTCCCGTGAGTGCTGGAGTAAGGGGAGAGGAAGAGAGGCGTGAGGATGTGAAAGAGCAGATGCTAGCTTGGAAAGGAACTAAGACAAAAAGAAATGCACGGTGCATTCACCCTGCTGCTGCATCTTCACTTCACTCCAAGTTACCTCTTGTCTTGGAAGAGATCGAATTTTGTTGTCCCCACCAATGGGCAGGCAGTTCACGAAGAGCAATCCGCCACACTCCGAAGCTTGAAGGCTGAGAGGAACACTCACAGGCATGCACACACGCACACGCACACATGTACGCCCCCAACCCCTTGCCCCCTTCACCCCACACGCACATGCACAGTCCCGGTCCACTCACTGCCATTCCCGTCCGTCTCGCGAACGTGAGGCACAAACACGCATGGGGAGGGAAAACACACACACAGAAGCGGTGCGACAAGGGAGGCTTAGGAGCAGCAGGAGAGGAGGCGCGTGGCAAAGACAAGAACAACAAGACACACGACTCTTGCCTCTGCGCGGCGACACACTACACAGCCCCCTTGCAAGCACCCCCTGGCACGTACCATGCTCCGCAAGTCGCTCTCCCACTTCTGCACCATGCCTTCACTTCAGGCGTCCACGCGATGCCATTGCTCTCCGTCTCGCAGGCCACGAGGCACACACACACATGGGGAGAGAGAGACACACACACACATGGGGAGAGAGGGACACACACAAAAGCAGCAAAAAAAGGAGGGTTAGAAGCAGCAAGTGGCGAGTGACGGACCCGCAAGCTACGGACTTGACTCTTCCCTCTGCGCGGCGACACCCTACGAATAACTTCACGCCCACCCCCAAGCACCCCCTCGCACGTACCACGCTCCGTCTGCCACCCTGCCGCTCTGCCTGCACCACGCCTTTTCTTCCAGCGTGCTACCCCAGGCTGCTCTGTTGCTGCTCGCCAAGTCTTCGCTCCAAGCAGCGCCCTGCCACTGCCTGTGCTCCCGGTTGCTCCGTTGCTTCTGCTACTGCAGTCGTTGCTGCCGTCGCAACACCGGTCGCTGCAGGGAGGAGGAGAGGACAGGAGAGGAGGGGTTAGGGATCTGAGAAGAGTGGCATGATCATCTCACAGCACCGCTGGAAAGACTCACGGCACCGTGGAAAATGCTAGACAAGAGAGAACGGAAAGCAGAGAGCAGGAAGATGGCGAAAAGTAAAACGTGAAAAGAGAAAAGAGAAAAGTGCGAAGTGCAAAGTGGAGTGGTGAACTGCTTGACCTGATTCACTCACAACCTCTTGTGTGCCCGCCATCATCCCACAGTCACTGCAGCCACTGGTAATCCCCTTCCACTCGCTGACACCCCCATCCGTCTCGCAGGACATGAGGCACACACACGCATGGGGAGAGAGAGACACACACAGAAGCAGCACAACAAGGGAGGGTTAGGAGCAGCAGGAGAGGAGGCGAGTGGTGGAGGAGAAGGCAACAGACACGACTCTTGCCTCTGCGCGGCGACTCAGACTTCAGGCCCCACTGCAAGTACCCCCTGGCACGTACCACTTGTCCTCCTTGGCAGAGCCTGCCACTCCGGCGCGACGCAATCGCCCCAAGAAGCACCTGCTGCTGCCAAGGCTCCAGGTGTCAGGCGTGCTGCTCCAGGTGTCAGGCGTGCTGCTCCAGGTGTCAGGCGTGATGCTCCAGGTTGCATATTGTCTGCTGCTGATACCTGCAATAACAAGGGACCGTGGCTTGTGAGTTGGGCCAAAACCAACCAGTGGCGAGATTTCAGAGGAGAAAGAGGTGAAGCACATGGCATCATAAAATGCAGAGCGTTTGGAGGAGTAGATACTTGGTTGAAAAGTCAAGGCGCTGTTGCTACTGCTGCTTCAAGTCGCCAGCACTGCTGCACTCACCAACGCTGCTGCACTCACCAGCACTGCTGCTGTGTCTCGGGCAGGAACGAAGCCCCCAAGCTTGTCACCCCCGGTCCACTCCCCGCCATTCCCTTCCGTCTCACAGGCCATTAAGCACACACACACAAGGGGAGAGAGGCACGCAGACAGAAGCAGCGCACTAAGGGAGGATTAGAAGCAGTAGGAAAGGAGGCGAATGATAGAGGCAAGGGCAAGGACTCCTGCCTCTGCGCGGCGACGCCTACGACTCACTTCACGGCCCCCCTGCAAGCACCCCTCCGTGCACATACCACGCTCCGCCCGGCACTCTGCTGCTGCTGCGCCACGCCTCCACTTCACGCATGCTGCTCCCTGCTGTCTCTCGTGCGCGCCAGCAACTGCCGCCGCGTCAATTCCCCGTCCTCTCGCTGCCATTCCCATCCGTCTCGCAGTCGTGAGGCACACACACGCACGGGGAGAGGGATACACACACAGAAGTGGTGCAACAAGGGAGGGTTAGAAGCAGCTAGAGGCGGGTGGTGGAGGCAAAAGGAAGAGAGACGACTTTTGCCTCTGCGTGGCGACGCCCTACGACTCTCTTCACGGCCCCCCTGCAAGCACCCCCTGGCACGTACCATGTCGCTTGCCGTGTCTTCACTCGAAGTGTGCTGCTCCAGCCGCTCGGTTGCTACTGCTGCTGCTGCAGCAGCAGTCATTGCTCTCGTCTTGACCGCCACTGGGTCTCGCCTTTGACTTGCCAATGTGCCGTTGCTGCCCCTTCTCCTCACTGAGCGGTTGTCTCTGTGCGAGCCAGCCCAGCAACAGAAGCCCTGTCCACGCTGTGCCATTCCGCGTACCCTCCCTGCCATTCAACTCCACCTTGCAGGCCGTGAGGCACACACAAGCACGGGGAGAGAAAACACGCACACAGAAGCGGCACAATAGGAAGGGTTAGGAGCAGCACGAGAGGAGGCGAGCGGCGCAGGCAAGGGCAAGAGACACGACTGTTGCCTCTGCGCGGCGACTCACTACACGTCCCCCCTGCAAGCATGCCTGAGACGTACCATGTTCCGTTCTCCCCTCTCACCACGTTTTGACTTCTCGCTGGGAAGGCCATCTCTCGAGCGCACCAGCAACGACAGCCCACCCATTCCCCGTCCACTTGCTGTCACCGTCCGGCTCGCAAGCCGTGAGGCACACACAAGGATGGGGAGAGAGGCAACAAGGGAGGGTTAGAAACGATGCAAGAGGCGAGTGGTGGAGGCAAGGGCAACAGACACGACTCTTGCCTCTGCGCGGCGACGCTCTAGGAGTCAGTACACTGCCCCCCGGCAGACACCCCCTGGCACGTACCATGATCCATTCGTTGCCCTGCCACTGCTGCGCCACGTCTTCAATTCACGCATGCTGCCCCTGGTTGTCTCTCTCTCGTGCGAGCCAGCCAGCAACAGCAGCCCGTGTGTTCCCCGTCCACTTCGCTCCATTGCCGTCCATCTCGCAGGCCATGAGCCACACACACGCATGGGGAGGGGGACACGCACACAGAAGCAGAGCAGCAAGGGTTAGGAGCAGCAGGAGAAAGGCGAGTGGCGGAGGCAAGGGCAAAAGTCACGACTCTTGCCTCTGCGCGGCGACGCCCTACACCTAACTTCACGGCCCCCCTGCAAGTACCCCCTGGCGCGTACCACGCGACCGCCACCGTGTCTCTCTCTGCCTTTTATGCGCCACTGTGCCGTTGCTGCCCCTTGTCCTCGCTGGGCGGTTGTCTCTGTGCGAGCCAGCAACGGAAGCCTTGTACATGGCATTCCGCGTCCACTCCGCGTCCACTCCGCGCCATTCCGCGTCCACTCCGCGCCATTCCGCGTCCGCTCCATGCCATTCCCCTTCACCTCGCAGGACGTGAGGCACACACAAGCGTGGGAGAGAAAACGCGCACACAGAAGCAGAGCAGCAAGGGTTAGGAGCAGCAGGAGAAAGGCAAGTGGCGGAGGCAAGGGCAAAAGTCACGACTCTTGCCTCTGCGCGGCGACGCCCTACACCCAACTTCATGGCCCCCCTGCACGTACCCCCTGGCACGTACCACGCGACCGCCGCCGTGTCTCTGCCTTTTATGCGCCAATATTCCGTTGCTGCCCCTTCTCCTCGCTTCACGGTTGTCTCTCGTGCGAGCCAGCAACGGAAGCCCTGTACATGGCATTCCGCGTCCACTCCGCGTCCACTCCGCGCCATTCCGCGTCCACTCCGCGCCATTCCGCGTCCACTCCGCGCCATTCCCCTCCACCTCGCAGGACGTGAGGCACACACAAGCGTGGGAGAGAAAACGCGCACACAGAAGCAGCGCAAAGGGACGGTTTAGGAGCAGCACGAGAGGAGGCGAGTGGGGGAGGCAAGGGCAAGAGACTTGACTCTTGCCTCTGCGCGGCGACTCACTACACTGCCCCCCTGCAGGCATTTCCTGGCACGTACCGTGTTCCGTTCGCGACGCTTTCACTTCCAGCGTGCTGCTCCAGGTCGTCTCTCGTGCGAGCCAGCAACGGAAGCCCGCCCATTCCCCGTCCACTCGCTGCCATTCCCGTCCGTCTCGCAGGTCGTGAGGCACACACAAGCATGGGGAGTGAGGCAGCCACAAAGAGACGATGCAATAAGGGAGGGTTAGAATCAGCAACATGAGAGTTGTGGAGGAAAGGACAAGAGACACGACTCTTGCCTCTGCGCGGCGACGCTCTAGGACTCACTACATTTCCCCCCAACAAGCACCCCCTGGCACGCACCATGTTCTTGCCACTCCTGCGCCACGATTTCACTTGAAGCGTCACGGATAGCTGCTCGGTCGTTGCCTCTGACGGTCGTCGCTCCAGGTTGCTCGGTTGCTGCTGCGCCACGCGTTCGTTCCAAGCAGCATGCTGCTGCTTCCCGTGTTCCAGGTTGATCCGTCGCTGCTCATGCTGCTGCTGCTGCTGCTGCTGCTGCTGCTGCAGTCGTTGCTCTCGTCTCGTCGCGGTCAGAGCAACGTCGCTTTGACGACGGAAACAAACAGCAGCAACGCCGCTCTTACTGTGTCAAAACGTCAGCTTCAAAACAGCTACGTTCTAGACGTCGCTTTGGACGCCGAAAACAGTAGTTGAAGTTCTTTTGACGGCAGCAACATCAACGACGTCACTTTGTTGGCAGAGGCAGCAGCTAAACTACGATAGCTATAGCAGTAATGATACTTTTTTTCTGGCCAATATAACGGCCACGTCGTTTTGATGAACTGCAGCGACGCTGCATAACGTCTGAACTAGTAGCTTAGCGTCTTAATAGCCTTAACTCGCTAAGATCCATCGTAATGGTAACTTGGAATCCCATTCCGCCACGACTCGACAACGTCCTAACTAGATTCGACTTAACGTGACGCAGATTGAGTAATTTATTGGCAGACCGAGTCGCGTCAAATAACTAGAAGCAATGGTTAGGTTAGTGCAGGTATGCGAGTGAACTTTGGGCTAGTGCGGCCAGCAGGTCACATAGCTGGACCTGGAGCTAGGAGCAAAGCCTGAAAAATATGCTAATGAATCTATGGAGGAGATGCCTAGGGAATCCCTCGATTCAACTGGTGGTGGCAGAACGGCTGAATCCATTCCATGCTATTCGAAAGAGGGAGCAGGAGCTGAAAAGGGATGAGGTTCGGATCATTGGGGAGCAATGGGCAAAGATGACCAAGGCAGTTGCCGAATTAGTCGGAGCAAAACTTTGAAAAATATCGGAGGGAAACTGGAGGTTTGGAGCGATGTCAGACTTAGGTTCGGATCCGGCAAGATGTCAGACTTGCAGAACAGTATCTCCCACTTAGGACCCGATTTGATAATACAACTACAGTGCAGCGGATTACGCCACTACGATTAAATGCAGCCTTCAGATTCATAATAAAACTGAATTCGTGTATGTGCATTATTTATTTGATAAGTTTCCTATAAATTATTACAGTCGAAACCCATTATTTCACAAGCAGAAATAACAAATCTCTTAATCTAAGATTGTTACCACTATCCGCGTTCTGCCATGCACAATTCAATCACGTTCTGGAATCAGCATAAGGCACCCCTTCCCCATCCTTACACCTCCCAATCTCTCATCCATCTTTTACCATCCTTCATATTTCTCAAATCTTAATCTCAACTATTCCAATCCATTCTACCCAAACCCCAACTATTCTCACCCTTTCTCCTTCAAATGACCCAACCCATCTCTAGTCCAACCTGTCTCATCCCACCCCCTACAAAACCCACCCAAACACCTCACCTCCCTATTCCCCAATGCACCCATATCACACCCATCCTGCACTACCTCAGAAATTTATCACCCAACCCAACCTGACCTCACCCATTTCATGCTGTCCTCATCCAACCCTATCCAGCCCAGCCTGCCTCATACCAAGCCTCCCGACCTACATCAATCTCACCACCCCATCACTGTCTCGGCCATAGTCCCACATTCCCCCTTGATTCACCCACCCTGTATGCACTCCTCAACACCTCACCTGCACCTCCTGTCACTCTTCACCATCTCACCAATGGTGATTGACCAGCAAACCCACCCTGATCACAACACACCATGGCCAACTCACTGTGCGCCACCCACCTACCCACCTACCCACCTACCCACCTACCCACCTACCCACCTACCCACCTACCCACCTACCCACCTACCCACCTACCCACCTACCCACCTACCCACCTACCCACCTACCCACCTACCCACCTACCCACCTACCCACCTACCCACCTACCCACCTACCCACCAGCAACGTAACCACAACTGACCCATCACCCACCAACCCACCAACTCAGCCAGCAACCCAATCACTCACATACCCAACCGCCCAACGCACCACCCACCACCTGCCCACCCGATTAGATACCCACCCCACCTACCCACTAACCCACCTGCTCACCACCCAACCCAACACCCACCCAACCACCTTCTCACCCACCTAATCACCCAACAACCCATAACCCACCCACCCATTCGTCCACCTACCCACAAGTTCACCCGCCAACCCACCCAGTCAGCCACGTAGCAACACAGTCACCCAACCCATCAACCACCCACCACCTACCAACCACCAAGCTATCCACCAAACCAGACACCCATACATCCACCCACTCACCCAGCCACCCACCCACCTACTCACCCACCCGCTTACTTACCTACCCAGCCAACTAACAACCACGGAACTATCCATCTATTTAACCCCCCAGTTACCCACCCACCTACCCACCAACCCACACAGCCCATCCCAACCGTCACCTGCCAGCAGTAGGAGCAGGGACTTCAGCCCTCTAAATTATCAACCTACTCACCCACTCAAGGGGATTCAGCCCCCTTCCCTTATACTCACCCACCCAAGGGAATTCAGGCCCCTTCCCTTATACTCACCCACATTCAGGTCCCTTCCCGTATACTCACCCACATTCAGGCCCCTTCCCTTATAGTCATCCACCCAAGGGGATTCAACCCCCTTCCCTAATACTCACCCGCTCTTATACTCACCCACCCAAGGGGATTCAGGCCCCTTCTCTTATAAACACCCGTTCTTATACACACCCACCCAAGGGGATTCAGGCCCCTGTCCCCATACTCACCCACCCAAGGGGATTCAGGCCCCTGTCCCCATACTCACCCACCCAAGGGGATTCAGGCCCCTGTCCCCATACTCACCCACCCAAGGGGATTCAGCCCCCTTCCCTTATACTCACCCACTCTTAAACTCACCCACCTAAGGGGATTCAGGCCCCTTCCTTTATACTCAGTCCCCCTTCTCTCCCACTCACCACCCAAAGGGGATCAGTCCCCCTTCTCTCCCACTCACACCCAAGGGGGTTCAGTCCCCCTCCACGGGGATTCAGCCCCCTTCTCTCTCACTCACCCACCCAAGGGGATTCAGCCCCCTTCTCTCTCACTCACCCACCCAAGGGGATTCAGCCCCCTTCTCTCTCACTCTACCACCCAGCCCGTCCCCACCTTCACCTACCAGCAGTAGGAGCAGCAGTTAGCCAACTTCCTTTCGGAAACAACATCCGCAGAGGCTGAGTCTTGAGGGGAAGAGGTGTGGCAGTGAAAAATCGCTTCCAGCCCAAGACTCAAATCCCACCCCTGACGTAGCTAGAGCTGACGCGAACCAGAGCCGCCGGCCGGTCGGCTCTGACGGTGTCCATTAAGCCTTAAACGCCAGTTTGGGAACCTGAGCACCGAGTGCAATGCCGCGGAGATTCCACCCCCAACACCCCGCCCACAAGACACAACCCCAGAAGATGCTGCCCCTAAGGCAGTGACCTGACTGCATGCTCCCATGCTCCCCCCCACCCTCCCCACACTTCACCCCCATGCGTACTTACCTCTGCCTACCTTAGCCGTGCAGAGCGCCATGATGCTGAGGCTGCTGGGAAGTGGAGAGAGAAGGGGGGATTAGCGAAGGGAGACTCCTCTGTGGTCCAGGCAGGGTGCTACTCTCCCGCCCTGCTCCAGTGCTCCCACCTCCAGCCTGCAGGGAAAAGAGGGCGGGTGAGAGAGGAGGGGATCAGCTTATCAGGCCTCACCTGTAACCTACCACACCTGTTACCATACATTACCTTGTACCATACCTCGCGCGCAACTACATCTAGCCTAGCCTAGCCCCCCACCCCCACTGCTGCTGCCGGTCTGCTACTCTGCTTCACCCTGCCGCTGCTGCTGCCCCTCCCCAACCCTCAGCGGCTGCCCTGCTGCTGCTCTGCTGCTGCCACCTGCTGTCCTGCTACAGCCTTCAGTGTACCTGGAGGGAGGGGAGAGGAAGGGAGGCAGGGAAGAAAGGAAAAGCAGTGAGAATGGGGAGAAGAGCAGGCGGGAGTATAAAGGCAGGCAGGGAGCAGAAAACGGAAGTGAGCGTGAGGAGAAGACTGTGCAAGAGGGAAAGAGGCTCACCTTGTTCCAGACGACCCAATCCCGATACTCTCCCATCCCATCCCAGCCGAGTGCTGCCCAGCCAAGTGCTGCCCCCCTCCGCTCCCACCACTGCCATCTGCACGGCCACAGGGGAGGGGCGTGAGGGAGCGTCGGTGTTGACCCCACACCCCTCCCCGCCACCTGCAATGCGCACACACAGAGCTAGTCAGAGCGCAAGGGAAAGGAGCCACTGGAAATCCAGCACAAGGGAAGGGAGGAGGAGCCACTGGTTGAGGCACGGCTGCAAGCTACAGACCCAAGGGCACCTGAAAAAAAACCTGAGGGGTGTACCTGCACCTGAGAGGGTTACCTGCACCTGAAGGGGTTACCTGCACCTGAGAGGGTTACCTGAAGTGGAGGGGTCTGTGTCATGTGAACCGCGCTCAACCAAGGGCAGTGTTTCAAGAAGATGGTGCAACAGCAGATGAAACAAAGAAACAGTATGTCAGGCAAGGGTGCGGGCATGGGGGAACGGGTACTTAGCTGATTGTGTGGTGCAGGCAGGAGGGAAGGGTGCTTCAATGGCGAGTGGGCAGGGCGAGCGGGGCTTGAAGGGACGGACCTGCGAGGCAGAGAAGGGAGAAGGGAGAGATAGAGAGATAGTAAGAGGCAGGTGGGAGGGAGTGACTCTTTTAAACGAGAAGACAGGCAGCAGTGTGAGTGCAAAATGACGGTGCATGTGACGCCAACCACAACCCCACAAGAGCCGCTACCAACCTGAACCTGCACCTGCACCTGAACCTGCACCTGAACCTGAACCTGAGGGGGAGTGGGCTCGAGTGGAGTGTGGTGGCAGGGGCGATACTGCAACCTCAACCGTTGATGAGGCCGGCGCTGCTGCCCCGCTGCCCGCGCTCCTGCTGCCCGCCCTGGTGCTCCCCTCGCCTGCTGCTCGCCTGCTGCCCTCCCCCTGGCTTGTGAAGGCCTGGCAGGGAAGGGAGGGGAGGAAGGGCAGTGCGGAAAGGAAAGGCAGCCGAAACTAAGAGGGGTTGCAATGGAGAAAAGTGTCAAACACACGTGCAACAGCAGAAACGACAGTGCATGTGACGCCAACCACAACCCCACAAGAGCCGCTACCAACCTGCACCTGAACCTGAACCTGAACCTGCACCTGAACCTGAGGGGGAGTGGGCTCGAGTGGAGTGTGGTGGCAGGGGCGATACTGCAACCTCAACCGTTGATGAGGCCGGCGCTGCTGCCCCGCTGCCCGCGCTCCTGCTGCCCGCCCTGGTGCTCCCCTCGCCTGCTGCTCGCCTGCTGCTTTCCCCTTGCCTTGGGCTCGCCTGGCAGGGAAGGGATGGGAGCGCGGGGAGGGGAGGGAGGAGAGGGGAGGGTCGTGAGGAACGAGGTGAAGGCAGCGGGAGAAGTGGGAGCAAGAGCGAGATGGGGAATGGACAGTGCAGCGTGCGAGACGGCAGGAACAACAGGCAAGACAAGGGAGGGGCCACTGGTGGAGGCACATCCACAAGCCACAGATCCCCAGCGACACCTGAGGGGGCTGTAAGGCTTTAGGGGGGCTGAACCTGTACCTTATGGGTTTACCTGCGATGGGGGGTGGGGTCTGTTGCTTGTGAGGCGGGCCCCAACCAGTGGCGAGTATTTCAGGGAGAAACGGTGAGCAGCAACGGTGGGCAGCAAGCGAGGGAGAGTGGAGGGAGGAGAAGGCACTTAGCTGGCGGTTGAAGAAGCACCGAGCGTTGATGCTGCCTGTGCAGTCCATGTCCCCCGCCACTGCCAGTCCCGTGTGAGCGACCTGCTAGGACTAGAAGGGGGCAGATCGGGACTAAGGGAAAAAGGGAGGAGGGGGGAGGAAAACGGGGGAGTGAAGGGGGGGCAGAGGAGTGGAGAGAGCAGTGAGGAGAGAAGCCGAGACAAGTGAAAGTGAAGAGTGCAGCAAGCGCAAGCATGATGCGTGCATGAATGGACTGCTGCAGTGGCACACCCAAGAGACCTCGTACCAGCTGAACCAAACTAAAACAAATACCTGAGGCTGTACCAAGAAAAATTACCTACTACCTTGGGGGAGGGAGGTCTAATGGGTGTGACAAAGAGCAGTGAAAAAGGGGATGTAAGGCATGGTGCAAGCAAGACAAGCAAAGCAACACAGTGCGAGGGTTGGGAGAAGACAGGAAGGGCGGGGAACTTAGCTGTAGGTGGGTTGGGTGGAGAGTAGCTGCTGCCTGTGCACTCCATGTCAGCAACCACTGCCACTCCCAGTCTGCTACTCTGCTTCCCCTGCTGCTGCCGCTGCCCCTCCCGTCCCCTCCGCTGCTGCCCTGCTGCTGCCCCCATGCTGCCCTGCTACAGCCTTCAATGTACTGGGAGGGAGAGAGCAAGGCAGGGGTAGGCAGGGGATCAAGGGACAGCAGTGAGAATGAGGAGAAGAGAAGGCAGAAGCTACAAGGAACCAAGGGAGCAGAAACTGAAAGTAAGCGTGGGGAGAAGAACAAGCAGCAGCATGAGTGCACGAGGGAAAAGAGGCTCACCTTGTTCCAGACGACCCCATCCCGATACTCTCCCATCCCATCCCAGCTGAGTGCAGTGCTGCCCCCCTCCCCTCCCACCACTGCCACTTCCGTGTGAGCGACCTGCTGGGACGAGAGGGGGCGGGTTGGGACAGAGAGAGGAAGGGAGGAGGGGAGGGAAGAAAACTGGGAAGTGAAGGGGGCGCAGAGGAGTGGGGAGAGCAGTGAGGAAAGAAGCCAAGACGAGTGAAAGTGAAGAGTGCAGCAAACGCAAGCATGATGTGTGCATGAATGGACTGCTGCAGTGGCACACCCAAGAGACCTCATTCCAACTGAACAAAACTAAACGTATACCTGAGCTGTACTAAGAAAAAAATACCTACTACCTTGGGGGAGGGAGGTCTAATGGGTGTGACAAAGAGCAGTGAAAAATGGAGTGTGATGCATGGTACAAATGACAAGCAAAGCAGCAGAGCGCAAGGGTTGGGAGAGGAGAGGAAGGGCGGGTACTTAGCTGTGGTTTGGTTGGGTGGAGAGCAGCTGCTGCCTGTGCACTCCATGTCCCCCGCCACTGCCACTCCCGTGTGAGCGACCTGCTGGGACGAGAGGGGGCAGAAAACAAGGAAGTGAAGGGGGAGCACTGAGGAGAGAACTGAAAACGAGAGGAGTGAAGTGAGAGCAAAGAGTGCCGCAAGTGCAATAATGATGCATGCATGAATGACTGCTGCAGTGGCACACCCAAGAGACCTCGTACCAGCTGAACCAAACTAAAACAAATACCTGAGGCTGTACCAAGAAAAAAGATACCTAATACCTTGGGGGAGGGAGGTCTAATGGGTGTGACAAAGAGCAGTGAAGAAGGGAGTGTAATGCATGGTGTAATGGGTGTGACAAAGAGCAGTGAAGAAGGGAGTGTAATGCATGGTGCAAGCATGACAAGCAAAGCAACACAGTGTGAGAGCGGAAGGGCGGGGTACTTAGCTATAGGCGGGTTGGGTGGATGGAGAGCAGGTGCTGCCTGTGCACTCCATGTCCCCCGCCACTGCCACTCCCGTGTGAGCGACCTGCTAGGACCAGAAGGGGGCAGATCGGGATAGAGAGAGAAAGGGAGGAGGGTGGGAGGAGGAAAACGGGGGAGTGAAGGGGGGGCAGAGGAGTGGAGAGAGCAGTGAGGAATGAAGCCAAGACAAGTGAAAGTGAAGAGTGCAGCAAGCGCAAGCATGATGCGTGCATACATTGACTGCTGCTGTGGCACACCCAAGAGACTTCGTACCAGCTGAACCAAACTAAAACAAATACCTGAGGCTGTACCAAGAAAAAATAACCCTACTACCTTGGGGGAGGGAGGTCTAATGGGTGTGACAGAGGGCAGTGAATGTAGAGCGTGATGCATGGTGCAAGGATGAAATGAACACAGAGTAGAGGGAGGAGAAGGCACTTAGCTGGCGGACGGACGACAATTTCCCTATGCGATGTCGGACGGAGGACGATTCCGCCTTAGTACGACGCGCGGACAGCGACTCCGCCTTAGTACGACGCGCGGACGGCGATTCCGCCTAAGTACGACGCGCGGACGGCGATTCCGCCTTAGCACGACGCGCGGACGGCGATTCCGCCTTAGCACGACGCGCGGACCGCGATTTCGCCTTAGTATGACGCGCGGACGGCGATTCCGCCTTAGTAGGACGCGCGGACGGCGATTCCGCCTTAGTAGGACGCGCGGACGGCGATTCCGCCTTAGTAGGACGCGCGGACGGCGATTCCGCCTTAGTACGACGCGCGGACGGCGATTAACACGGACGGCTACATGGCGTTGGTGGTTCGAGTGACATGTCGCCTCCCCAATAAACCTGCAATACGCAACCAGCATACACGTGACGGCGATTCTCGTGTGTGCTAAAACGAAAGCTCAGCACACCACTAAATAAGACTCGGATACGATAGAAAAGGCACATGCACTCAAATTTACCTTAAATTCACAAATCGCCATCTCCGCAATTGTTTTTCCATGGTCATCGCAGAAATCGCCGAAGCTTTCAGGCTTCAAACACCACAGATGGTAGGTACTTAAGGAATACTATGGAGAGCGTTACGACGGCGAGAGAGTTTCGGCTATGGGAATTGATGTTGTGCCAGTAATCCGGTAGCGTTTGGGTAGCGTTGGTCTCAAATGACTAAGTGAGAATTTGAGTAGAGATTGGACTTCACTAGGAAAATAGAATATATGAAACACAAACAAACACACATGCAAATATAGGCTACGGGAGAGTTGCACAAAGTTGCCGTGGCGCTGCGCAGTAACCCAACCCCACGAAACTGTCGTGTGGGTGGGTGAACGCGCCTCGGCCAATTCCCAACCCAACTCAGCAGCGCAAACCACTTCCGTGCACGCCACTCCAGCCAACACTGCAAGGAGTGGCGTGACTCTCAAAGAAGCACGCCCAACTCCCAAAGACCCACGCCATCCTGCACTGACTCCGCCGAGTTTGCTGCGGTAGCTCGCTGTCACCCACAGTCACTAGTGACTGCCACCGAACGCATGCGTCGGTGCCGAGTAGACTCAGTCGTTAGGCGCTGACCTGCCAAGTCAAAGGTCATCGAGGGCCCTTGCTGTCGTAGGGCCCTCTAACACTCCCCTAACATACTACAGCAAGGCCCTTTATAATCACAGGGCATGCATACACACATACACACCAAAACAAAGGGAAACACACACAAACGAAGCACTCTCAAAGTGCAAACACGCACCGCACCAGCCATGGATAGGCCATGGCACCATCCACATCACGGAGTGTCTAGGTCTCACTCCCCTCGCTCGAGAGCCTCACCTGCCCCACAGCCTCGAAGCAACGACTGAAGGCGGGGAAATGCAAAGCCTTGGTAAGGTAGTCGGCAGGCTGCTCGCTCGTAGGGATGTACTGCAGCTGCAGCTTCCTGCGCTTGACCATGTGCTGCAGCCACATGTGACGACGCTCCATGTGCTTGAGGCTCCCCTTGAGCCCCATGCCACCTGCCACTGAAATGGCGGAGGAGTTGTCCACAAAGAGAGTAGTGGGAACCTCACTCCTCAGCAGTTGAAACTCTGCCAGCAGGAAGCGCAGCCTGCGCGCCTCCTTCCCAGCCTCCACAGCAGCAACGTACTCAGACTCAGTGGAGGAGAGGGTGGCACAACGAATCCTCTGGCTCGCCCAGGAGACAGCGGCACCTCCGAGCACGAAGACATAGCCACCAGTGCTAGTCCTGTTCTGCTTGTCTCCTGCATCATCAGCATCGGCGTAGCCCACCAGCTCCAAGGACTCAGGCCCACCACCAAACTCCAGCGCCACATCCCTGCTCCCCACCAAGTATGCCAAGCATCGGTCCAACTCCTTCCAGTGCTGGTCACTCCGCACAGTCTGGCCTGACCCCAGCTTGCTGCAGGCAAAGGAGATGTCGGGACGGGTGGTACAGGCTGCGAACTGCAAGGATCCCACCTTCTGCCTGTACTCCTCCTCCTGGCGAGACTGCCATCCCGCATCCTCAAAGGTCTGCACACTGAAAGGGTCAGAGGAAAGGGGGGTGCGAGGCACTCGCAGCGGCTGCTCCCCGTCGAAGAAGCGCCTATGGACCTTGTCCACATAGGCCCCCTGGTGCAGCCACAGCCTCCTCGTAGGCCTGTCCCGAATCAGCTGCAACCCCAAGTACTTCTCCACAGGGCTAATCTCCCGCAGCTGAAACGCACTCTGCAGCAGCTCACGTAGCTCCCCCAGCATGCTCTGACTGCGGCTGGCAGCAAGCAAATCATCCACATACACCAGCAGCCAGCACATCTCCCCCTCAGCATCACTCTTGAAGTACAGAGCCTCATCCACCTGGCTCTTCTTCCATCCAGCCCCAAGCAGCACCCCATCCAAGGCCTCATACCACAGCATCGGGCTCTGCTTGAGCCCATACAAACTCTTCAGCAACTTACAGACACGAGGGGTCCCATCCTCGTAGTAGCTCGGCTGCTCCATGTAAAGGTCACGGTCCAGCACGCCATGGAGGAACGCGTTCTTCACATCCAGCTGCATCAGCTCCAAATCGAGTGCAGCTGCAATCGCTAGAAGCACGCGCGCCGTCACATAGCTTCCCACAGGGGCGTACGTCTCCTCATAGTCCACCCCTGCCACCTGCGTGAACCCCTTCACCACCAGCCGCGCCTTCTCACGCTCTACTACCCCATCAGGTCGGAACTTGGTGTTCAGGATCCAGCGGTTCTTCATCACATTCACCCCTGGCGGACGCGGAACCAACTCCCACGTCCCCTGCTCAATCAAGCTCCGCATCTCCTCATCCATCGCCTCCTTCACCTTGTCGCCCTTCCAGCAGCCCAAGGCCTCCTTCACTGTCATCTTCGCTATATCCCACTGCCTCTCAGGGTCGGCCACCACGTCAGGATCCAGGTCCGTCCACTCCTCGTCCTCCTCCTCGTCATCCAATCCCGCTGGCTCAATCACTAAAGCCCAAGCATACTTAAGAGGCGGGACACCACGAGTGATGCGAGTGGAGCGACGCAGTGGCGCAGTGATCGTCCCAGAAGCCAACACACGACCACCATCTCTAATTCCCCACATCTCCTGCTCCCCTGTCTGCTGCTCCCCTAGCTGCTGGTCCACCATCTGCTGCTCCTCAATCTGCTCCTCCCCTATCTGCTGCTCCCCACTCTGCTGCTCCCCTGACTGCTGCTCCCCTATCTCCTGCCCCCCACTCTGCTGTACTCCATCCATACTGCTCTCGTCCTGCAGCTGCTCAGTCTCAAGGCGCTGCCCGTCGGTGATCTCCACAGACGAGGGCACCACTATCCCCCCCTCACCAACGGGCGGCGCCGTGGAAGACGAAGAGGAGGGTGGAGCAGGTGCAAGAGGGATGGAGGGTGGAAGGGGAGAGGGAATAACAGGAGGAGGAGGGGAAGCCAAGGGGGGTGAGGATGAAGAAGGTGGGGCAGGGGGAACCACACGAGGGTAAACTGAAGGCGGAGGTGGGGTGGGGACCGAGGTAGGGACATAGGGCATAGCAGGAGGTGCGACCACCTCCTCCTCCTCCACCGCCTCCTCAAGAGTGATCGGGAAGTGAGAGGGAAGGGGCTCATAGGGCATTGGACGCCCCCCATGCTCTTGCTGATGCCACGCCTTCCATCCTGCCAAGGACATGGTCTCATAGAACACAGCTTCCACAGTGGTGATGAGGCGGTTGGACTCCAAGTCCAGCACGGTCCAGCCCTTGCTCGCTGCGGACACCCCCAAGTGCAACCCCCAGCGAGCCTTAGGTGCCAGCTTCCCCCCACGCTGCGACTGAGGCACCATGTACTGCACCATGCAGCCCCATACCCGCACCATACTGACATCGGGTTTGTGTCGAAAGGCGAGCTCGTACGGCGTCACACCAGAGGGCAGCGAGGCGTGCTCCACGCGGTTGCGCACCCAGACGGCCTGCGCCAACGCCAGGTGCCACCAGTGGTGCTGCACCCCCATGTGCAGCAGCATCGTTCGCACCGCCTCCACAATGCTGCGCATCTCCCGCTCGGCCATCCCGTTCTGCTCCGGCGTGTACGGGCACGTCAGGTCATGGATGATGCCTTTGCCGTCGAGGAAGAGCGTGAAGTCATGCCCAAGGAACTCGCCACCCCGATCAGTGCGCAGCGCCTGCACCGTGGTCTTACACTGCCGCTCTGCCATCGGGAGCCACTTCTGGAACGCCGCCAGCGCATCACTCTTCTGAGCCAAAGGGTAGGCCCAGACGTACCGCGACTTGCGATCCTTCAGCACCAGGAAGTAGCGGCTGCCGTCCTTAGCTGTTTCACGGAAAGGGCCACACAGGTCAGCATGCACCACTCCAAGCAACTCATCCTCCTCCGCACCCACTGACGGGAAGGTATGACGAGTGATCTTCCCCCCAACACAGGAGACACAAGGTATGCCTGACTTGCCCCCCTTCTCCAGGTCCAAGCCCTTCACTGACCCGTGAGACGCAGTGCGCTCGATGGCATCAACGCCAACGTGTGCCATACGGGCATGCCACATGTCCACCTTAGACCGCACGCCCGTCGTCAAGGTACGAAGGGCCACCGTTTCTCCTTCCTGCTGCTGCGTCGAACACGGCTGGAAGTTCGTGCAGAGAACACGCCCCCTGAACTCTGCACGCCCAAGAAGCGACCCATCTGGTGCCCGCAGCAGAGTCACGTCGCCTGCATCCAGCAGCTGCACGCCACTATCACGCAGCTGCCCAGCAGAAAGAAGACTCGCCTGCACTCCAGGTACGTACAGCACGTCTGGCACCAAGACACGCCTGCCCCCTTCTCCAAGAAGAGCGACTGTGCCTCGCCCCTGCACGTCCTGAAGCGCGCCGTTGAAGCCTTTCACTTGTTTGATACTACCGCCGCTGCTCATCTCCACAAAGGCAGAACGATCTCCCATGAGATGGTGGGAGCATCCGCTATCAAGTAGCACGACGCTCGGGTTCGCCTTCACAGCAGCTGCAAGAGCCTGTAAGCCCTCCCCGGCCTCAGGCTCCAGCACGACAAGAGGAGTCTGCTCTACAACGGGCTTCACCATCGCACATGATGACTGCCCGCTCCCCTTAGAGCCATCGCCCCCCTTGCCACTCGCGCCGCTGCCTCCAGAACCCTCTCCACCCGTGTCTGCCTCCTTATCTGCCCGCTGCTGACAGTACTTAGCAACATGCCCTGTCTGTCCACACACGTAGCACTTCCCCTTGAAGCCACCTTTCCCCCCCTTTGGCTGACCATCCTTAGCCCCTTTCCACTTCTCTCCTCCACCTCCAACCCCACCCCCAGTCTTAGGCTGCTGCTGCTGTGCCGTAGTGGGAGGGGAAGGGGATGAAGTCTGCTGGGATTGGGGCTTACCCTTCTTGGTAAAGACCTGGTTGGCCTGGGGAAGAAATTGGTCCTTCCGTCCCTCCGCTGCCAGCGTACACTCCTCCTCGATAATGTAGCTAGCGAGGGTGTCCTCGTCCAACTCCTTGCGTACCTGCGGCAGCTTCAGCATCCTGCGTAAGAGGTTGTACTGCTGCGGCAACCCCTTCACGACGTGAGTAATGTACGACGCCTGCGAGTAATCGACGCCGGCCATCCTCAGGTTCACTAGGATCTGCTGCGCACGGTTGCAATAGGACGTAGCGGACTCGTGCTCACCCATCTCGAGGTTAGTGAGCGCCTGCTCTAACTGACCGATGTACAGATCGTCCTTCGCCATGTACGTGCGCATAATAAACTGCCATGCCTGATAGCCGGCATCTACCTTCATGCGACACCCCTTAAGGGCAATCTGTACGGTTGGGGAGCAGCATCGGGAAATCGTGGTGAACGTCAGTAACTGCATTGCGCGGAACTGAGTGAGATGCGCAACTGCCTGCGTTGGTGGAATAGGAGTGGTACCGTCAATGAATCGCTTTAGCTGAGCGATCTCAAGCTGCGGCTCGATCGATTCTACCCATGTCGACAGGTCGTGGCGTCCTTCGAGTGGCCTAGGCACGACGATTTTGTCTGGAGTGAATTTGAAGAAGCCATAGTTGGGGGCTATTCCCTCGTCCCTCGACATCGATCCAATCGGGGTAATGCCTGGCATAGCTCCACTATCGTACTCCTCCGCATTCCCTCCTCCAGCAACGCTCCGTCGTCCTACGTTCGCACGCTCGTGTGACGCCGCTGCGCGATGAACACGCTCCTGTATACCACCGACGCTAGCCGTACTAAACCGAGTCGTTCCTCGCAGGACCCCACGCGACACCAACCCATCAAACTCCTCGCCATCACTATCTCCGCCATCGACAGCCATATCCCACGCACTAGTTCCTCCCGCGGCTTGCTCTACACGTGGCGAGGGACGATCGCGACGCTGACGAGCGCGTATTCCCTCCAACATGAGCTCGTAATTTTCATTACTAAGCTCACCACGAGAGCGACGAGCCACGAGGTCCTCCTCTAATGCGCGGAAATTATCGGCCTCCACGTTCGCCTCCTCCGTACTCATCCTTTACGACGCCTCTATAAGGTACCACAAATTAAAATAAATTGTCCCTTCCTTAAATCCCTCGTCTCGGGGTCACCTCACAAGGGTCCTCAGACGAGTGGTAATAAATTACCAAACGCCCTATCCTTGGGTCCGAGAACGTAACTGGAGGGAAATTAAGAGAGGTTCAACTTAAATTAATAAGCGCCCTTCACTAACGCCGCACGCCAAGGCGAGTATACGAACGCCAATAAAATCGACGACGGAATACTATGCGTGTTCGTTCCACGCTCACCGCACCATGAAGGAATACTATGGAGAGCGTTACGACGGCGAGAGAGTTTCGGCTATGGGAATTGATGTTGTGCCAGTAATCCGGTAGCGTTTGGGTAGCGTTGGTCTCAAATGACTAAGTGAGAATTTGAGTAGAGATTGGACTTCACTAGGAAAATAGAATATATGAAACACAAACAAACACACATGCAAATATAGGCTACGGGAGAGTTGCACAAAGTTGCCGTGGCGCTGCGCAGTAACCCAACCCCACGAAACTGTCGTGTGGGTGGGTGAACGCGCCTCGGCCAATTCCCAACCCAACTCAGCAGCGCAAACCACTTCCGTGCACGCCACTCCAGCCAACACTGCAAGGAGTGGCGTGACTCTCAAAGAAGCACGCCCAACTCCCAAAGACCCACGCCATCCTGCACTGACTCCGCCGAGTTTGCTGCGGTAGCTCGCTGTCACCCACAGTCACTAGTGACTGCCACCGAACGCATGCGTCGGTGCCGAGTAGACTCAGTCGTTAGGCGCTGACCTGCCAAGTCAAAGGTCATCGAGGGCCCTTGCTGTCGTAGGGCCCTCTAACAGGTACCTCATTTTCGCTTCCAGGCTTCAACACCCGAAATTCTCCTCCCGTAAACGAAGGTCCCGTAAAAACCAGATCTAAATGGGTTGAGAACGAGCATCGGCTCTCCTTTTCGCAGAATGGTAGGCAGAATGCCTAAGCTTGTATTGAGAACGAGCATCGGCTCTCCTTTTCGCAGTCGCAGCTTCTCGAATAAAACCAGACGTATTCTAAACGCGGCTTCTCCAATAAATCCAGACGTATTGTTCTAGCTTGTATTGAAATTGAGCTTCGCTAACGCCTCGGCTATTCGGAGTCGCAGCAGCTCTAAGAAAGCGAGCAGAAAGAAGCTGAGCGTGAGAAAATGAGAGCGCGAGGCGAAAGCGCAGTGAAATCCGAGGCTCAGGCGAGAATGAGGCGAGAGACGACGGTGACGCTGGAATGAGGCGGAGGGGTCACCAACTGCGTCTCCTCTCCTCTCCTCACAACAACCCTCATCAGATCTACCGTCCAGAATCACTGGATTGACTGAAACTTTCTTGGTAACTCGGATCTCAGCCGTAGGTTCGAACCTTTTGCGTGTTTCGTCACGGCAACCGTAGCAAGTTCCGCATTGGTCTACAGGCTAACCGGCTGTGTTGGGTCGCGAGGAAAAATGACGGTGGATGCGAATGGTTGGTCCGGTCAGGCTTATTTTTTGACAGGGAGATTCGAGAGTCCACATCAGTGGCTGGTTGAAAATCGTCCGCGTGGCACATGAATCCCTTGCCGGTCAGGGAAGCGAAAAGATATTGCCAAGAATACGCTGTTCGCTAGGCCCCTCCTTTCACCTCAGCGACTACGCGAGACAAACGACACCGACTTTTTTTCAGCGAGATTCCGTTGACAAAGGCGGGAGCTGCGGGATTTCGCTGGTGAACGTTGGACCCCATGACCTAGGAACCGTCGATTGTCGCCCGATCTGGAGTCGCAGAGTCGTCGTGTCAGTTTGGATCGCGGCAAACCCAATGGTTTGAATTCGAAGCCCTCGTTCCTACCACAAGGAGCAAAGTGAATCCCATCCGTGGATCTAGGCGAGCAGCTGCGGTTGAGATCTGGAGGTTGAGCTGATCCACTTTCTGTCTCTGGTCTGTGTAAGGCGAAGTTCTGGGCAAATGGGCGAAGATGGCGAAATCTCTTAGTTTCGCAACTCTGCTGTTACTCATCGTTGATTGATCGAGGACATTATCTTGACACCCGCTGGCTCCTCTGATCCGAGAAGCAACGTGCTGAACTCATCACCGAAACTGGTTCCGGCAAGGTACACCAATCAGTATTAATTAAGTTTTGACACAATTGTAGAGTAAGCATTTTGATCAAGTATTGAATACAGCCCATAATGCCATCTTAAAACATTTGGCTGGAATCTAACGTCATTGCAACCTCGAGCAGTCTAGGTAGCCGTGCGGCATGTCTTGGAATCGCTGATTCTTCCGAGTCCGTTTCCTCTGTTGCTTGTGGCACACTCTCTCTGTGCTTGCTCCTGTGCTGTGTTGGCTGCTCTGGTACAAAAACTCCCCTGATAGAGATGCATGGGCGTGCTGGTGTGCGTCCCAGGAAAGTGTGGTTCGAGGAGGAGTGGGTATTCTCCGTCTGAGGCAGAATGGTAAGCAGCTGACGGGTTTATTGCCAACTTGCTCCGTAACTCCGACTTAGCAACACATATGTGACAAGTTTACATTCTTGCTCCGTAACCCTGACTTAACAAGACTTGCAAAGAGGACCTCAATGGTGTGTTGCTTGTTGGAGGAGGCAACAGCCTCACTACCAGTATGTTTGCAGATGACAACCCCAGCGGCTGTCCTGCTTCTTTTAGGCCACCTGAATGGGGTCTACCAAGCGGCGAGCCTGCTGCTTACAGACACTGCTCGAGAAGTGCCCGACACTGCTCTTGATCTTGGCGTGCGTAAAATCTGAAGAGACACCAAACAAAACGTCTCAATGCAACATCTAGAGTGTCGGATGCTCAGGCCACGTGAGCAGCCATGAGGTGGACGACCCGGCGAGCCTGCTGCTTGTAGAATCGCCCGATGCTGCTCTTGATCTTGGCGTGCATCGAATTTGTTGAGACGCCTAAAAAAGCGTCTCAATGTAATATCTAGTGTGACAGATGCTCAGGCCACGTGAGCAGCCATGAGGTCGACGACCCGGCGAGCCTGCTGCTTGTAGAATCGCCCGATGCTGCTCTTGATCTTGGCGCGTGTCGCTTCACTAAGCTCTTTGTGCCACGCGATTGCAACCCGCACGTGCAGCACCGACCGCACCTTTTCATCTCGCAACACCCCCTCTTGTAACCCGCTCGCTCCAGCTGCTGTTCCGCCTGGTGTTCCTCTCTCCCCACCTGCTCCTCCTCCGCTGTCCCCTGCTGCTGTCCCGCTTGCTGCTGCTGCCCCTCCGCGTGATGTGAGCTTGAGTGCGCCTGCTGCAGCAGCCAGTGCGGAGGCAACAGCAGCTGCTTTCCTGGCGGCGCTTCCAGCAGCTTCTGAGGTGCTTGAGGACAGGCCTGTATCTGCTGCGCTGCCCTCGCCTGCTGCTGTGCCAGCTGCTGTGCCTGCTGCCGTGCTTGCGGTTGCTCCTGGCAGGGTGAATACTCCCTTGGCTTGGATCTCTTGGAAAATCTCCAACTGACAGGGTAATTCCAGGGGAGGCAAGGGGCGAGGGAAGAGAATGAGTGTTCTGAGCAGGTGAGGGGAGAGGGAGAGAATTGTCAAAAAAGCGGGCTCAACTCTACCTCAGCTGAGACTCCTTGCTCCATGCTGCTGGGTAAGCTACTTGACTATTTTGCTAGACTACTCGTTCATTCCCTCCCACCTGAAAGAACTCTGGAACTCCACCTCAGAGCTATTTGTTGTTTTCACCTGAAAGCTGTCGCTGAAGGGCACTCTGTGGAGAGTGAGCACTTGCTCCAAACATGCCCACTGGATGGCGCCCTCCTGGCCGCCGCCCGGGGTGCCGCCCGGGGTGTTGCTGCCTGGAGTGCTGGCTTCCTGAGTCATCTGCTGCACCGCTGTCACAGTTGGGGAGAGGACCGGGACCTGCCCAAGGGAGCGTCGGGGGAGGTAGAGGGGCGGTTTGTTGTCGGAACAAGGATATCAGCTCGCTGGCCTGGCCCCTGACTGGTGGCCCTCATCTGCTTGAGATGCAAACACGACAGTGTTTGGTGGAAGTGAAAGGAGAAAACCCATGAGCTTTCCTCACCTGCCCCTGATCTGATCAGTGGCCCACTTATTTTCTAACGCGGAGACTTGGGGCGATTGGTCGGTGGGAGGAGGAAGGTGCTAAAGGGAGGTATGGGCGAGACAGCGACAGGCAGGCGGCTGGTGGGAGCAACTGCCTTGGGCACAAGTGACAAAACAGAACCAATGCTGACCGCTGACTGACTGCTGCCATGCCAACCAACGGTGACCACCCAACACTAGCCCCGAATCTTCAAGAGGAGAAGCACTTGCGCGACGAAGAGGGGGTGTGGAGGGGACGTTGTGGGGCCAAGAGCAGAACGAAGAGGGGGTGTGGAGGGGACGTTGTGGGGCCAAGAGCAGAACGAAGAGGGGGTGTGGAGGGGACGTTGTGGGGCCAAGAGCAGAACGAAGAGGGGGTGTGGAGGGGACGTTGTGGGGCCAAGAGCAGAACAAAGAGGCGATTCACTTCCCCTCCCTCACCTGCCGTGAGAATCGGTACTTGACGCTGCGCTGGCGCCGAAGTACGCCGCTCGCTCTGCCGCCCGCCCGGCTGTCCGTCCGGCTGCCCCGCCCCGTCCCCCACAGACACTGGCTCCCAATTTCAGTCCACCTCACCTGCCGTGAGAATCGGTACTTGACGCTGCGCTGGCGCCGAAGTACGCCGCTCGCTCTGCCGCCCGCCGTCCGGCCCTCCGGCTGCCCCACCCGGCCCTCCGGCTGCCCCACCCCGTCCCCCACACCCACCGACACAACCTCCCAGTCACTGATCTCCGCCCCCATCTGCCCCGCCTTCTCCATCACAGCTGCAGCGACTGCTGGGTCCTCAAACGAGGTCAGGAACTGCTGTACCGTGATGGGTACGGCCACTAGTTGGTCATCTATCACCTCCCTCATCTCCACTCCCACAAACGCCCCTCCACCATCCTCCACCGCGATAGACTCCCTTCGGGAATCCGTCACCTCCTGACCCCCTCCCGCCCCCCCTCTCCCCCCCCAGAAGTCGCCTCTGCTGCTAGTGGCACCTCCTGCTGCTGCTCCAGCTCCCCCGTCCCTCCCCACATTGGTACCCTCGCCTCTCTCCCCACTAACCTCTGCCACGCCTCCCTCCTCCTTGGCTCGAGCGAGCTGCTGGTCAGTGGGGAGGTTGCGGTTTCGCCACAAGGCCAGGACAAGACGGAAGGCCACTCCTGGGCGGACGAATGACTGGAATCGGATCTTCAGCCGCCCCTGCGAGTCCACGCCGTGCGCCGCTGCCCGGGTTTCCGCCGTCCCCTTGTCCTTTTTGACGAAGACAGTGATGGCCGGGTTGAGCATGCGCTTGAAGGTCTTCATGCCGGATTTCTGGCCGGCGGCGGCTGTCTGGTTCTTGGCCGTTTGCGCGAGCGAGGCAGTTGTCTGGTTCTTGGCCGTTTGCGCGAGCGAGGCAGTTGTCTGGTTCTTGGCCGTTTGCGCGAGCGAGGCAGGGTCGAAGAGAGACGGGACGCTGTCGTCTATCCCATCGATGTCCTCCCAGAGGAGAGTGAATTTGATGCGCGTGCCAAAGACTGAAGAGTAGAAGGCGAGGAGGCGCGGGGAGAGGAAGAGGCGGCCCTGGGAGAGCAGCCCTTTCCTGAGAATGCAGGAGAAGTCGTTTATGAGGCACTCGCTCTCCGGTAGGTCAAACAGCCGCTGGAAGGCCAGATTCTTCTGCGCTGAAAACTCCCTCACGCCCCCCTGGTGGGGAGAGGGAGAGGGGGAGGACGAGGGGAAAAGGCAAAGGTGAGGGGGAGATAAGTGGTTGGATGTGAAGGAAGTGGGAGATTCGCAGGGAGGGACGGAAACGAGAGCAGAGGTAGCTGTTGCTTAGCCCACTCATTCATCAAATCACTCTATTCCCTCTAGCAACTTCCCACTCCCGGCTTCCCTCTCCCAACTTTCATCTCCAGCTCTTATCACCTTTCCAAGCTGATATTCTGAAGCAGCAGAGGGGCCGCAGAAGCTGCTAGACCCACACGTTCATTCAAAACGCTGCACCCTATATATACATACCCTTGCCGACCCCCCCTTGCTTCCCTCCCCTTGCTTCCCTCCCCTTGCTTCCCTCCCCTTGCTTCCCTCCCCTTGCTTCCCTCACCTTGCTGCCCACTTCCTTGCTAATCTTCTGAAGCATCAGAGGGGCCACATCCTCAGAGGTATTCGTCAGAAGCACCCGAACATGGATCCGGGCAGCTTGAAATTTCGCCCGCCTGCCCTCCAGGGGCACCCAGAGGTCCGCGAGGTCCTGCGCCGACTGGCGGAGGAAGTTTATTTCTGCCCGGCCGAGCAGGGAAGGTTCCGAGAAGGGTCCATCGTAGTTGAAAACCTCGATCTCCAGGATGGAAGGCGCATCTTCCATGGCATCGAATTCAAGCACCTCTGATGGAGGGTGGGTTGTGGGGGGGTGGGTGTTGGGGAAGGGGAGGAGGTGGAAGCGGAAGGTGGGGGGAGTTAAGCAGTGTTCTGTGAAGAATGAGCTTGATCTCAAGGATGGAAGGCGCATCTTCCATGGCATCGAATTCAAGCACCTCTGATGGAGGGTGGGTTGTGGGGGGGTGGGTGTTGGGGAAGGGGAGGAGGTGGAAGCGGAAGGTGGGAGGAGTTAAGCAGTGTTCTGTGAAGAATGAGCTTGATCTCAAGGATGGAAGGCGCATCTTCCATGGCATCGAATTCAAGCACCTCTGATGGAGGGTGGGTTGTGGGGGGGTGGGTGTTGGGGAAGGGGAGGAGGTGGAAGCGGAAGGTGGGAGGAGTTAAGCAGTGTTCTGTGAAGAATGAGCTTGATCTCAAGGATGGAAGGCGCATCTTCCATGGCATCGAAGTCAAGCACCTCTGATGGAGGGTGGGTTGTGGGGGGGTGGGTGTTGGGGAAGGGGAGGAGGTGGAAGCGGAAGGTGGGAGGAGTTAAGCAGTGTTCTGTGAAGAATGAGCTTGATCTCAAGGATGGAAGGCGCATCTTCCATGGCATCGAAGTCAAGCACCTCTGATGGAGGGTGGGTTGTGGGGGGGTGGGTGTTGGGGAAGGGGATGAGGTGGAAGCGGAAGGTGGGAGGAGTTAAGCAGTGTTCTGTGAAGAATGAGCTTGATCTCAAGGATGGAAGGCGCATCTTCCATGGCATCGAATTCAAGCACCTCTGATGGAGGGTGGGTTGTGGGGGGGTGGGTGTTGGGGAAGGGGAGGAGGTGGAAGCGGAAGGTGGGAGGAGTTAAGCAGTGTTCTGTGAAGAATGAGCTTGATCTCAAGGATGGAAGGCGCATCTTCCATGGCATCGAATTCAAGCACCTCTGATGGAGGGTGGGTTGTGGGGGGGTGGGTGTTGGGGAAGGGGAGGAGGTGGAAGCGGAAGGTGGGAGGAGTTAAGCAGTGTTCTGTGAAGAATGAGCTTGATCTCAAGGATGGAAGGCGCATCTTCCATGGCATCGAATTCAAGCACCTCTGATGGTGAACAATGGGAGGGGTGGTTGGTGGGAGGAAAGTTGATGTTGGAATCAGAAAGGTGGTCTCAGAAAGACATCGATTTCGAGTATGGAAGGAGCATCCTCCATAGCATCGAATTCAAGCACCTCTGGTGATGGGCGGACGGGGGAGGGAGAAGGGGGGCGGGGGGAGGGGGTTGGGAGCGGGTGGGAGGAGGAAAGTTTAACAGTGTTCTCTGAGGATCGAAGGCGCATCTTCCATGGCATCGAACTCAAGCACCTCTGGTGGTGGTGAAAGAGATGAAGGAGAGCGGGAATAGGAGCGTGTGGTGGGAGGAAAGTTGAACAGTGTTGTTTGAATGACCTCGATCTGCAGGATGGACGGGACGTCCTCCATGGCTTCCAAATCCAAGCACCTCTGGTCGTGTGGTGTGGGTGAGGATGGATTGAGGTGGTGCAACTGGGAGGGATTGACTCAAAAGTCACTTCGTTCCCCTCACGTCACCGACCTGCTCTGCTCTGCACTCACACCTGCTCTGCACGCACCGTTCCACTTGGGCATGTTGGTCTGCAGCTTCACAGAGCTGCCTTGAGGACACCCCCGTGCTCACCCACCTGTCTGCGCTCACAAAGGCTCTGCACTCAGTCCTGCTCTGCTCTCACCGTTCCACTTGGGCATGTTGGTCTGCAGCTTCACAGAGCTACTTTTGAGACACCTCAACGTTCACCCACCTGTTTGCACTCAGTCCTGCTCTGCACGCACCGTTCCACTTGGGCGTGTTGGTCTGCAGCTTCACAGAGCTGGTGCGAGTCTTGCCGCTGCAGGTGAAGACCACAAAGGGATCCGCCTTCACCACCACACCCGCGTCTCCGATGTTCTCCCCCTCTACCAGTGACACTGTCAGTAGCCACCCCTCCCCCACCGCCTTCTTCCCGTGGTCGCCCTCTGCTCATGCAGAGGATGACATTAGAGGGAAGCGGAGAGGAGGGAGATGAGCAAGAGTAGGGAGATTGAGACAAGCGCATTGACAGAGGCTGCTTTGATGGCCTTATGCTGTTCTCCCCTCCATTGCTCTCCCCTCTTCCATCAATGACACTGTCAGCAGCCACCCCTCCCCCACCGCCTTCTTCCTGTGGTCGCCTTCTGCTCAGTGGAAAGGATGAGGCGGGGGGGCAGGGGAGCAAGATGTGGTGGAGGGGAAGAATGATGTGAAAATGTGAAAAGAGGGTGAGAAAAACAAGGAACAAAGCTTTTGTGATGCGCCTCAAAGACCAGTGCTACGATGATCCAAGGCTAGATGGGTATATGGCTCGACGGATAGACGGCTAAACGGCTACTCCCAAGCACCGCTCACCACTCTATCCCACCACTCCAGTCACGCGCCCCCCACCCAACCTTGCTACCCCAGCACTCACTCTTGATGTATTTGGAAACAATGATGCCTCGTGCCATGGTAACCACATGCTTGGTGGAGATCAGAATCACGGCGCACCATAGCAGCTCCAGCAGGCTATCCGGTAGGTCTAGTAGCGGCAGCACCACCCCTGCCCCTCCCCGTGCCACCAGCACCAGGTGCATCGGCAGCAGCACCACTGCGAGGAAAAGGACAAAGAGCGCAAGTGGGCCTGCCGCCCGGAGTGCAGCCTCGGCGATTGCCGCTTCCGAGGGGTGGAGGCGGGGGGGGACGCCGAGGCGGGAGAGGAAGCGGGCGAGTGGGGAGGAGGGAGGAGGGGACGTCGAGGGTTGGGAGAGGGAGGTGGATGGTGTGGTGGAAACGAAGGGAGGGACGTGCTTCGTGAGCACCTGAGAGAGTGTTGAGGGGAGGGGGAGGAGGGGGTTAGGGGATGCAGGGGATGGATGTAGGGGAGAGGGGTTAGATGGAAAATGCAGCACAAATGGCAGACGGGAGAGAAGCAGAGTGTGGGGTTTCCAGAACTGGAGCAGATTCGTGAAAGGGAGAGGAAGGTGTGGAAGAGCGAACTGGGCATTCCTATAGAAGAGCGAACTGGGCATTCCTATAGAAGAGCGAACTGGGCATTCCTATAGAAGAGCGAACTGGGCATTCCTATAGAAGAGCGAACTGGGCATTCCTATAGAAGAGCGAACTGGGCATTCCTATAGAAGAGCGAACTGGGCATTCCTATAGAAGCATGCAATGCAAGCAAGACCCCAGGGCCGGTGCGCATGCCGTAGACAACATGAGGCATGAGGTGCCTCATAAAGACACTCACAGAGAGGAAGGTGGCATAGGTGTCTTTGAGGCCGGTGCGCATGCCGTTCTCTATCATGCTTTTCATCATGGTGCTCTGCAGGAAATGCGGCTCGTACGACACGCACAGCCGACTCTTCACCCCACCACCCGCCCTCCCTGCTGCTGAATCTCTCCCATCACTGGCTGCTGCAGAAACCGCGACCCTACTGCTGCTACTGCTGCTATTCTGTTCGCCTGTGCTCCCTCCTTCTCCTGCTCCTCCAACACTTTCTTCTGTAAACGGAGTGACGCAGAACTGAAGGTGTGTTTCAAACGTGCTTCCATACGGCACATCAGGGGTTTTTGCCGTCACAGCCACCAGGAATCCCCCTGCGTCTGCCCGCACACACACCATCTCCTCTGTTGCCTGCACTGACTTCACCAGGGAGGACGGTGCGGTCATGTACGATACAGTGCGGTGCATCACGGCGCCTGTATCTTCCTGCGGCTGCTCTGCCCCTGCGCTGCCTTTGGGAGCAGCAGGCGGAGGCAGGGTGGCGGGTGGCTTAAAGCCCTTGTGTGCGGTGCTGCGATTGAGCTTTGCTCCACTGTGACCGCTGCTGCTGCTGCTGCTGTCGGCAAAGTACCATGGGCCGATGTTGAGTTGAGTCAGCTTGCGCTCTGTTTTAAGGGAAGGGAAAAGGCAACGAAAGGTTTTCAAGTTTACTCAACACACTTGGAGAAAGATGGGACCATAGGAGGAGAGGTGTGACGATGGGGGAAAGACGTGTAACACAAAGCCTGAAACAAAAACCTTTTGAATCAGCTCAAAGCGCAACACGCACCGCTGGCAAATTCCTGGAACAAGGGCGAGTCGGCCTTAAAGATGGCAGGAGGTTAAGGACGAGTTACCTGTTGGATCCAGGTCGAATCTGTCTTTCTATGGAACAAGGGCGAGTCGGCCTTAAAGATGGCAGCAAACAGCACATGTGGGGTGGCATCAAAGGCCTGCTCCACCAGCACACCGCCTCCAGCTAGATCCCCGGGCATGGGCCCTGCATGGTGTCCTTGAGACATGTCAAAAACACCTTGCAGCTCAAGACTCAACACTCACCGGCGGCGAATTCCTGAAAGAAGGGCGAGTCAGGCTTGAATAGGGCAGCAAAGAGCACGTGAGGGGCGGCATCAAAGGCATGCTCCACCAACACACCGCCTCCTGCTAGCTCCCCGGGCATGGGCCCTGCACTCGGCACATCCCTCATATCCTGCTCCCACCACACCCCCGGCACCTCCACCTCCCCCACTTCCCCTGTGCCCTCTGCCCCTCCCCCTGCCTCCCCACTCCCCCCTCCGCTCGCCCCGTCACCCTCCCCCAACGACCCTCTCCGCGACTCCCCCTCCCCCTCCTCCCCCCCCTCATGTGAGAGTGAACTCGGCGCCTGCACGCCCGCACCCATCTTGGCACCGCGCACGGACTGCCCGGCCTTGGCAACGCTGTTTTCCACGGCGTGGCCGAATGACCGGAAGGCTGATGCGGCTGACAGCTTGGACGCGTGTATGCGCTGCTTCAGCTGCTGCAGCTGCTGCGGGTTGGGCTTTAAGGATTCGGAGAGGGACTGGAGTATTTGGTGCCGCGGTTTAGCGACAGCTGCTGCTGCTTTTGTTGTTGTTGCTGCTGCTGCTGCTGCCGGTGCTGCTGCTGCTGCTGGTGCTGCTGCTGCTGCCGCTGCTGCTGCTGCTGCCGGTGCTGCTGCTGCTGCTGCTGCTGCTGCTGCTGCTTTTGTTGCTGCTGCTGCTGCCGGTGCTGCTGCTGCTGCCGGTGCTGCTGCTGCTGCTGCTGCCGCTGCTGCTGCTGTGCCATTTTCGCCGCCCTCCTCCTCTTTACCTTGAAGGTTGGCGGATGCGTCATGGCCTTCCCCTTCCCCTTCCCCATCCACTTCCTCTTCCCCTTTCTCCTCCCCTTCCGCTTCCCCTTCCCCTTCCTCTTGCCCTTCTCCTTCCCCTTCACCCACCCCCTCTCCCCGTCCCTCCTTCCCCTCACCGCCCCACGCTTCCCCCTCGTCTGCTTCCTTGCACGGGGAGAGAGCAGCTGGTGTGACTGTAACAGACGGGTCCGTATGGCGGCGCAACGGGAGAGAAAAGGCAGGGATAGAGGGGGAAGGGGCGGACGAGGGAGGGGCGGCGGAAGAGGGTCTGGGGAAGGCGAAGCTCATAGTAGTGATGAGGGTGGGGGAGGGCGAGGGGGAAGGCGCAGCAAGGGGGGGAGTGGACGGGCCGGCGGAAGGGGAGGAGTGGGGAGGAGTGGGCGGAAGGAGGGGGCTGGATGGCAGGGTGGAGGAGGAGGCGGATTCCGCCACTAACGACGAAACGCCCCACAGGCTGGCGGAAATCAGAATGTCGCCTGTAACCGTCGCGCGCGGTCGCGCGGGCCTGTTCTGTAACGGGAACCACGTCGCCTCCAGCTCGTAGCCGTCGCACGCCATCACCTGTCGCACGGGCAGCACAAGCTGCCCGAGAAATTCCTCCCCTAGAAAGACGCTCTTGTCCCACACCGTTAGCAGCAGTTCGTCCTTTTCCATGTCGCTGACCGAAAAGAGAAATTCTTCCTGCCACGTCGGATCGTTTTCCTTAGCTACACTCTTGCTACGCGCCTTCGAGGCGCCCATCTGGAGCCGCACGAACGCGTCTCGCGCGCCGCCATTGTCCTTGGGCGGCAGGCCGCGCGCCTCGAGAAGCTGAATCTGAAGCTTGACGCCCATTGGTGGAGAACGCTACAGCAGGACAAGGCAAGCGCGACATGCGCAGAGCTCAGCAACGCATCGGACGGTTCGGATTTGCCGCTGGTTGGTCGATAGGGCGGTGGAACTCTGCTGCTAAAATGCACGGCGCAGCACTAGAGGGAAGATCAGGTGTGAGTGAGGCCGGCAGAAAGGACCGTTTGGGGCACATAAACTAGAATACCGAAACACTAAGAGTCTGCTCGGACGTAGAGCGGAGGTGCGGCTCTCGTTCCCTTTTTGGTTCGTCCATCAGCCAGCGCGGCGGAGCGTGACTGCAGAAGTGCGCACCGCAGGAGTGCTCAACGGACACACGAAGAACGGACGTGCAATGCTAGCAGGGTGGGGATGAGGGTGGTTGGTCGAATGCTGACGCTGCGCGCGACCTGAATAATCAATTAGAACCTGACCGAGCGCGCAGCATTGGTGACGTTTTTAAATACAGGTGACGAATACGCTGGCTAGGAGAGAGCGGACTGCGCCGCCATTTGCGGGATGCGCGAGGCTGACTCGGACGAAATTTCAATCGATACTGACAAAGTTCCCCGAAAGTCACCGCCTTTGGCCTCCTCGGACCAACAAATTCGTACGGTGGCCGAAAACCTCGTGAGTGACGTGCAGTGGGGTGCGAGAAGGTGCGGTGAGGTTGGGTGAGTAATGAAATGGAATGTTCGCTGGTGAGGGGCGCAGGAGAAGCGCAAGCAGCCCACGAGGCGGAGTGACGGGTTGAGAATGCGAGCGGAGTAAGGGGAACGCTTGGCGTAAAGCTTGACTGGCGCGCAGAAGGCAAGGGGGAACGAGAAGCTGGCCACAGTAACGCGCTGAACTTTTGTCGTTCATGAATTCGAAAGGAATCCGCTTCTTATAGAGATCCCCCCTTCGTTAAGATCGAACAAGTAACAACGCAAGTACCGGTATGTGTGGATGACATTTAGTCAAGCAATAAACACACAAAAATGGTATTCATCCTAATCATGCCACGCGATATTCCTTGTCACACCTGCAGAATTGGAAAAGCAGGTTAACGCCTGGTTCACTTCGACAACCTAAGCTTCACTTTTTACATTCTTGTTGGTCCAGTCAACTATCAAATCCCGAACCACGAGGTTCGGCATGAGGTGCTTGTGAGGCATTGGCTCGTTGGTTATGGGGGATAGGTCGGCTCGCTCCAACCACATTTGAATGGCTGCTTTCTCGTAAGTGTACCCGTCTGCTGCTAACACTGGCTCCACCATTATTTTCTGCATGGACAGGACAAGTGTAGAAGGAAAAACAATAGGGGGGTTTTATGGGGATGAGACATGGTCAAGCAGGAGTGGTGAAACATCGTCATGCCTCATACCCACCACACAACCGTGCCTCACACTCCCTAAACTCTTCTCCTACCACCCAACCTGCACACTCAAAACCCCTTGCTTTCAGAGTACACCCTAGACCCACCTTGTTGATCGGGCACAGCAACTGCTTGGGCACGTCCTTGCTCCCTCCTGACCGCCCACCCTCCTTCCCAGCAGCTTCCTCTGCCTCCGCCGCCTCATCCCTCGCCCGAGCCAGCAGGGGCATGACCTCACTCTCCAAATCCGGCCGTTTCTTCCTCCGCATCTCACTGCACCGCACTGCCATCCTTGCCACCTCCATCGCCAGCCCGATCGGCCACTCGCCCGCCTTCTCGTCCAGAAGCTTCCCAAAAGCTTCCTCATCCTCCTCATCAACAGCCTCCTCTAACTCCTCATAAGTCGTCGGCTTGCGCCCAGTCAGAATATCAAATAAAATAATGCCGAGCGCGTACACATCGGATTTCGGCCCGTAGTCCCCCGTTCGCTGGAACTCCGGGTCGACATAAGCCAGAGTCCCCACCGGCACTGAATCATGCGCATGCGTGTGGACCTGTGACCCCGTTCCCGGCATCAGCTTTGCCAGTCCCACATCACCAAGCTTTGCCACTAGGTTCTTATCGAGGAGGATGTTGGCGGGCTTTAAGTCGCGGTGGACGATGGGGATGGGGCGCGCGTGGAGGATGAGGAGCGCGGAGGCGACTTCAGCGGCGATGCGGAGGCGGGCGAACCAGGGGAGGGGCGGCGAGTTGTTGGCGCAGAGCAGGCGCTCCTCGAGAGTTCCGTTGGCCATGAACTCGTACACTATGCAGTGGTGCGACGGACAGCACCCCAGTAGCATCACCACGTGTGGGTGCTGTATCTGACTCAGCACCTCCACCTGAGGGATCGGTGAAGGAGCGGGACAGAGGGGAGGAGGGTGAGAGCCGGGGGTATCAAGCGAGCTGGCGATACTTTGCCGCCGGCCCCCACACACCGTGATACCAGCTCGCTTCACAACCTCAGTCACACACATTAAGTATCATTATCCCTCTTCTTTGCTCACCCAAGCCTAACTCCACAATTCACCTCTCCCTGAGCTTTACTTTCCCTCCACCCCCTTCCCTTCACCTCCCTCACCCCCTCCCCCAACACCCCACGTCCTCCCTCTATCTCACCTCCTGCTGAAACTCGTTGGTGGCCTTGACCACGTCTGTGGCTTTAAGAACCTTCACCGCCACGCGTGTGTGGTGCAGCCGCCCACCGTACACCGTGCCAAACGCGCCCTCGCCCAGCCGGTTCTTCGGGTTGAAGTTGTCTGTCGCGGCCTGTGAGTGGGGTGACGGGGGAAGGAAGGGGAAGAAGGTGTGATTGGGAATACTCTCAGTAGCTGTGCCTGAGAAACTGCCTACAAATGCGCCCTCGACTCTTGAGTCGACTCAAACGCGCCCTCGCCCAGCCGGTTTTCCAGGTTGAAGTTGTCTGTTGCCGCCTGTCATGGGGGGAGGAACAAGAGAATGCGCCTACAGTTGTCAACCCTGCCCACCGGAATTTAAAGCGCCTGAAATTGGATTCATCCCATGCTTCAACCCACCTGAATCTCTTCATAACTATACACACGGTACTGCCCTCGGCCAATCACATGCTTCGTAGCCGCAGCCCTTTTAACCTTCCCTTCTCCCTCTCCTCCTTTCTCCTTCGCCTCTCCCTTCCCTGGCACCTCCCCCTCTCTTTCCTCTGCAATCTCAACCACACTCCCACTGCTGCCACCATCCCTGCTGCCACTACCCCTACTGCCACCGCCACTGCCACTACCCCTGCTGCCACTGCCACTATTACTGTCACCACCCTCCCTGCCCAGGGCATTATTTCTGAATCCATCCTTCTCAGAACTGCCCACCAGGCTAAGCCCTAAGTCAAGCTCCTCCTCATCTTCCTGTACCTCTCCCAACTCCCCTCCACCCCTCAATCTTCCCCCTCTCTGTTCCTCCTGCTCCTTCTCGCCCTTATCACCCCTCCTCTCATTCTCCTCAGGGCTAAGTAGGTCGATTTGGAGTTCTGACATGGAAAGAGACAAACCCACATCAGCATCTGGCTGCTTGCCGCCCTCTGTGCTGCCCGATCCCTTGTCCATACCCAACGAGCTGCCGCCCAAAAGGTCGACCTGGAGATCGCTGACAGACGAACACTCGAACCCTCCAGTAAAGGAAAGGTTGCTATTCTGGGAAGCATCTTTCGTTAGCGCACGGCTGTTTGAGCCTGGGCCGCCGCTGAGTGAGCGAGAGGATAAGGAGCTAAGGTCAAATGTGGAGGAGGATCCGTCTGTGAACCCCACCACACCACTCCCAGCCGCACTCAATATATCAATCTGCAACTCGTCATCCTCCTCCCCTTCTCCCTCCTCCTCTTCTTCCTCCTCCCCTTCTTCCTCCTCCTCCTCCTCTTCCTCCTCTTCCTCCCCACTCTCCTGCCCCTCATCCTCATCCCTCCCATTCCCTGTCTCATGCCATCTAAAGCCCTCCCTGTTCCCTTGCTCGAATCTCTGGTGCGGGTTGTCTCCTCTCTGCGCTAGCCTCTGTGCCGCTGCTGCTGCCGCAGCCGCCGCCGCTGCAACTGACGGCTCTGCTCCCCCTGCTTTACCACCTCTGCTGCCGCCACCCCCACTGACAGACAACCCCGATTGCCCCGTTCGCCTTACTGACCCCGCTCCTCCTCCTCCTCTCTCTCCTCCATCTTCCTGTTTCGTTTTGCCCGCTGCCCGGGCCAAAGCTGCTTCCACTGAAGCCAGCTTCATCCGGGCAGCTTCGAATTCTTTCTGCGACTGTGCCAGCTCATAACTGTACTGCGACTGGCCGGCCCCTTCTCCCTCGCTCCCGCACCTTGCCACTCCACCCTCTCCCCTCACCTGCCCTGCCCCCTCCTCCCCCCTCCCTCCCCACGGGCTCGCCTCAGTAGGCGCCTCCCCCCGCCCTGCCTGTGCCTGCACACGCATCTGTAGCAGCCGCCTCTCTGCATACAGCCTTGCTGCTTCTGCTTCCTTTGCCTGTAGCCGCATCTGCTCTATCTCCATCGCTGCTGCGCTCTGATGTGCACAGGACGAAGGTGGGAGAGGGGGGAAGGGGAGGGGGGAGGATGGGAGAAGGGATGAAGAGTAGAGGGAGGAGGGCCTTTGAGTCGCCTCTCAGCATGCAGCCTGGCTGTTTCTGCCTCCTTTGCCTGTAGCCGCATCTGCTCTATTTCCATCGCTGCTGCGCTCTGATGTGCACAGGACGAAGGTGGGAGAGGGGGGAAGGGGAGGGGGGAGGATGGGAGAAGGGATGTAGAGTAGAGGGAGGAGGGCCTTTGAGTCGCCTCTCAGCATGCAGCCTTGCTGTTTCTGCCTCCTTTGCCTGTAGCCGCATCTGCTCTATTTCCATCGCTGCTGCGCTCTGATGTGCACAGGACGAAGGTGGGAGAGGGGGGAAGGGGAGGGGGGAGGATGGGAGAAGGGATGTAGAGTAGAGGGAGGAGGGCCTTTGAGTCGCCTCTCAGCATGCAGCCTTGCTGTTTCTGCTTCCTTTGCCTGTAGCCGCATCTGCTCTATCTCCATCGCTGCTGCGCTCTGATGTGCACAGGACGAAGGTGGGAGAGGGGGGAAGGGGAGGGGGGAGGATGGGAGAAGGGATGTAGAGTAGAGGGAGGAGGGCCTTTGAGTCGCCTCTCAGCATGCAGCCTGGCTGTTTCTGCCTCCTTTGCCTGTAGCCGCATCTGCTCTATTTCCATCGCTGCCGCGCTCTGATGTGCACGGGACGAAGTGGGGAGGAGGGGGGGGGGGGGGGGGGGGGGGGGGGGGGGGGGGGGGGGGGGGGGAGAAGGGATGTAAAGTAGAGGGCGGAGGGTGTTTAGTCGCCTCTCAGCATGCAGCCTGGCTGTCTCCGCCTCCTTTGCCTGTAGCCGCATCTGCTCTATTTCCATCGCTGCCGCGCTCTGATGTGCACAGGACGAGGGGAGGCGGATGGGAAGTGGGAGAGGGACGACGGGGCATTGAGGGAGGAGGGACGTAGAGGGAGGAGGAAAGCGGAGAAAACAAGTTATTGAGAGCTGGCACACACATGTGCTCGACAAATACGCTTCACAGGTGCAAAAATCGACACAAAACGATTGTCCTGGTGCACAAAGAGTCATACCTTCCGCCCTGCCCCTCGAGACACGTCTCCCACACCAGATGCAGCAGCAGCCATGGCGGTAAAGTCAACAGCACCACCAGCACTGCCAGCACCGCCGCTCCTCTCCCTCCTGTGCCTGCCAACACTGCTGCGACTCGCCTTGAGCTTTCTCCCTGCAGCAGGAGAGGCATTCGTGGCCCCATACTCCCCTCCCTCGTATCCCCCTCCCTCATACCCCCCTCCCTCGTATCGCCCTCTGGTGGGCTTAAACGAAGGGGAGAGGCGCGGGAGCGGGCCGGAGCTACTAGTGAGGCTGTCTCTAGCGAGGACAGACGTCAAGCCATCCATACCACTCCGGGAGCGAGGCGGAGTGAGGAACTGGCCGAGCCGATTGGCATTAGCAGCATTGGTTTCACTGGCATTGGCGATGGGGGCAGGAGATATACCAGTGGGAATTTCATTCCCGCTGTGACTGTATTGGAAGCCGTCAAACCCAGCGCCTTCTAGTGTGCCCTGGGGCACGTCAAAAGGAGGGCCTGAGGACAACGCAAGCTGGTCGCGACTGCTCTTGCGTGACTTAGACTTGGATCGCGACTTTCTTTTCTCACCCTCCTGCTGCTGCTCTCCCCCTTGCTGCTGCTGCTGCTGTTGTAAGTGCTGGAGCTGCAGCTGTTGCTGCAGGAGCAGCAGCTGTTGGTGCGGGTCCGCTCCCGGGCTGCTGCTGAAGAGAGGTATTTCCTCTGACCTGCTGTTGTTGAAACTGCTGCTGCCCAGATTCATGCCGCTGCCGACGCCGATGCTGATGTTGTTGCTGCTGCTGCTGCGTGCCGGGGGTGGGGCGGCGGGCAGCGGACTCTTGTTCCGCCGGCTGCTCTTCCCTGGGTTGCCTGCCACGTGCAGGATGCATGGGAAGGCGGGTGGAGCGGAGTGTGTGGGACACACAGGACGTGAGAAAGCATAGGTTATTCGAGGAAAGGGGGTATCCGCAAAAGAGGGGCGAAGGAAACTTGTGCTTTCAAGTAAATACTTCATCTTACATTGCAGCTTGTCACCTGGACTCACCAGCTGTCCTCTGCACACAACGCATGCCCACCTGGAATCACCGCATTCCACCTGGACTCAACGAATTCCACCTGCACTCACCGCATTCCACCTGCACTCACCGCATTCCACCTGCACTCACCGCATTCCACTGGGACTCACCACCAGCTTTCATCTGTGCGGCCAGCAGCTGCTCCAACACTTCAGGGGGCAACCGCAGCGCCGCCAGCTCAGCAGCCGGCGTGTCCAATCGCAGGCCGGCAGCCAGCAGCTGATCCACCGACAAGGGCCCTCCCGCCTCAAACTGCCCCAGAGACATGCCTAGCAGCCCCCCCGTTCCGTCTGCAAACCCCCCTCCCCCTCCCGCTCCCCCTCCGCCTCCGCCTCCGCCCCCTCCTGCTTCCTCTGCAGCTGCAGCGTCGAGTGCAACAGCGTCGAGGGCAGCAGGGGAGCCGGTGATGTGCCCGTCTGCCTCGTGGCTGAGCAGCAGCTTGCCCGCCTGAATGACATACACTGACATGTGCGGCGGCTTGTTGCGGATGAAGTAGGCTCCTGTGCCGAAGGAATCGCTGTGCCTGGAAGGAGGGAGTGGGGGAGGAGGGGGTGTGGTGGAGGGAGAGAGGGGGAGAGCAGGGGTGAGTGGCTGAACAGCAGCTTGCCTCCTGAAGACTCACACAGGCTGGGCTATGAAGACTCACAGGCTGGGCTGCGCGCCGATGACGAGCATGGACGCCTGCAGGCGCATGGCCTCCTCCAGAATGCCCCTCACGCGCCAGTTGCTGCGCCCCACCTTCAGCTCCACGCGCGCCTGCACCTGGGGGAGGGGGAAAGGGGAGTGTGAGGGGGTGGGGAGGGGAGTTGGGGGGGGGAGTGTTGCGAGGGGCCCTTCGCTCTTCCAAAATGCCCTTCACATGCCACTTGCGGCGCCCCACCTTCAGCTCCACGCGTGGGGGAAGGGGGAGGGGGCCGGGTGGGGAAGAGGGGGGGCCGGGGATGCGCTTTGTCACATCCCAATGCCACGTCAGTGGAAAGTCTTGGACTAGGGTTTGTGGGATGGGCAGCAGGTGACTGGAGATCCTTATTGTTTTGTTATTGGCGTTCTTCCTTCCTTACTAGAGTTCTTTACGACAGACGCTTAGAAGGCCACCTTGGGTTCCACGCTGCGTATGCTTTCTGAGAATTCTCCAAAAGCATACGTTCTTTACGACAGACCCTTAGAAGGCCACCTCGGGTTCCATCCACGCCGCCAGATGGCATCATATGAGTTGAGTCGACTCAAAGCACAGCCTCACCTTGGGATCCACGGCGGCCTTGAGCTCACCTTGGGATCCACGGCCGCCTTGAGCTCACCTTGGGATCCACGGCAGCCTTGGGCTCACCTTGGGATCCACGGCCGCCTTGAGCTCACCTTGGGATCCAGGGCGGCCTTGAGCTCACCTTGGGATCCACGGCCGCCTTGAGCTCACCTTGGGATCCACGGCCGCCTTGAGCTCACCTTGGGATCCACGGCCGCCTTGAGCTGCAGCATCATGGGCATAACCACGTCCCGCAGGTACCTTAGTTTTGAGTATGAGTCGACTCAAACGTCACTGTAACATCTAGAGAACCTCACCTTGGGGTCGACGGCGGCCTTGAGTTGCAGCATCATGGGCTTCACCACGTCCGGTACGCCACGAACGCTGCAGTCGTCGCCTCGCTCTGGTAAATCTCCCCGCCCGCCCCCCCACCACCATACCCGCCTGCAGGGAAAATGGGGAGGGGACGGCGGGAAAGATGGGGACATCGACATGTGAGGACCCAAACGGCCGCAGGCACGCGCCTGCTGCAGGCACAGCCGTGGATGGGACCGGAAGAAAGAGGGGCATTTTGAGGCTCGCTCATGCGTGCGGCAAGAAACAGGGGCATGTTGGCAGGCCCGCGGCGCGGGTACGGCAGGAGCGCCGCAATCGACGCCTCGCTCCGGTAGATCTACCCCGGGAGAAACGGTTATGACATGAAAAAAAGTTACACGAGGTAAACTATCCCAGGATGAAGAACTACCTCGACACGGAATCTTCGGAATGATGCGGGGGGGGGGGAGGATAATAACCCTGTCGTCACCGCATTCAACGGTGAAAATGTAGCTCAATGCTACGGCTATCCCTTTAGGTTACCATACCGTTCTTACCGTACCATGCCATTGTGCCTCCCGTACCAAGCCTCCCATACGAAGCCTTCCATACCGAGCCTACCATGCCGAGCCTATCATGCCGAGCCTACCATACCGAGCCTACAGTACGAGCCTACCTGGAGCAGGAAGCCTGGAGACGATGTGGAGGAGGATGAGAATGTCATCGGCGCGCTTCATCTTCTTTCGGACTGCCCACTTTATGGCGTCGCGGCTCGACGGGTCCTTGCTCACGGCGACAACTATCCGCTCCGGGCCCCCGCTGAAGGGAGCCATCATGAAACTCTAACAACCTTTCAAGTCTTATAGCGTGAAGCCTTCGAGATTGTCGCGCTCGCGACCTCTCGCTACTGTTCACGTCCTCTCGATTTCTCTCGCTTCCTCTCACTTCTTCTCGTGCGGAAACGCTAGAGCTTATATTTTCATGTGCTGCGTTGGGAATGGCGTGGCTCTAATTAGATTAAGGCTCGACTAATAAATAACAGCCTCACATTCAACCGCTTGAGGTGAAACTCGCATAAATCTCGAAGAAGAAAAAAACAAGATATCCTGTTGATTATATTGTTTCAAGTCTAAAAGATTCAACCATTGCGCGACTGCGGCTGAAAATCGTTCGAAGCGCCGATCTCGTTCCCATGGGGACTTCTGTCGTGCGCACTGACTCAGTGCTGACGTAGGCTGTAAGACGCGCCTAAGTCAGTGGATCCCTCCCTATCCGACGGTACGCCATTGTCGGGGTGGTTGGTAGGCGTTTGAGTCGGATCACTAGCCAAGGACCACTGCGCCTTCGCCGGTAGAATAAGGACTATGAATAAAGCCAGGTTTGTCGGAAGAAAGGGATCGCAAAAGATACTACACGCACAAGCAGGATTTGCGTGCGCCGCCTTTTCCTGTATTTCCTGAGTGGCTGATTGGTCCTCCGTGTTGGTGAGACGCAATGTGAAATCCAAAGAAGAAACAATCACAGAAACGGAGGTCCAGCATCGTCAACTTGTCCTCGGGAACCAATGTTTGCAAAAAATGCTGCTTTCTGTCTGTGTCTGCTCTGCTCTGCTGCTTGGCTTTTCAGCCACGGAACGGAGCTGAAAGGCTTGGCTTGGCTGCCTTGGCTGCCTTCCTGCCGTTCATGTCCACCAATCCTGCCCCTACTGCCCGTACTACAACAGTCACGCACGGGGGCATGGTCTGCCAAACTGCCTCGTCTCGTCACTCTCAAGGTTTGATTTGTCATAGAAAACTGAAATCGATGCTGCCACTGTACTGTCTGTTCCGCTGCCCACTGGAGCGGAAAACTTTTCCAATCGGGACCGAGTTTGTCAGGATTTGCTCAAGTTGCTTTCGATTTGCATTCTCGACGTTTGATGTGGGCATTTGTACAGCCAGAGTTGTCTTGAGCCGGACTCTGTGTTTTTCTCTGCCCGTGATCGGTGAGGAAAACTCATGAAAATCGGAGACGCGCGGATGTCAATGCTGCCCCCTCTGACAATGCTGCCCCCGCATTTGCTGTAGGAAATACACCCTCATTCTCAGTCTACGCACAATCGGGAGCAGCGACAACAGTGTTGTCAGGTAGCGTCTCTGTGCTTGTGGCCGAACCCCCTAATGTTGCCAGGCACACCATGCACCAAGCGCCAAAACAGTAACATTCGAAACGACTTGTTCACTTTGTCCTACACTGTGGCCAAAGATTCCACATCAAAACACACAAGAAACAGACAATTCCTAACACAGGTTCAAAACACATACAGAATATCTACGTTCGGTAGAAAGGGGTAACGTATGGTAGAGCGAAAAGCAACGGCAGCCAACCACACATGTGAGCGCACTGTACACTTCCTGCCAGTCAAAGTCAACAGCTGCATTACCAACGTGGCAGTCGTGATTGTGCTTGTAGAGTATGTGCATGCACCATTCTAGGCACGTTGCAGTCACTACAAGCGTTCGGTGCATGTGGCGATTGTGCACAGACTGAGAATGAGGGTGTATAGCCGTTGATTTGAACGAACTGCCAACTGAAGCCGACATTCGTTGCAAGCGACCATCGTTACCCGTTTAGAGTTCTTCCGAACGGGTAAGGGTTAGCACACCTATATATAGAGAATAAAATATCTACCAACATAAGACCTACCACGGAATGCACCCTAAAGCTACTGCTCAGCATGTTCCATTTTCTCTGCTACTTCACCTCTCTGTCGTTCTTCTACAATTAATCCAACGCTTTCATCACCAAATTATCATTCTCCCCATCACATTCCAGCCATCATCCGCTCCATCATAATCACAGCCTCCTTTTGTGCTCTCATGAGCACTGGCATCACCACTTCCCCAAGGTCAGGCCTCTTTTTCCTCTTCATCTCACTGCACCGCACTGCAATCCTCGCAACCTCCATCGCCAGCCCAACAGGCCATTTTCCTGCCTTTCCATCCAGAAGCTTCCCCAACGCCTCCTCATCCCCTTCATCTGCAGCATCCTCTATTTTCTCATACCGAGCCGGCTGCCGCCCGGTCAGCAAATCAAACAGGATAATCCCAAGGGCATACACATCCGATTTCGGGCTGAAATCGCCCGTCCGCTGATACTCCGGGTCGACATAAGCAACGGTCCCGATCGGCATAGACGTGTGCGCGTGCGTAACATTAAAGCCCTGGTCCGATCCCCCCATCCCCGGCATCTGCCTCGCGACCCCCACGTCGGCCAGCTTCGCTACAAGCCGCTCGTCTAAAAGCACGTTCGCGGGTTTCAAATCCAGGTGGATAATAGGCTTTGGTTGCGAGTGTAGCGCGAGGAGCGCGGAGGCGACTTCAGCGGCGATGCGGAGGCGGGCGAACCAGGGGAGGGGCGGCGAGTTGTTGGCGCAGAGCAGACGCTCCTCGAGAGTTCCGTTGGCCATGAACTCGTACACTATGCAGTGGTGCGACGGACAGCACCCCAGCAGGGAGAGCACATGTGGGTGGTTGATCTGACTCAGTAGCTCCACCTGAGGGATTGGGAGTAGAGGGAAGGACAGGGGGACAGCGTGCGTTGGTCATGCAGTGGTGTGAACAGACAGCACCCCAGCAGCGACAGGACATATGGATGGTGGGTTTGACTCAGCAGCTCGACCTGAGGGATCGGGGGTAGAGGGCAGGGTGGGGGCAGAGAGTGAGTTGGTCATGGGGTGGTGCGATGAGCGGCACCGCTGCTGCGACAGCACATGGGGTGGTGAATCTGGCTCAGTAGTTCCACCTGAGGGGTTAGCTGCACGAAATGGGCGTCGAGGGGAGTAAGACAAAGACGTGCATTAAGGGAAAGTACCGAGGGTATCGAAGGTTGGTCAATGATGGGGCAAGAGTGCGCTGGGCTGCACTGGGGCAAGAGTGCGCTGTGCTGCACTCTTGCCTTGCCCCCATCATTGAGCATCCTTCGATGATGAGGAAAAAACAAGGCACCAGAGGAAAGATTCACAAGGTGGTTGATTTGGCTTAGTAGCTCCACCTGAGGGATTGGGAGTAGAGGGAGAGACGAGTAGTGGGAGTGGGTTGGTATTGCTGTGGTGGGAAGGACAGTATCCCAGCAGGGTCAGCACATGTGGGTGGTGAATCTGACTCAGCAGTTTGACCTGAGCGGGTAGTAGGAGGAAACCGGCATTGAGGGTAGTACCAAGAGTTTGAAGAAGTGGTTTGAGAACACTCGTCTCAAAACAGTTCCACACTCTCCGCCCCCTCCCTCACAGTGTTTTGAGACGTCTCAAAACACTTCTTCAAACACTAGTACCAAGAGCATTGAAGGAACGTTAGTGATGGGGGCAAGAGCGCACGTTTGGGCTGTGAGAAAAAGACAAGGCACAAGAGCTTCACAGGGCGGAGGGTTGGGTGGGAAGAAGAAAGGGAAAAGGAATGGAATGCAACAAAAGATAAGGTGTTAACTTTTAGAATCCTCAGAAGTAACACTAACATGACCGTTTTTTGGATGACCAGAGTTGTCAACAGCAGCGGCTCACCTCTCGCTGGAATTCCTTGGCTGCCCGGGTGGCATCTTCCGTCTTTATCACCTTCACAGCCACCTTGCTGCCGCCCAGCAGCCCAGAAAAGACGGTGCCGCAGCCGCCCTCCCCCAGCAGCAGCTGGGGACTGAAGTTGTCCGTCGCTCTCTGGTGTGCGGGAGAGGGGAGAGAGGAGAATGGGGAGAGAGGAGAATGGGGAGAGAGGAGAATGGGGAGAGAGGAGAATGGGGAGAGAGGAGAATGGGGAGAGAGGAGAGTGTACGGCAATCAGAAGAGCAATGCAGATGACAGCGAGAGGGCAGCACACCACTCCGGTATTCTCCCAGCAGTAGCTGCGGGCTGAAGTTGTCCGTCGTTCTCTGGTGTGCGGGAGAGCGGGAGAGCAGGAGATGAGAGTTGACAGCGTGAGGGTGGGAGAGGGAAGGAGTGGAGTGGAGGGGAGAAAAAGCTCAATGCATCTAGAAACCCATGCCGCCACATTTTTGAGAATTCTCAAAAATCAATGCATCTAGAAACCCATGCCGCCGCACCTGGATTTCCTCATAAAAGTATACACGACAGAGCAGTAATCAGAACTTTGACGTGCGTCATAAATCGTCTCCTCATAAAAGTAGAGACTACAGAGCACTAGCAAGAAGACACAGTAGACTCGAGCAAAGCACGAGTAGTACTCGACACGGTCATATGAGCCTCAGAGCCTCATCGCCCCACCTCATCATACCTGGATGGATATCCTTATAAGGGAGCACACGAGGTCCGATGCGTCTACCTCACAACACAAGCTCAATGCATGCATCTTCAAAGCTAAGCAATCATGAGAGTGTAATGATACCTGGATCTCCTCATAAGAGTACACGCGGCAGTACACCCCACTGGACGCCTGCAGCACTCCTCCCGCCACCGCTGCTCCACTTTCTCCCGTCCCACCGGCCTTTTCCACCCCCGCCACAGCAGACGCAGCTGCCACCATGCCTGCCTCCTTCAGACCAGCCCCAACGGCTCCACTGCCATTGCTGGTGCCATTGCTGGTGCCAGTGCTGGTGATGGGAGAGCTAGTGGTCTCGCCCCCGCTGCCCGCCCTGCTGCTCGCACCGCTCCCGCTCCCCATGGTAAACGTGCTGCCTGACCCTGTGCTGCTCGCAACCCCGAACACCCCGCTGCCACCACCGCTGCCACCGCTGGCGCCGCTGCTGCCGTGCTGCTGTGACCGGGCCACGGCATGAACCACTGAGGCAGCGTCATTCGCATCGCTCCATGTGCTGCTGGCCCCTATGCCGCCCCCACTAGCACGCTCCCCTCCTGCTGCCCCGCCTCCCATTCCTCCCCCGTCCCCTCTCCCCACTCCTCCCAATCCTCCCACCCCCACGCCTCCTACCCCTGCTCCCCCGCCCACATTAACACCCTCCATAAGAGCAGCGAGCTTGGCCGCTGCCTGAAGCTGCTGCTGCTGGTGCAACAGCATCCGCTGCTGCTGCTGCTCTCGCAGCTGCTGCAACTCCTGCTCCACCCCCCTCTCCGCCCCCTTCCCTCTGCCGCTCGCCTCCTGCCCGTCCCCCCTGCCCCTATCCTCCTCTGAAGCAGCAGCATCTGCTACACTCGGCACCTCAGCTGTTACCTCTTTGCTGCTGCTCCCATCCGAAACCACGGAACGATCTGACAGCGAAGAGCCAGCACGCACGAAACTGCCCTTGCCAAAACTACCACTCCCACCACCACCACCACCACCACCACCACCGCCGCCGCCGCCGCCGCCGCCGCCACCTTCACTCTCCGATGCCACCTGCACCGCACCCGACCGGCTCTCACCGCTCCGGCTCTCGCTGTTCCGGCGGCTGTACCCTGGGGAGGACCCAGCAGAGGGGACGGAAGGCGAGGAGGAGGTACCAGGGAGGGGGCTTCCGGTCATGGAGAGAGCAGGGGAGCGGTCGGGAGGGGTGGATTCGCCGTGCTTGGTCAGCAGGACTTTGTCTTTAGAGACGACTATTATGGAGAGTGAGGGGGGGCGGTTCTTGAGACAGAAGGCACTCGTGCTGCCTGATAGCTTGCCGCGCCTGGGGGGGGAAGAAAGTGGGGGGGGAAGAAAGTGGGGGGGGAAGAAAGTGGGGGGGGAAGAAAGTGGGGGGGGAAGAAAGTGGGGGGGGAAGAAAGTGGGGGGGGAAGAAAGTGGGGGGGGAAGGAAGGAGAGGGGGATGTGCAGGGAGGGGAGAGGGGACAGGAAGGGAGAAGAAGAGGGGAGAGGGTTGTTAGTGAGGGAGAGCATGGGTGGGCGATTCTTGAGACAGAAGGCACTCGTGCTGCCTGATAGCTTGCCACGCCTGGGAAGGGAAGAAAGGGGGAGGGCGAGGGCAGAGAGGGAGGGGAGGGAGGCGATGGATGGGAGATAGGGGCGCAGAAGCTTAACGGGGCGCCTGAGTACGCAATTCCAACTGCTTACATGGTGAAGAGGCCGCGCGCGAGTTAGAACCAAGCACGAGACTGCTTATAAGACGCCTCAATAAAAGGCAGACTGCTTACACGACCTTTCAGGGAGTGGCTGCTAACATGGTGAACATTCGTGGCCTTGGTGCCGAGTATGAGGCACGTGGCCTGCAGCTTTACAATCACAATCATGATCCCCTCATACTCACACCTAAACACCCCTGTAGCTAAATACCGCTGTAGCTTAGCTTACTACCCCTTACATGGTGAACATGCCGCGGCCCTTGGTGCCGAGAACGAGGCACGTGGCCTGCAGCTTCTTCGCCTCCTCCATGATGCCCGTGTCTCTTGAGTCGTCTCACTACCCATCATCACATGCCCAACACAAGGCAGAGCGGCTCACATGTTGAACATTCCGCGGTTCTTGGTGCCGAGAACGAGGCACGTGGCCTGCAGCTTCTTCGCCTCCTCCATGATGCCCGTGTCTCTTGAGTCGTCTCACTAACTAGCCATCATCACATGCCCAACACAAGGCAGAGTGGCTCACATGTTGAACATTCCGCGGTTCTTGGTGCCGAGAACGAGGCACGTGGCCTGCAGCTTCTTCGCCTCCTCCATGATGCCCGCGTCCCGCGAGTCGTTGCGGCCCACGCGCAGCTCCAGGCGCACCTGATGGGGGAAATGGTGGGAGGCGGGTGGGTGGGGGAGAAGGTGATGGGGGCTGTGCATGGAAAGGGCAAGGCGTGGGGCCCTCCATCATCCCCGCGTCCCGCGAGTCATTGCGCCCCACGCGCAGCTCCAGGCGCACCTGAAGAGAGGGGGAGAAACGGGATGGATGGGGGACGGGGAAATAGGGAGCAGTGAGCTCAGCTCTGTGAGGAAAGTGCAAGGCGTCTGACCCTCCTCCGTCCATGATCCCCGCGTCCCGCGAGTCGTTGCGCCCCACGCGCAGCTCCAGGCGCACCTGAGAGGAGGGGGCGGGGGGGCGGATGGGTGGGGGACACGGGCGGGGGAGTGGGGAGCAGTGAGCTAGTCGTTTGACCCTCCCCCCTCTATGATCCCCGCGTCCCGCGAGTCGTTGCGCCCCACGCGCAGCTCCAGGCGCACTGGAAGAAGGGGGGAGAGGGGGGGCGGTGGGAGGTGGATGGGGGAAGTGGATGGGGGACGTGAGGAGCAGTGAGCCCAGCAGCACAGTGGATGAGGCGCAAGGCGTGTGACCCTTCCCCGTGATCCCCGCGCCCCGCGAGTCGTTGCACCCCACGCGCAGCTCCAGGCGCACCTGATGGGGGCGAGATGCGGATGGGGATGGCGGAAATGGGGATGGCGGAAATGGGGATGGCGGAAATGGGGATGGTGGAAATGGGGATGGAGGAGGCGGACGCGGAATTGAGGAGCAGTGAGCTGAGCTTAGCCATTGATGCTTAGAAACTGGCTCCGTTCTAATCTTGGCTTTGAGTTGTTTCATAAGTCAGCGCAATGAGTCTAGTCGCTCGCTTACCTTGGCGTCAATGGAGGCCTTGAGCTGCGAGAGCATGGGCATGACGGCGGTGCGCACGTGCTGCACGATCGCCGTCTTCGACACCGAGCTTTGTGCCACCTCGTACCCATCCGGACCTGCGCAGATATTAGAAAAAAAAAAAAGTTAAATACTATTTACTGAAAAAAAACCGCGTCTTTGAGTCGTAACCATCCGGACCTACCACAAACGCGTACGCGCACGGTACGGATGAGATCCGATCTGAGTCACGGCTGAGTTAGCACAACCGAAGCAAACCCGGCGCGTCTTACCCGGCGTTATAGTGACGATGTGAAGCAGCACGACCAGGTCGTCGGAATGCCGCCGTTTGAGGCGCCTCAAAACTCTCCCTGACACGTCCGTACCCGTCGCACAGCGGCCCGTCTCACCTGACGCGTGCTTACCCGGCGCTTTAGTGACGATGTGGAGCAGCACGAGCAGGTCGTCGGGATGCCTTATGAGGCGCCTCAAGTCTCTCGTGACACGTCCCTACCCGTTGCAGAGCCCGTCTCACTTGACGCGTTGCTCGTGTCACCTGAGGAAACTTACCCGGCGCTTTGGTGACGATGTGAAGCAGCACGAGCAGGTCGTCGGGATGCGAGATCTTATTCGCGACGGCCCATCGCAACGAGTCCTTGCTACACGCGTCGTTGCTCACAGGCACCAGCACCCGCTCGTGACCGTCGCCCTCCCACGACATTTCCCCCGCTCTAAGCTCAACAGCTGTTCGCGACTCGCTAATGGCTGACCACTAACAAGGCAATGCCTCGCTTGGAAAACTTCCCAGCTTTCATTCTTATTTAAAAAGTTCGTATTTAAAAAGTTTCTACGTTTAAAGCTAGTGATTCGCTTGGAAGAAATGACGTCGTTCAAGCACGGAAAGGAGTAAAGAGCTCCGTGCATTCCAAGTGGCGACACGGCGATGCTGGACGGAAAGCTAGCCCTAGCGCTGCCTGTTGGATCTAAAATGCTAGCGTGGATATTCCCTCGAAGCACATATGAAAGGCGGCGAAGTTAGAATACTGTAGAGCTTTTGAGCATTCTTGCTGTACCGGTGGCTGATCGTGGATGGGAGAACTGACCACGAACTCTCGCGGGCTGATTGTGGGCGCAGGCTGACCACGGGAGCAGTTTTGGAATACCCCCCAACGACCCGGCTGTGAGGTCGCGGACACTAGCATCAAGTTCGGCGATCGAACGTGTATACCGATCTGTTACCGTACTGGAAATCTTTATAAACGTTTCTGACCTCTATAAAACCCGTCAAAATACAGACCTACGGCAGGATCAATTGCCAAAATCGATACGACTACACCTGCGTCAGCGAAGATGCTTGGAGAAGGAAGCGCACTGAACAAATGTTACTACACCAATGAACGCGAGTTTTGCTTGCTGGCTGGTTCCTGATTGGAGGGCAACCCTCCATCAAAACAGCTGCACCTGTTCTCCGGTATTTCCACACCCCCTACCCTCGTTTTTGCCAGACACCCTATACGGCTTGAGGATCGATGAGACGGACACCCTGACACTACGGGTCTATCAGTAAAGAACCGTCAGCGTTCTGGCTATTCGAAACTCAAATTTGTAATCAGAGTGAGCGGGCAAAATTCTCAGTGCCTTAAAGATAGTGTGTTAAACTCGCATTGAGGTCGTATCCTATACCCTCGAAACTCCCGCGATCGTTTCCAACTACCTTCGAAATGAGACTTTTTCGAGGGTTGGTACCCAAGGTCGTGAAGATAGGGGGTGTGGAATTATCGCAGGATAGGTGTAGTGGGCTGCTGCTGCCACACTGTGGTTGGGACTGAGGGCTGCTGCCACACTGTCCACCACAAGCCGCAGAACCATCAAAATTGCTTCCGTGACTCCGTCCCAACCCAACCGAAAGCCTCATCGGAACTCGGTCGTCGGACCCGTTTTGCCAGTGTCGACAGGAGGGGTCGTCGGAGCCGGGTCTGACGAGGCGGGCGACTGACGCGCGTGCGGGCCCGCCAGCCTGGCCCAGGGCTGGGCCGAGCGCACGACCGCCGCCCTCCGAAATTGAACAGCGACCCACGTTACCGGGTGGGGTCGGCGAACTGGCGACCCCTCGCGCGAGGGAAAGTTACCCTCGCGCGAAGGCAGCCCACACGTGCTGCCTGCCCGCGAGGTCCTAGTAACCCATCGCGGCCTGCCCGGACGGGCAGGCGAGGGCCGTGCGAAAATACGGGCCCCCCTCGGGACACTCGACAATTTCGCGATTCGCAGCGGTGGCGCCACGTGTTCGCCCGTGGCTTCGCATCGGGCGCATGCGAAATTTTTGTCGAGGCGGAAATAAATTCTCTCCCATCGCATGCATTCTATCGTCGCGAACCGCTACGAAATCGACACGTGTCGATTGTAGCGTCGCTCCGCGCGCAGGAGGATTCGTGCGTCCCCTCGCCGACCTGGGCCAATGGACGCGAAGTCGACGCTCTACCAAGGCGGAGACGGACCACCTGTGCCACTTGCGCATCCGCCCTCCGAGCACTGCCGAGCCAGGCCCTGCACCCTTGGGCGATGCTGAACGGGCCTGGGGGGGGGGGGGGGGGGGGCACCACCTCCTTTTCTCTGTGGAAGGTGGCCTCGCTCCGCATTTTCGGCATCTCTTTCGGATTTTCAAACATTGACAGCTCTGCGCCTCCCCTCTCTCCTACCAGAGCCGTCCGCCTCTTTTCTTAGTCGACAGATATGGAGCCGATCTCCGCCGCCGATAAGTCGGCGCCGACATCGGCCGACTTTCCCCTTCGGGTGCAAATGGGTCGCGGTCTCAGCTTCACCTTAGAGTGGAACGACTACGCCGTCCTTCGCGACCAAAAGAAAGAGTTCACCGAGAGATGCTTTGGACTCGCCATCAGGTGGGACGCGGGTAGTCGCGGTAGTCGAATAGGGTAGATGTCGGTGCCGACCAACCCTAGTAGGGCGCACTGTCGCCGATTGTCTTCCGACGTACGTCGGCGGGCGCGTTTGACGAAGCACGTCGACATGGCAGCGTTTGCTTACCAGCCATGTTCTCATCCCTCGTGCTCACTCGTGCGCTCAGGTTCGCTTGGTTTGACATTGGGCGGGACGACCTGCGGTTGTGGGTGCTCGGGATCGGCCCGCTTCGATCGGCCATGAAAGCCGCCGACCATTCTTGCTTTGCTAAGGCTTTCGACGCCGACATCGCCGCTATCCCGCTGAAATCGACGTGAGCTGTTACCCCGTTGTCCAGTCATCGTTTTTCAGTGTCGGCCGCATCAACGCCTTATGCTGTGGTCGACGCCGTCGTTTATTGCGTGTGCAGCGGCGGCCCGCTTCCAGGGTCACACTGCAGCGTCATAGCCATCCTCTACCCAGGAGATGTGCTGAAGGCTGAGGGACAGGTCTGCAGGACATCGATCCGGCACATCGACCCGCACACCGGAAAGGGGAAGCACCGCGACGAGGCCGTCCGCGTCCTGAAGTAAGTTGTGAATAGTCGTCGCTGTCGAGTTTGTTAGTCGCCGACACAGGGAATCTCATGCTGACCTCCTCTCCACTACGTTGCTCCAGGCTATTCCGCACGGCTGCCCTGGCCGAGCTGGGGCGTCCCGGTAGGAAGTGGGACGGGGCGCCTCCATCACAAGCAGTGGTGGAGGAAAGGCTTGCAGACTGCGACGACCCTATCCGCGACGTGAGTTGCACGTTTAGGCTCCGCTACGGTCTGCGCGTATCTGTGTGCACCGCTCATATTGTGCCGCGCTTGCCTGTGCTGTATGCAGAAAGTGCCGGGCACAGTGTCGGACGGGCATGTCGGCACCGGCATGCTTGCCGCGACGTCGTTCGGGTGGGTGGCCAAGCAGATCGGCCTGCTGACGGGCGACAAGGCTCGGAGCGCTGTGAGCATCGAGAACATCAAGGTCGCGGGTTTGAGGTCGCTCCGTGATAGCATGGTCGATTACATCTGCCATCGTGTCGCCGAAAACCGGATAGCGGCGCCGACTTCAGGCGCCGACGGACCCGCCGAGGGTGCGATTGATGACGACGGCGCGGAAAGTCAGACAGTGCCCCAAGCAGCAGCTGCCGCCCAGCTCCAGGAGGACTTGCCGGTGTCCGCGGAAGGAGGAACCGGTGGAGGACTAGGCGACGATGCGGCAGGCGCAGGCAGGAAGGAAGAGGAGTTGACGGACTCTGGCTCAGAGTCGGAGTCGGAGGGGGAGGAGGAGGACGAAGGGGAGAAGGAGAATGAGGACGAGGAGGATGACGAGGGCAAGGACGAGAACGATGAGGTGGTGGAGGTGGTGGCTGGGAAGGACGAGGCGGCGCACGAGGAAGGGGTGGAGGAGGAGGTGGAGTACGAGCTGGAGTACGCAGACGGCACGGTTGAGGCGGTGGGGTCGGCGGACGAGAAGAACGAGGAAGCGGAGGATGGCGATGCGGGTAATGCTACGGGGTCGGCAGGTGAGGGGAAGGAAAAGGATGAGGTCGGCGTGGAGGCAACGACGGAAACGGGCCAGGAGGAGGCGGCATGCGAAGGTGCGAAGGTGTCGGTCGACGCCGGCGAAGGTGCGAACATCGCGGGCGTGCAGGAGACGGGGGACGCATCTGGTCGGCAGGGCCCTGCAACGGACGACGTCGAGGAGCTGCGACGGGAGAACTTGCTGTTGAGGGCGGAGAACGCTCGGCTGCAGGGTTTGCTCGATGCGGAACGGGCTCGGCTGGACGCGTTTTTTGTTGGGCTACGTGGACTCGTCGACCACCTGAAGGAGTTGGCCGAGCAGGTCGACGACACCGAGAAGTATGCGGCGGAACAGCTGCGAAACGCGGCGGAGGCCATGTCGCAGACCATCACGGGCAACATCACCGGCAGCTTCGACGAGGCGTGGAAGACGATGAAGACCTTCGCGGAACAGGCGTCGGCGTGGCTGGAGGACTTCGACAACCCGGAGGGAAATGTGGCGTATCAACGCGCCTTAGCGGTCACCACCTTGGCCGACCACGTCGACAAGGTGGTGGGCGATGCGCAGGAGGATTTGCGGGAGCACATCACGAGCCAGTTGTCCGCCGCAGCTGTCAACATCGCCACAGCTGTGACCGGCAGGCTCCCCGTGCAGCCGCCGCCACCGCCTCAGCCCACGCCGCCCGCCCTCCCGGAAGAGCTCTTGAAGTCGTTCAAGGCCGACATCATGAAGACGGTGACGGAGGCCACCGAGCAGTCGTTCGTTGCGTCCGGGATGAAGATGTTGACCGAGATGATCGGCACGGTGGCGCCTGGTCGACGTGGTTCGTCGCCTTCGGCCAATGACGCCGACGCCGCGCAACAGAGGGCGGCCGACAAGCAAGGCCTGAAGAGGTCGGGCGACGGTGACGACAAGGAGAGCTCGAAGCGGAGCAAGGGATCGGACGGGAGCCGCGTCACGAAGCCTCCTGCGCGGAGCGTGGTCGACATGCTGAAGGCGAAGGGGTGGAAGGTGAGGGGAGGGTCGACCAGCAAGGGAAGCGGAAGCGGGGGGGCGGACGGGAGACCTGCCGACGGGATCGCGGCTAACGTCGATGCACCGCCTGGCCCGCCTTTGGACGCCGAGCAGACCCATCCTCAGGCGAGCGGTGGGAAGGACGCGGCCCCCACTGCCCAGGCGGCGAAAGTCGGAGGCGCCGGAACCACCCAGGGGCCGTCTGACGCGGTGCCGGCCAAGGGCAAGGCGATGTCTGCGTCTGCTACGGTCGCCGGAACCGGCACGGCGAAGGCTGCCTCTGCTTCAGTCCCCGGAACCGGCAAGTCGAAGGCTGCTTCTGCTACGGTCGCCGGAACCACCAAGTCGAAGGCTGCTTCTGGTACGGTCGCCGGAACCACCAAGTCGACACCATGTAACCCGCCTGCGGCAACCACCGGGCCCGCCGGCCAGACAGGTGCGGGGAAGCATGGGGAGGCCCGTGCGGCCCCTCCAGCTCCAGCAGCCCCTACTGCCGCCAAGGTCGACGCGAAGGCTGCTTCGGCACAGGGGCCACCCGGGAGTAACGCGCTTAGGGTGTTGCTCCACCGCATGGAGTCCCACCGCCCGGGCGCGCAGCAGCATCATGTGGTCGACGCCGGCCTCGCAGAAATAGCACGTCGCTCCGTCACTCCGCACGTTGCCGGCAAACCGTCCGATGCCCAATCTGCCGCGCGGCCGGTCGCCGCCCCACCGCCTGCGGACCCCAAGTCCGCGTTTCTTCGCGCCCATATAGGCGCACGCAAAGCGGCAGCTCCACCAGTCACTCAGCCGGAACCCGGCACAAGCGCGACGCCGACGGCTGTAAATGCGACCGCATCCTCCCCAGGAGCAGCTGTGGTCGATCTGGCGGCGGAGAGGGGAGTCAGTGCAGCGCTAGCCACCGGCGGCCGCGCCGACAGGCATGCCGCCCTCGAATCCGTCCTGGCCCAGTTTGAGGCAGCAAAACGGCCCGAGCATGCCCCGGCACTGGCCATCGTGGACACGGCGCATGCGGAGCCGTCGGCGACCAACACAGGGGGTTCGGCGGAGCCGACGGCCGCAACGGGTGTTGTCGCCGAGGAAAATGCGGGACGGAAGGGTAAGGACGACACCGGGAAAGGGAAGGCGGTGTCGGCGGGGAAGGAGATGGCGGAAGACAAAGGGAAGAAGCCGGCACGGAAGACGGGCGGCAAGGGTAAGTCGGCAAAGAAGAAGGAGGAGGAGGAGAAGGAGGAGGAGGAGGAGGAGGAGGTGGGGGAGGGGGAAGAGCATGGACGCCGGGGTCATGGCATCCGCCGAGACAGGTCTGGCGACGGGCAGGGGTGGGTGGGCGAGATGAAGTTCAAGAACCAGAATCGGTACATCGGCAAGTCCCGCGACAAGATGGAGCTGGCCTACGAGCACGCGATTGCGTACTCCGTCTACGACGGCTACGTGAGCAAGGTGCTCATGAAGGAGCTCACCGCCTTGAAGCCGGGAGAGTTGGATGAATGGAAGGCGGTGTGGGAGGAGGTCAAAATCCTGCCGACCGGGATGTGGACGGTGATGTGGGCCAGAGGCTTGTGCCATCCGAGAGCAAGGTAAGTCGGTTACCGACATGCCGTGTTTTGACGACCAAGTCGGTGTCATTAATTCTATGTGTACGTGTTCGCTCGGCAGGTTCGACGACATACTCGGCAGGTTCCGTGGGTACGCAGGTTCGGGTGATGCGCTTCATGGCGTGCTCTGGCCGGCGATGTGGTTCCCCATCATCGAGGACACGGAGGAAGGCAGGGCGGAGACAAATGCAAACATGTCGGCGATGGTGAATCGCGTGTCGATGTGCGCGGCGTATGGAAAGGTCGCGGCGAGAGTCGCGTATGGGAAGGTCGACGGGAGCGCGGAGGCGACCGCGGGAGAGACGACGGATATGGAAGGCGCGGACAGGAAGGCGGACGAGAAGGTGCAGATGGGGGCCCAGGCGTTAGCGGCCTCTGCATGCGCCCTCTGGTGCTACATGTCGACGCCGGCGTCGGTGCTCGGTGCTGTGGGCGAAGGTAAGGCGGCCGCGATTCTGGCAGGTGCGGGGAAGGAGAGGGGCGAGCACTTCGCGATGGTCATGCACGTGGTTATCGAACACGCACGCACTCGGCAGGCTCCCGCGGGGGAGGTTGCACATAACGTCGCGCCAGAGCTGCAGCGCTATGGAGTGGCCAGGGCCTTCGAGGCGGGCATTGAGGAAGACGAGGCCGACATGATCGCAAGAGCGACGGTCGAGACCTTGGCGTTCTGGGGAATGTGCCCCCTCGACGGGCCCAAGCTCAAAGCGGAGGGCATCGATGTGCCGTGTGACGCGAAGATGGAGTACGACTTGGATCACAGGGGGAGGAAGGGGGAGAAGGTCAAGCAGGCCAAGGGCAGCAAGAGGAAGAGGTAGTACGGATGCGTAGTCGGCGGAATGATGTTTGCTAGGTTGCTAGGGTGTGTACTATATTGGTATGGACGGCGCCGATTTTGGCGTAGATTTGTTAAATGTGGCCTTTTTTTGTTCAAGTGCTGTTCGTTTCAATATTGGGCTAACAACTCTGTGTCCCTGTATAACCATGCTAGCCGAATATCACCCGATGAGCCAAGTCGGCGCATATGTCGACATGATATGCACATGATACGTCGGCGATAAGCAGTGCAGAAACATGGTTGTCGGCGTCGACAGTGATTTTTAGCCACACCTACTGTACTGGGCGACAAACAACCAACATCGGCAACATCGGTTCGCATGGACATTGATGTGGGATGTTTACAAACTACCAGAAACATCAGTCGGATGGGGCGGGGGGGGGGGGGGGGGGGAGGGGGGGCTGTTGAAGTCTGCCAAAATCTACGCAGACGCATATCCCATGAGGGACTTCATGCCGTCTTCTTGCGCTTGGTCGGAGGACGCTGCACGGGTGCGGTCGGCTTGGCCGGTGCTGTCGACTTGGCAGGTGCGGTCGGCTTCGCCAGGTCGGCCTTGGTCTTCGGCATCTGCTCCTCCCAGGTGTCTGGAAAGAGGGCTTCGAGCCATTCGGCCGGCTTCAGATTGAGCGCGACAAGCCCACAGGCGAGGCGAAGCTTAGAGACAACCTTGGGGCCCAGCCCCTTGACTCCCATGCCAGGCTCTTTCGACTTCATCGGTTCCGTTTTCGGGTTGAGCACCGTGAGGGCGTCACAGAAGGTCCCAATGCCCGGTGCCGCGATCCTGTTCAGTGCGTCGACCACGGCCTCGGTGTCGGCGTCGCCGTCGCTCGCGCGTAGCTGGCGCACCGCATCCATGGCCCTCATCATGCGTCGCACTTTCGTGTCGAGCCCACCCTGCGTCGCGCCCTTTCCTGTGAGGAGGGTGTGGCGGGCGACGAATCCCTTCTCGGCGACCCTGTCGCAAAGGCGACGGGTGTCATTGGCGGTGGCGGAATTCCATAGGCGCCAAGCGTCCCTCACAGTCTTTGCCTCCCGCCACGGTTGCACCACGTTGAGCTCGTAACTGGCCTCCTCGTCCGTCTGTGGGGGGGGCGGGGGTTTGTCATCCCCTTTCTTGGCTCCAGCCCCCGTGCTGGCCGACTCCGCCGATCCACCATCGCTGGGAGTCTGCGCGGGAGCCGACGGCGGGGCCACCGGCACTCTCCGTGCTTCCGACAAGCGGAGTGCCTCGGTGACACGGGCTAGCTCGGCGGTGAGCCCAGCGATGGCGTCGTCGCGCTTCTCGATCTCCTCTAGGAGATCAATCTTCTCGTTCGCGGCGCGCTCTTTCTCCTTCTGCATCTGGGCCATGAGGGACATGTTGTAGTACTCGGTGTCCATGCGCACCGAGATTTCCTGCAGCAGTAGGAGGAGAAAAACGTGAGGGCCGCGGTGGTTTGGTTTACACTCCCTACTGCACGTCGGCGACAGTATCGTCGACTTACCTCTGGCTGTATTTGGGTCGGGTCGCGACGCTTGTTGATCGTCTCGGTGTCGACGCTCTCCACCCGTTTCGCCCAGTGCTGGAAGAGGGGGATCCGGCAGAGCTTGGAACCTTGGACGTACGGGTGCCATGGTGTGCGGACTAGCTTCACCGCTAGGTCCTCGGCGACGATGCGGCGCAGCATCAGGAGAGTGCGCCAGAAGTGCACCGCGGCTTTGTCGGCGTCTGACCCCTCGACAGCCTTCCCTTCCGCCTGCCATTTGTCACGGGTACGGGGAGCTCAGAAAAGGTCGGCAACACGACTCGGCGGCAAGCTACGAGGGCGTCGACTAACATACCTCCTTCAGCATGTCGTCGACGCCGGGGAATATGTGCTCGGCGAGGAGCTTCAGGAGCTTCTCGGAGGGCGGCACCCTGCTCCGACCCAAGAAGTAGTCCTGCTTGTACCCCGAGTACCCGGCCTTCTTCATCACCACCCCCACCGGAATGGCGGTGATGTACGCTCGCGTCATCTTGTCGAGAGCCCAGTGTCCAAGCTCCGCGATCTCGGCGCGCGGCGTGCCGTCGATAGCCAGCTCCTGGGCCCCGCCCGCTCGAGCGGCGTGCACGTTCCTCTTGCAGAACACCTTGTTGGTGTCCCACAACTGCCGCGTCCAGCGTTGGTGGGTTGCCGCAGAGAGCTCACCCTGGTCGGTGTCGTTTTTGGCGAAGAACAGGTGTTTCTTGTACCAGCTAGCGCGTGTGCTGGTGTCGACCGGCGGAATGAGGCGGACGCCGTGAAACTGACCGATCTGATCGAGGACGAAGTGCAACCACAGGCCCGTCTCGCCGACGGCGCACAACTCCGCTTCGAGGTGCCGCGCGGCGTAGCTCTGCTGCAGACGAGCATCCTTGGACGTCTTCGAGTTCCGCGCTCCGATGACCATGACGACCGGCTGGTTCTCCGGGTTGATCGAGGAGGTGCTCGCCAGTCGGTACAAGAAGATGTCGGGGAGAGTGATCTCGCGGATGCTTGCACCGCGCAGGAGAGAGTGGTGGGAGAGTAGCGTGAGCACCTTCAAGAGAAGAAACCTCCACAGCGTCTGCGAAGGACCCGTACCCCGCGGGTTCCACGCCTTGGCCGCCCACGCCGGCAGCACCCTGAACATGATCTGGCGGAACTGTTCGGCGGTGTAGGTATCGCCGATGGTTCCGCGACGGCGATCGGCGCAGTTCCTGCCAACAATGCCATGGGCAAGGGGTATTTAGGGCGGCGTCGACAAAGATCATGACAGCAGGAGAGTGGTCGACATAGCTTAAAACATAAACTCACATGATGTCCCGCTCGTTCTTGGTGCGGATCATGTACCGCACCTCCGACCTGACCACCGATATCTCCCTCATGATGCTCAGTTCCGTCTCCCGGAAGAGCGTCGCCTCCACTCTCGCCGCCATCTGGCATGCCTTTATGCGCCCGAGGAGCGTGTGTACCGTTGTCGACTGCACCGGCTGTGTTCCTGTGGCGTTGTCGGCCCCCTTGCCGGACTCGGCATCGAGGTTCAACTCCCGAATCATGTACTTCACGTATGCGCGAAGCCGGTCCTTGGTGACCCTAGGGCCGTGCAGCCACACGTGAGACCGGGGGACATCGGCCTCTTGGTCCCAGTTTTTCTTCTTGTTCTCCCGGATGTAGTGCCCTATCTCGTCGACGTGCTTAAGCCTGTACTCCTGCGGAAGCTTGTTGCGAATTTGCTTCAACATCTTCGCCGCCCACCTCTTGTAGTGATAGATCCACGAGGTGTACTGCCTCAGCGTGCTGTTCCTCTCCACGGTTTGCAGGTGGCGAAGAGCGTCCATGACGAGCACGTCTACGCACGCGTAAACCATGTCCTCCTCGACGAAGTCTGCCGCTCTCCACTGTTCGCGCGGCACCGCCAAGTTCTCCTGGTCCTCGTCCTCGTCCTGGTCGAGCAGTATGTCGATGAATTGCAGTTCCCGCCTGAGTCGTTCGTCCAAGGTGCGCGGATTAGAGCTACGAGGTGGACGGTCGTCGTTTTCGTCATCGCTTTCCTCCTCCTCCTCCTCCTCCTCCTCCTCCTCCTCCTCCTCCTCCTCCTCCTCCTCCTCCTCCTCCTCCTCCTCCCCCCCCTCCTCCTCCGCGTCCTCGTCATCGACCTGGTTTCCAGGGGCGGCCGGTGCCGACGAGGTACCTGGCCGACCATTTTGCGTAGGAGTCTGTTTTTTCTTCTTGTTGAACTTCCCTATCGGCGGTGGCGGAACGTCCGTGGTGAACACCCCTTCTGGGATCTGCGTCAGCTTGTCCAGATCGTAGAGTAACTGCAGGTTGTCTTCGTCGGTAGGTGTCGGACTGTGGTCGGTGGATGTCGGACTGCGGTCGGTGGTCGTCGGACCCTGGTCGGTGGATGGCCTAGCGTCGGACATGTCGACGTCGGCCATGTCGGTACACGTCTGCTGCTCTACCGTCGTCCGTGTGCGTTGGGGAGGTTGTTAAACCACTGCCGGTACTGAGTCACGGGTGCGGTGTACGCCCGAACAGTTGCGCGGCGGTCGTCCTCGAGATGTCCCTCAATAACGTCTATCTCGGCGTCGACCTCGAGATCGCGGGGGGTGGTAAACCAGAGACGGTACTGTGTGACGGGTGCGGCGAACGCGCGAAGCGTCAGGCGGTCTTCGTCTTCTTCGAATTCTCGCTCAAGCGCGTCTAACTCGGCTTCGAGTTCAAGCTGTTCCAGCTGCGCCTTGATGTCGGCGTCTACCGAGTCGGCGGGGGGTGGGATGGGTTGCGGCTGTTGGGCCCTCGGGCGACCTCTGGCCATGCGTCGCCGACTTGCTACGTCGACTCGCGACGTGGAACCTGTGCCGACTTGGACGAACAATCGGCTGTCGAGCAACCTACAGGCGCGATGACAGACTGGCAGCTGAAAATTCTAAGGGAACGAGAGAGCAGGAAGGAACGCAGGAACGGACAAGCGAATGAGCAGGCTCGCGGGGCAACGGACGGGTATGGTCCTGAGCGACTACGATGCTGCCGCGCGTCACGCACACCCCAATGCATCCGCCGCCGTGCATGTGTTCTCGTAAAGGCGGCGCACTGTCCGACGTGGCACGTGCCAGGCATGGCTAGCTGGGCGCCGCGCTGCACGGAAGGGGCGTAAGCCAGTGCCATTCCACGTCGGAATGGGCGTGCGTTACGCGGCTTGCGACCGCCATTGGCGCCCCAGTGAAGAAATTAAGGCAAGCAGACATGGATCTCCCGGAGGCCCGGGATGACTCAAGCACGGCACGGCAACCATGCCGTGGGGGGCCTATGATCGGCGCCGACTTCCACTCGGCGCGCTTGGCAGAGAACGTGCCGTGTGGCCGGGTTTGTGTGCCTTGGGATGATCTGGTCGACACCGACTTCCCTGGCAACCCGCGATGCCACAAGACAGTGAAGATGTGGACGGTCCGATTTGCGCCGCGTGGGTTTGCACCGCTAGAGCGACGCGTGGCCACGACGCCCACGTCGTGGCAGCCTTGTAATCGGTGGGGCGGGTCTCGCACCTCCCTATTGGTCCGCGTGGAGGCATCCGCGGCTCGACGTGGCGAATTTTGTCCGCTGAGATTTCCTTCTCAGGAATCTCCCAGCGCAAACGGGTGTCGTCGGATTGTCGACAATCCCGAGGGCTCCCGAGGCCCCTGGGACGCCATTTGGGCCCGTCTGGGAGCTCGGAGGTCGTCGGGAGGTCGTCAATCCCGAGGGGGGGCCTTGTCCCTTTTGAACCGCGAAATTGGGCGGCATTTTTCGTCCGCTGAGGTATATCATCCCAAACCCATTCCCTCGACGGTGTCCGCGCCTTGCGTGCACAAAACCCCAAGTTCCGCGCCGTACCCACGTCAAGAAGGTTTGGCTGCTTCCCCCAATTGGGGCACTGCCACTGGGTAAGCCAAACCACTGCTCGGAATGGTCCGGCCCTCTGGGCCGCCAGCTCGGTTGGTCTGCAGGGGGTGGTTCACCCAAACGCCCTTCAACTTGGGGGTGCCTGGTTTGGCTGCCCAACCGAATCCTTTCTTGGTTGCGGGACACTAATTCCAGCCAATGAGAAAAGCCGGCTTCCCTATATCTCCTTACAATCACACCTCTAGTTTCACCACTCCGACATACCCTTTACAGTGACTGTCTTTTTACACGCATACGAAGTTGCCACTTGGAAAGTATTGAAATGACGCGGACTGACGTAGAATCTGGATTTTTATCCATCTCGGCCACGTAAGATGTGTCCTTCAAATCTGGGCTGGTGTGGTGTCCTGTAAGTTTCGATTGGATTGGGGTACGTTTGTTTCCCTCCACGAGTTAGGTGTTTTTACCGCTCTTGATCACGAAGAAACTTACTGAACCGACCAATCAGGCGTAAGAAACGTAGTGCGGGCAGCCCCAACCAATTGATCGTCTTCGCCCGTCAATCCAGACATGACAGGTGATGGAGGAGCAGCACAAATGTTGGGCAGTTTAGATCTCGTGGGTTCTACATTTCGCTCCATTATTTCAGCTCTCTAGCACAGCACCTTTTCTTCTAACATAACATTTCTTCGAGCTAGGCGTCGCGACGCGACGTCAGCGGCTTCGTACATCTCCGCCGTTCTTCCGTCTTCCGTCCATTCCCTTGTCGAGTTCCCTTGTCGTTCTGTATTATATTTTTCACTTGCCAGCGCACGCCAGTCGCGGAGTTGCGCGGTGCGCGATGGCGTCGGAGGACGAGTCATCGTCAGCCTTCGTGTCGGAGACCGAGGAGGAGAAGGGTACGTTCCGCCTTTCTGCCTTCAGGCGCAACAGCTGTATCAAGAGCCAGCTTTTTCTATTTTCTCAGTGCATAAATACTTGCAGTCAACCCTTTTATTTTCGCGTCTGACAGCAGATATTTATGAGGCTCTGCCTTGCCGCGGCGTGCCATTTCTCTCCATGAAAGCACATCAATATCCGAGACTGTGACATGTTCTTAGTCCGCCATATTCTTCGCCCTCTTCCGCTCCTTTTTTTTTTTTTCCGTTTCTAAGTCTGCTCAAATACGTTTCGCCAACCTGAATTTCCCCACTTCCTCTTCCTTCCCTCTCTTCTCATCCCCAACCTCTCCACGACGTCCTCTCCCAATTGGCTTCTTCCCCATGGCTCCTCCCCCTACGGCGTCCGTTCCCCAGTAGTGCTGGTGGCGAAGGACGGCGCGGCAGCAGGTGAGGTGATCGAGGAAGCTTCCGAAGCGGAGGCGACGGAAACGGCGGAGGAGGACACTGAAGCGGAGGAGACGGCGGAGGAGGATAACGACGAGGACGACGATGAGAAGGACGAGGAGGGCGGCGCGGCGGAGGCGGGGGCGGAGGCGGAGGAGGAGGTGGTGATGCTGCTGTGCGTTCTGAGTCTCGACGACGGCGACGTGCTGCGGAAGCGCAAGATCTGGCGCCGCATCGCCGTGCCGGCCGACTTCTCGCTGCTCGAACTGCACGTCGCGCTGCAGGTGAGTGCTTGGCGCGCTGCAGGTAAGTGCTTGGCGCGCTGCAGGTAAGTGCTTGGCGCGCTGCAGGTAAGTGCTTGGCGCGCTGCAGGTAAGTGCTTGGCGCGCTGCAGGTAAGTGCTTGGCGCGCTGCAGGTAAGTGCTTGGCGCGCTGCAGGTAAGTGCCTGGCGCGCTGCAGGTAAGTGCTTGGCGCGCTGCAGGTAAGTGCTTGGCGCGCTGCAGGTAAGTGCTTGGCGCGCTGCAGGTAAGTGCTTGGCGCGCTGCAGGTAAGTGCTTGGCGCGCTGCAGGTAAGTGCTTGGCGCGCTGCAGGTAAGTGCCTGGCGCGCTGCAGGTAAGTGCTTGGCGCGCTGCAGGTAAGTGCTTGGCGCGCTGCAGGTGAGCGAGAAATCGGCGCGCTGCAGGTCAGTCCTGAGTCGAGTCGTTACGAGAAGATTGGCGCGCTGCAGGTGAGTGAGTGACTAGTCACGAAAACAGAAGAGAAGCGGAAAGGGGCAGAGCTTGCAACCTGAATATCATCCTGCAAACGATAGGGAATGACGGTTCGCACGCTTGCAACTTGGTTCGCGTCATAACAACGAGGGAATATAAATTGCATTTGCAATACCAAGCCCGCGCTAAATGTCGAAATGTCGACAATAGCAGCCTGACGCTCTTACAGTTCACTATAGCGAGGTAGCGGAAATATGTGTTTATTGTCCCGATAACGAGACAATTTTTCAGTCAACTCATAAATCGAGTATGTGTTTATTGTCTACGCCATAATCTGTCTCGGCCCTTTCCGTACCCTCCTCTTTTCCCCCCATCCCGTTCCACTTCAGAACGCGTTCGACTGGGAGGACACGCACCTGCACGACTTCACGCAACCCCGCCGCGACGCATGGCACGAATGGCGCATGCTCCCCATCCCCCGCTCTCCCTGTCCGCTCCCCCAACTCCCTGCCCGCCCCTCCACTTCAGAACGCGTTCGACTGGGAGGACACGCATCTCCACGACTTCACCCAACCCCGCCGCCACGCGTGGCGCCGCCTGCTTGACCCGGCCGCCGCTCTGGCTGACGAAATCACTGACTCGGAGGCCGAAACCGAGGGCGCTACAGCCGCCGCTACAGCCAAGCCCAAGCCCGCTACAGCCGGCATCGTCGCCCCTGCTACATCCGAGGCTGTGCTCCCGCCGCTGCCCGACACGCAGTACCGCGGGTTTGGCCGGACGGACCTTTCGGCTGTAGCGGAGCTGCTACAGCTGGATTTGGACTCTCTGCCGCCCGGATTCACGCGCACGTTCAAGACTGTGGCCGGCGCCAAGGAGGAGGCGGCGGACGATTTGATTCTCACGCCGGCGAGCTTGGATTTGGGCGGCAGTGCTGAGGTGGTGTTTGTGGAGCATGCTGACGTGGCTGCGGCGGCGGGAGAAGGGAAGGAGGTTGCGTTGCTGGCAGGACCTGGCGAGGTGAGGCGGGGAGTTGAGGAGGGGGGAGTGTGAGAGAGTGGAATTTGTGGGTGTGGGGATTGTACGGGGGAGAGTGGAAGAGAGGAGTGGGGAAATGTGGGGTGTGTGAATTTTGGGGGAAGGGAATGTGGAAGAGAGGGCCTTGTGTGCACCACCACACACTCCCATTCAATGCTCCCTGCCTTAGCTCCCCACCCTCCTGCTCTCTCCGTTATTGCTGCACCTCCCAACCCCTTCCGCTCCCACTTTTTGCTCTCCTCCTCTGCTTGCCACCCCCCGCCACTTCTCCCCCCTTCCTGCTCCCCCCCACCTCCTGCTCCCCCACTCATGCTTCCCTTCCGTCACTCCCTTCCCTCTCTTACCCTCACATCAGGTGTTGGACGAGAGGGCGTTCGAGGTGGGAGCAGTCTTTTCAAAGAACGACCCGTTGCTGATCTACCAGTACGACTTTGGGATGAGCTACGAGGTGCACCGGGCGGCTTGTGTGGCTGTAATTGAACAACCAACCACCAACACCCCCCCCTCCTCCTCTCTCTCCTCCTCTTCTTCCCTTCCCTTGCTCCCCCTCCTGTACTCCCCTTGCCCTGCTCCCGTTCCCGTGTGCCTCCCTCCCCCCTCGTACTCCATGTTCTCTCTTCTTTTTCCACCCCTCACATCACATCAGGTGTTGGACGAGAGGGCGTTCGAGGTGGGAGCAGTGTTTTCAAAGAACGATCCGCTGCTGGTCTACCAGTACGATTTTGGGATGAGCTACGAGGTGCACCTCATTTTCGAGGGTAAATTCCCCGCCACCGAGGGGGTGAATTACCCGACCTGCCTGGCGGGCGCGGGGGCGAGTCCAGCAGAGGATGGCAATGACATGGATGACGAGGGCGCGCTGCTTCCTTCATATGATTATACCGACTTTGCTGTTCTCGATGTGAGTCGCTGGGTTGGGAGTGACTTTGTGGTACTACATGTGAGTAGGCGGGTGCGGGGGCGAGTCCAGCAGAGGACGGCAACGACATGGATGACGAGGGCGCGCTGCTTCCCTCCTATGACTACACTGATTTCGCTGTTCTTGATGTGAGTAATAGGGGCGCGGGTGGTATTCGCGTTTGGGGGGCAGCAGAGTCTAGCAGAGGACGGCAATGATATGGATGATGAGGGGGCGCTGCTGCCTTCATACGACTACACCGACTTTGCTGTTCTTGATGTGAGTCACCAAGTTGTGCTTGATATATGAGTTAGGCATGTTTGGGGGCATGGGTGGTACCACCATATGGGGAAGGGAGGGGGGGACTTTTGAGACGTCTCGAAAGAGGGCGAGTCCAGCAGAGGATGGCAACGACATGGATGATGAGGGGGCGCTGCTGCCTTCATACAACTACACCGACTTTGCTGTTCTTGATGTGAGTCACCAAGTTGTGCTTGATATATGAGTTAGGCATGTTTGGGGGCATGGGTGGTACCACCATATGGGGAAGGGAGGGGGGGATTTTTGAGACGTCTCGAAAGAGGGCGAGTCCAGCAGAGGATGGCAACGACATGGATGATGAGGGGGCGCTGCTGCCTTCATACAACTACACCGACTTTGCTGTTCTTGATGTGAGTCATTGGGGTGGGGTGTGGGGCATGGGTGGGGGCGTGAGTGGGAGCATAAGGGGGGGGGGCGGACTCCTCCCATCCCCTTGGTTCACCTCGCTCGTCCCACGTCCCATCAATTTCTCTCCCAGTTTTCTTTGACCTTGAGGCCAGTGGGGCCTGTTAGCACCTGGTGCCCCTTCTTACCCTTGCCACTCCCTCGGCCCTACCTCCTTCCCAACCCTCGCCCCACTTTTGAGACGCCTTAACAAAACTTACCCTCGCCACTCCCTTGGCCCTCCCTCCTTCCCAACCCTCGGCTCATCAGGTGTTGGCCAACTTTGAGAAGACATTTGAAGATTCCTGGCCTGTGGGGCCAGGCTCGGAAGACAGCATCGACGCTCCCCGGTGCTACATGTGCAGGTACGGTCGTGCCGAACCTGTGCCTGCCAGTTCGTCTTTCCTGGACTCTGGTGCGCACAGTGCACGTTTTAAATCAGATGGTTTGGGTTTTCACTCACCCATCGTCGCAATATGCCCTACTCCCGTCTGCCTTGTACCCTCGTCTCCCCTCCCCCAGGTACAACCGGGAGTGTGGCCGGCGCAGGGAGTGCACGGGCAAGTGCTGCGGCTACTGCCTCAAAACCCCGCTGCACCTGCTTGCCGGCTCCATCCCCCTGCGCGATGCCGATGCCGCGTATGAGAGCGCCGCACAGAAGCTGCTGCAGGAACAGAGCAAGGCGGGTGCAGAGGCATAAGCTCTAGGGAGTTTTACGGGGTGGGTGAGTGTGCGGAAGAGGGGTGGGCCTCAACCATCCCCCTGCGAGATGCCCATCTCGCGTGAGAGTGCCGAGGCCTAAGCCTGAGGAAGTCTCAGTAGGGCTGGGGGGCATGCTTAGTGGGAATGGGTGCGGCTATGTGGTGGTGAGTGAGGTTTGGCATGTGGTATTGGGACAGGCTGATGCTGCATTAGACTGTACAGTAGAAACTGGGAGGTGGAATCGGAATGGCATGTGCCTGTCGGATGGGGACAATGGTGAATGTCGGTGTCAAAAATGAGGCAACCGCACTGATGGAATGTAACACTACCATAAATTCTTTATTGACATGGATTAACAAATGTTGCAGGCGGGGTGCACTCATAAGGAAGGGGCAACCTTATCCAGAGCACCAAGAGTTGGTGCTGCCATGGTGCCATATGGCTTTTCCTGGGCGGCTCCACAATCTGTTATTCCAAAATGAGAAACTGCAGCAGAACCAGCAGCACCATGACTCTCAGAAGCAGGAACAGACACCCACTATTGCCATCTTACTGATGATTACCTGACAGATCACCTGATAAATCACCTGTGAGCCAACTGATGAAGCTGACAGCCACTCAAGCCAGCAGTCATGATCGGAGGAGGACAACGCAATGACTACCCAAACAGACTATCCCAGCCCAGCTTGTCTTCCCCATAGTAGACTACGGTACAGATATTGCCCTGCTCGCCTTGCTTCCGCTCCCGGGGCTTGTGATTCCATTTCGGCGACTAGAAATTGTAGGACCCCTATCTCTGTATCTCAAAGTTCGATACAGACATGACTCAGCCTTGTTAACCGTGTACCCCACCCCACCTTGTAAACCCTATACCCCTCCTTTACCCCTTACTGCCTCGATGTTTCTCAAAGCGCCGCGCCTCTGACCGAACGCCTCAAGCCAGGCTCAGAAGCAGCAGTCACAATCAAAGGGGCACAGCGCAGTGCCGCCAGCACTCTTCTTGTTCCACCCCAACTCCTCCTCCTTGTAAACCCTGTACCCTTCCTCTGTCCGCTTCCTTGGCTTGCTCTCTGCGTCCAAGCCACTTCTACTGCCCTTTTCTTTCTTCTTCCCTTTTTTCTCCCCAAGATGTTTCTCGATGCCCTGGTCTTTCGCGCCGCCTTTGCTCTTTTTTCCGTTCTGCCCGCTTCCCGCCACCGCTTGCTGCTTGCTCTGCTTCGCCTGGTTGAAAATCGCGTCAATGTCGTCGCCGGCTCCTCGCTTTCGCTTGCCGCCCGGCAGCGACGCCTGCGACTCCATCGCAGGCGTCGCATCAATGGTCGTCGAGTTAGGGTCTACTGTCGTCACGTCTGCGACAGCTGCGGCATCAGCTGCGAAACCCGCACTTGCGGCGTCATCTCCAGCCGCTGTAGCCAGCGTAGCTGGAGGCTCGGTTGAGTTCGGTTCACCCCGGTTAGGTGCAGTTCCCGCCTTCTTCTTCTTCCCCTGCCTGCCTACCTTCGACGAAGTTACGGGCGCCATGGCCGCACGGCCGCTTTTAAGCTTCCCCGCGCTTCCCATTTATCCCACTAGCTCGGCTCGCTTCGGCTAATCCTGAGGCTCAAAATACTCGTCAAGAATTGCCTCGATAAGCTCCTACGCTCTCACGACTACAGCGGACTCGCTGAAATGTACCGGGCTATTCGCGAGAGAAAATTCCGGCAAGTCGCGTCGATGACTTGCTTCGCCGCAACGCACGACCGTTGGCCTAGGGAGGGACGAGGAGGGCTCCACTCCGATTCGTGCAACTAGCTGCGCTTATTCTCGGAGCAACTAATGTAATTGATGCGCATAGGTGGGCAAAGAAAAAGGGGTTGCGCTTGTGTGTGGAGCAACGAATACTGTACCGAAGGAAGCAGGTCAACGAGCTTGCAACGAGGATGAATTCCGTAAGCTGAACCCCCCCTACCGCCAACATCCCCGCTACGTGCGAAGTTATAAAAGAGTTTCTTTACAACGTAATAACACAAAACTTGATCACCTACCTGGGACAATAAAAGACTTCAGCTGGCTCATTTCTCTTGCTACTAGCGGCAAGCTTTTTCAAGCAGGCACCTTTACCTGCTTTCCAGCCCAATCTCTCCTGCTACTCTTCCCTACAAATAGCAGCAGGTAAATAGACTACAACAGTTTTTTTTCACATTATCAATATTCCGACCTCGTCCCTTCTTTTTTTTTTCCTGCCCACACCGAAGGCTTGAGGCGGGCAGCCTCCTTGAGCAACGTCCTCTCCACCAAACCGAAAGGAAAAAAGCTGGCAAGCGGCCACAAGACTTCCACGGGCCACATTCCCTCTCTTGAAAGCCTTACATTCCGCCCGCCTGTCACATCAGTACCCTCCTCCATCCTCCAACACCCAACCTCCTCCATACTCACATCAAACCCTCGTCTCTCCTCTCGCATCACTACCCTCTTCTCCCTTCCTCCCTCACATCAATACCCTCCTCGCCGCTGTGACTGTCGGCCCCCATAACCTCTCTCTTCCCGCCCATACCCATCCCGATCTCTCTCCCTATAAGACACATCCCTGTCCCGATACGATCCATCCCTCTCCCTCCCATACTCTCTCCCACCACTCTCCCTATAATCCCTCCCACCGCCATCCCTCCCATAATCCCAGCCCCCTGCACCATCCCTCTCCCTCCCATGCTCCCTGCTCCCCACACTGTCCCCCCTCCCATACTCCCTCCCATGCTCCCTCCCATCCCCCCTATCCCGGCTCGCGTACTCACTCCTACCTCCCCCGCTCCCATAATCATCATCTGAAAACCCTCTGTTCCGCGCTCCCCTTCCTGCTGATTCACCCGTAGGGCTTCGACTCGCACCTCCTCTCCCTCCCGGTCTCTCACTCCTAGCCCCCCCATCATCATACATATCATACTGTCCCTTTGCTGCTGGTCTCCTCTCCTCATCCATCGCACCCCGCCCCAGCTGCTGCTGCTGCTGCGATAACCCCCCATCCCCCTGCTGCGGCAAAGCTGGTATTGTTGGAGAGACGGCAGCAGCAGTTGTAGAACCACCAGCACCAGCAGCACCACCAGCAGCAGCACCAGCAGCAGCAGCAGGACTAGCTCCAGCAGGAGCAGCAGAGGAGGCGGCGGCAAGGGGATCGTCAGGGTCTTCTTGGGAGAAGGAGCGGCGGTGGCGGCTGGGCGAGTCTGTAGGCGACGCTGCTGGGCTGGCCGCTGCTGCCAGCTCCTCTATTGCCTCCACACACTTGTGCTCGTACCACCAGTCCTCCTGTAGGAGACTGTGAGGGACAGAGAGAGGGGGGTGATGGTAGTAAGAGGGTGCTGTGAGCAAGTGATAACACTGCTGGGCTGGCTGCTGCTGCCAGCTCCTCTATTGCCTCCACACACTTGTGCTCGTACCACCAGTCCTCCTGCAGCAGACTGTGAGGGTGCGTACAAAAGAAGGGTAGCAAACGGTGAAGCTGGGTCAAGGTTCAAAAATACGGTTTCCGTAAAAAAACGGTCCGTTTTTTACGGGTAATTTTCCAAAAAAAACGGCGTTTTTTTGTTAGAGAACTGTTGTCACCAAAAAAAAAAGGGAAAAACAAGGTCGAATACATTTTCAAACATGCCCACAACCGCACTCATGCAAGGAGGGGTTCGTCCTCTTCATCCTGGTGATTTTCGCCATCAATTTGGTCCCATAAATGGCCGATTTTTTCTTCAAACGGAACCACCTTCTGGAACCGTTTTTTTACCGTTTTTTACGGCCGTTTTTTACGGTCGTTTTTTACGGCCGGTTTTTACGGTAAGTTTTCAAAAAAACGACGTTTTTTTAAACCTTGAGCTGGGTGAACAAGTGAGACAACTGCTGCTGCGAGCATCACCCCCGGAGCATCACCCCCCGGAGCATCACCCCCGGAGCATCACCCCCCGGAGCATCACCCCCGGAGCATCACCCCCGGAGCATCACCCCCGGAGCATCACCCCCGGAGCATCACCCCCGGAGCATCACCCCCCCGAGCATCACCCCCGGAGCATCACCCACGAAGCATCACCCCCGGAGCATCACCCCCGGAGCATCACCCCCGGAGCATCACCCCCGGAGCATCACCCCCCCGAGCATCACCCCCGGAGCATCACCCACGAAGCATCACCCCCGGAGCATCACTGGACCAGAGCCCTCAACCATTAGGGTCCGCCCCAGTCTGGTCTGTGAACAGCACGCTGGCCTCGGCAGAAGCCAGCGCTGCCTTCTGCGTCCTTGCCAACCCCTCCTTTCACGCACTGGGGGCACACTAGTGCGCCGTGCTTAGATAGAAGCCCTCACCTGTTGGGATCGCCTCCCGTCTGGTCGGTGAACAGCACGATGGCCTTGGTGGCGCTGTCCTCTTCCACCTTGCGCATGGCCCTGCCCTCCTGCCCTCCCTGCAATGAGCTGTTTGAATGATAGCTGCACGAACCTATTGGGTTTGAAGCCCTCACCTGTTGGGATCGCCTCCCGTTTGATCCGTGAAGAGCACGATGGCCTTAGTAGCACTGTCCTCTGCCACCTTGCGCATGGCCCGGGAGGAGTACTTGCCCGCCTTGGCCACCTGCATCACGAAATACATGTCAAACACCAGCTGGTGGGGTGGAAGCAGGGGGGGGGGAAGGGAGAGAAAGGGGCCAGATAGAGAGGGTGAGCGCTTGGGTTCAGGTGTGCACATGGCCCGCACGGCCCGCATAACCCGGGAGGAGTATTTGCCTGCCTTGGCCACCTGCATCACGAAATACATGTCAAACACCAGCTGAAGTGGGGTGTGGGGGGGTGGAGACAGGGGGTGCGGGGGGGAAGAGGGCGAAGGAAGGGACAAGAGGGCTAGTGAGTGCATGGGTTCACGTGTGCGCATGGCCCAGGAGGAATATTTGCCTGCCTTGGCCACCTGCATCACGAAATACATGTCAAACACCAGCTGGTAGGGGAGTTCTGGTGGATGGATGGTGGGAAAGGGGGTTCTGGTGAATGCATTGCTCCAGTGAAAGAGACAGATGATAAAGAGGGAGCTGTGTGTGGTTTCACGTGTGCGCATGGCCCTGCAGGAAGATTTGCCCCCCATCCCCCCTTCAACAACCCCTCACGCAAATATCCTCCCCCTTCATAAAGGCACACGCTGCACAAGAAACACACCTGCTGCAAGCCTGTCGGCGCGAAAGCGTATTCAGCGTTCTCCAACTCGTCCCAGAAGGAGCTGTAGACCATGAGGCCCATCATGAGCCACTCCGCGAGGCAGGCACCTACCCCCACTGACTCTTCTATCATCCCCTTCCCCCTCCATTCCCCCTTGCCCATACAAGACCGCACCTGTTGCAAGCCTGTGGGGCCAAGCGCATATTCAGCGTTTTCGAGCTCGTCCCAGAAGGAGCTGTAGACCATGAGGCCCATCATGAGCCACTCGGCGAGATAGAGACCCCCCTCTGACTCTCCTATCATCCTCCTCCTTCCAGCAAGTGACGCACCTGCTGCAGACCAGTAGGCCCAAGCGCGTATTCAGCATTCTCAAGCTCGTCCCAGAAGGAGCTGTAGACCATGAGGCCCATCATGAGCCACTCGGCCAGGCGCATGAGCAGCAGCGTCACCACGCGGTCACGCCCTCCCAGCACGTACGTGGCGGTTGAATGGATGGAATGCAACGCCATGTAGAGCGCCTGGGGGAGAGGGAAGGGGGGGGGGGGGGAAGGGTGGGTGACAGAGGTGCATGTTTGATAGGGGGCACCAGGCCGTAGCGTGACTACGCAGTTGCTCCCTCCCAGCACATACGTGGCGGTTGAATGGATGGAATGCAACGCCATGTAGAGCGCCTGGGGGAGAGGGAAGGGGGGGGGGGGGAGGGTGGGTGACAGAGGTGCATGTTTGATAGGGGGCACCAGGCCGTAGCGTGACTACGCAGTTGCTCCCTCCCAGCACATACGTGGCGGTTGAATGGATGGAATGCAACGCCATGTAGAGCGCCTGGGGGGAGGCAAGGGGCGGGGCGAGGAGGAAGGTGGGGTCAGAGAGGTGCGTGTTTGAAAGGGGGTGAACAATCACAGCAGCAGCATGCAGCAGCGTGACCACACAGTTGCTGCCTCCTAGGACATACGTGGCGGTTGAATGGATGGAGTGCAGCGCCATGTAGAGCGCCTGGGAGGGGAAGGAGGGGAGGGGAGGGGTTGAGAGATGTGCGCGTTTGATAGGGGTAAAGAGATCACAGCAGCACCATGCAGCTAAAACACCACGTGGTCGCATCCTTGAAAGGGCTGACTTGGACACGGGTACTGACATGGGAACTGGATGCTGACATGGATAACGGGTGCCGCTGACTTGGATAAGGGATGCTGACCTGGAAGGGCGGCGAGGGGAGCGGTTTGAGCGCCCACTGCGTTGGGCGCATCTTGGCGTTCATGTGTAGGTACTGGTGCGCGGTGAGAATGGGCTGGCTGTCTGTCATGCCCATACATGAACGGCTGACCTGGATAACGGATGCTGAGCAGAAGAAGGGATGCTCACCTGAAAAGGCGGCGAGGGGAGGGGCTTGAGCGCCCACTGGGTGGGGCGCATCTTGGCATCCATGTGCAGGTACTGGTGCGCGGTGAGGATGGGCTGGCCATCGTGGCCGTACATGAACTCGGCCACGAGGCACGAGCACAGCACGTCCCTCAGCTTGTCCACCGCCTTCTGTAGCCGCCTCCTCCACTCCTTGTGCTCCGCTGCATTGCTGTCAGGGGGGAGGCGGGTGAGAAGGAAGGGAGGGAGGGAGGAAAAGGCAAGGGGATCGAAGGATACAAGGAGGAGGTGGAGAGAAGGAAAACAGGGGAATGGAATGGAATCCGCAATAAAGATTCTTCTGAGGGAGTGTTCAGAGAAACGGGTTGGAGAGACAAGAGGGAGAGAGGATACAGAGAGAGTGGAAGAAGCGAGCGTACCGTCCGCCAGCAGACAGCCTCCTGTCTGGATCCGCCCCGCCCTGCTTCCTCACCGCTCGCCCCCCACCCCCACCACCTTCCTCCCCAGCAGCCAGCGTGAGCCTCTGAGCCAGGCGGGGCAGCAGATCATCAGCCAGAGCCGACGCGTTCCCCAGCAGCGCCAGCTGCTGCTGCTCGTCCTCCGCTGTCCTCACACTGCCGTCCTGCCACGGCTCCTCCCCGTTCTCCTTCTCCCCGGACTTGTCCTTGCCCCCTTCCCCCGCCACCTTCCCCCCGTCCCCGTCCTCCTCGTCGTCCTCGTCGGAGGGCGAGGGGAGGGCCTTTTGCAGGAGCGCGACGTAGGACTCGAAGAGAGAGGCTAGGCGGTCGAGAATGCGACCGAACAGCTGCAGGCTGATCACCGGAAGAATGTCCTCCACTAGATCCTGATGTGCGGTGGGGAGGGGTGGGGTTGGTTGGGGTGGGTTGGGTGGGGTGGAATGAGGGGAAAGAGGAGCGCCTTTGCAGCAGGGCGACGTAGGACTCAAAGAGGGAGGCCAGGCGGTCGAGAATGCGGCCAAACAACTGCAGGCTGATCACCGGCAGGATATCCCCCACTAAGTCCTGATGTGGGGCGAATGGGGGGGATCAGCGAGATGGGAGGGGGGAGGGTGTGATGACGCAGGCTGATCATCAAGAGGATATCCTCTACTAGATCCAGATGTGGGGTGGGCAGGGGAGGGAATGGGGGGTGTGAGGGGAGAAGGGAGATTGTTGAAGCAGGCTGAACATAGGGCGAATGCTCTCCCTCCACCAGGTCCTGATGTGTGGTGTGTAGCTGGAAGTGCGGCAATGACGGGTGAGGGGAGAGTGAGGGGCTATGCCAGGCCCTGCTGCAACAGCGCAACGAAAACTCCAAGAAAGAGCCCAGGCGGTTACCCCCATTCACCTCAACCACCACTCACCACGGACAAGAGGTAGAACCGCTGGCCGCTGCTGGAGAGCCTCAGAAGCCTCAAGCCCCCGCCCAGGCGGTTACCCCCCTTCACCCCACCCACCACTCTCCACGAGCAAGAGGTAGAACCGCTGACCGCTGCTCGAAAGCCGCAGGTGCATGAGTCCCGGGCCGAGAGTCTGCTGCAGCGCTCGCACCCTGCCAGTGGCAGCGGCGCCGTGGGGCAGTGGCAGCAGCACTGCATAGTAGCAGCACAAGAACCACTCACCACGAGCAGCAGGTAAAAGCGCTGGCCACTACTCGACAGCCGCAGGTGCATCAGTCCCGGGCCGAGAGTCTGCTGCAGCGCGCGCACCCTGCCGGTGGCAGCAGCACCATGAGGCAGCGGCTGCAGCACCCAGTCGTCGACGGCCACCATGGTGGCAACAGAGTCCTCTATGCGAATGATGTTGAACTCCAGGGCCTCCTCCACACTGGGGCGGACCAGCTTGGACAGCACTGGGGACAGTGTCAGTCCTTGCTCCTCGAGCAGCCTGCAGGGGAAGGGGTGGAAAGGGAGGGGCAGCACCCAGTCATCGACAGCCACCATGGTGGCGACAGAGTCCTCTATGCGGATGATGTTGAACTCGAGAGCCTACTCCACACTTGGACGGACCAGCTTGGATAGAACAGGTGAGAGAGTGAGGCCTTGCTCCTCTAACAGCCTGCAGAGGGGGGGAGGGGTGGAAGGGGAAGGGCAGCAGGGCATGGGGCAGCGGCTGCAGCAGCCAGTCGTCGACAGCCACCATGGCTGCGACAGAGTCCTCTATGCGAATGATGTTGAACTCCAGGGCTTCCTCCACACTTGGACGGACCAGCTTAGAGAGCACTGGGGAGAGCGTGACGCCCTGCTCCTCTAGCAGCCTGCAGGGGATGGGGTGGAGGGCGTGGGCCAACACATGGGCGTGGGAGTGTGGCCGCACCCACCCACCTGCCACACACCTGCAACGCCCCACCACCCACCCACCTGCAGTTGCCCGGGGCAATGTGCACGCATTGAGCAGCAGCGTGCAGCCCCCCAGCAGCAGCAGCAGCAGACGGGCTTGAGCAGCAACCAGCGACACACAGAACTCCATCACCCTCTGCGCCCACAGCAGCAGATCCCAAGCACCCACCCAATAGCACTGCACCCACACCCACCACCCACCTGCACTGCCCCAGGGCGATGCAGACACACTCAGCGGCAGCGTGCAGCCCGCCAGCAGCGGCAGCGGAGGAGAGCACGTGGCGCTTGAGCAGCGAGTGAGCAGCAACGGCCAGCAGTGGCCAAGCACGTACCTACCTGCAACCCACCTGCAGTGCACCCAACCACTCGCCACCCACCTGCAGTGACCCAGGGCGATGCGAACACATTCGGCAGCGGCGTGCAGGCCGCCAGCAGCAGCGGCAGAGGAGAGCACGTGGCGCTTGAGCAACGACACACAGAACTCCGTCTCCCTCTGCGCCCACAGCAGCAGATCCGCTGCACATGCCGGGTCCGATGCGAATATGCGTGCTGAGTCCGTGGCCGCCTGGGATATGGCCGAGAACACCAACTGGGGATGTGGAAGGGGAGGGGGGAGGTGGGGAGGGGGAGGGGGGAAGGGGGGGGAGGGGGGGAAGGGGAGGGAATGAGGTGAGAAAACGGATACAAGGTTTCTCAAAATGGTGTGAGCTGTCACTGCCTGGGGAGAAAAGTGGGGGAAGCAATGGGGAAAGGGGAAAGGGGATGAGGGAAAGATACGTTAAGCCACCCACCCGTGACCATTCCAGGACCTTCACCCGTTAACCCTCCCCACGCCTTCCCCTCCCGCACGGCCTCCCCCTCCCAGCGCTCCCTCTCCCCTCGCACTCACCTGCGCCAGGGCAGCAGTGTACGCCCCGCCAAAGCTGGTCCCGCGGGGGCGCAGCAGGCGGGATCCGCTCCTGATGCGCTCCCCGTACGCACCCAGCAGCAGCTGGTGCGCGCGCTCGATCTCCCCCAGCCGGTACAGCGCGCCCACGGCCTGGCGCAGCTCCCTCCCTACGTTCCCCTCCCCACGCCCTCTCCCTCCCCACGTTCCCCCTCCCCACACCCTCTCCCTCCCACGCCTCTCCCCCTTCCCCACGCCTTCCCCCTCCCCACGCTCACCTGCGCCAATGCAGCAGTGTACGCCCCGCCAAAACTCGTTCCCCGGGGGCGCAGCAGGCGGGACCCGCTCCTAATCCGCTCCCCGTACGCGCCCAGCAGCAGCTGGTGCGCGCGCTCGGTCTCCCCCAGGCGGTACAGCGCGCCCACGGCCTGGCGCAGCTCCTGTCCGCGCACAGCCGCCTGCTGCGCCGTCTCCTCCAGCTGCGCCATCAGCCACGCGCGCCTCTCCGCGATCGCCGCCGCCAGCGCATTCGCCGCGTCCGCGGACAGTATCTCCTCGTCCTCCCCGCCCCCGCCTCCGTCCCCGCCCCCTTTCCCGCCTCCCCCGCCCCCGCCCGCCCCGTCCCCCGCTGTCGCGAGCGCCAGCTGCACGATCTGCTGCCCCTGCTCCAGCAGCTCTATAGCGCGGTCGACCTTGCGCTCCGCTATAAGAATATCCAGTATATCCGGCAGCGCCTCCGCGTATTTCTCAATCTCGGTGGGCTCGGGAACCTCGACGCTCCACAGCCGCTCGTCCTCCTCCTCATCCTGCTGCGGGGTGGCTAACGAGGCCGCGTATGACGAGGACGAAGCGCCGGCGAACGTGGACGAAGTACCAGCAGTGGTAACCGACGAAGTAGTCGACGCAGGCGTCGAACCCCCACCCCCACCCCCACCACCAGAAGCGCTATTACTATTATCATTGCTCATGCTGTCCGCGGCGAGGGAGTGGATAAGCGCGGTTTGCACTGAGAGCAGGTTCTTCATCTGCTGTAACTCCACCTCAAGCTCCGCGATCTCCTTGGACGTGCCGATGAAGGCCGTGTAGTTGGCGAACACGCTCTTGCGCATCTCGTCCGCCGATACCCGCCGGTAGTCCGCCAGGTCCCCCACCAGCAGCCGCACGCCCTGCAGGGCGTAAGGAGGAGGGAGTATGGGAGGGAGCGGGGAGGGGAATAACGGGGGTTGCCGATGAAGGCGGTGTTGTTGGCGAACACGCTCTTGCGCATCTCGTCCGCTGATACCCTCCTGTAATATGCGAGGTCCCGACCAGCAGCCGCACGCCCTGCGACGGGGGGGAAAGGGGGGTGTGGAGGGAGGGAGCTACGGGGGAGGGGGCACGGGGGGGAGATTCACAAGGAAGGTGGGAATAAGACTGTATGGTTAGAGCACGGGGGGTAAGCGGGGAGAAGAGGAGCTAAGTCTATGCGACGTACCCGTTCGTCCATAATCTGCATCTGGTCGTCCACATACTTCTCCGCGTCGAACTTGTCGTGCGAGAAATTCATCTTGCCGCCTCACTCGCTGCCACGCCGAATGCCCGCGGAATGAGAGAGCCTCGGGACGCGCTGGCACGCTTCACCACGTGGAGCTCTACAATGGGTCGTGACTAGCTGAGGAAACCCTAACCGTGGCTTGCACCGGGTATGCAGAGGCGGAAAGCCAAGGGCTACACTTGTATCCTGCGATAAAGCGTCTTAATGTCTTGTACCGAGGTAATTTAAACCTAATGTTAGCGCCGACAATAATTTGCCGGCCAAAAGTCGGAAGACTGAACACTGGAATTAAAGAGTTTTTACAACAACGGACGAAAACCTAAAACTCGAATTTCTGAGTAAAAGGTACTGGCTTTCGCACCAAGCTAACGAAGACGCCGCCATAATAGCATCGAATTACGAGTTTCGGTGACGATAACAAGTCGAGCTGTAAAGGCGCCGACGCCGCTGCAACGACGCCATAGTATCTACGGAGACATTAGCGATGCGCGGAGTGTCAAGTTGAAACGTAAAACTTCGGTCTCTCGACACGTTGCGGACCAGTAGTCCGTTGTGACCAGCAGAACCAGCGTCGTCTTTCACCAATGCCTGCGTCAAAAGAGATGAACCCTGCGAACCTAAGATTTTATTAATTATTTCACGATTGGCCTTCCCTAAAGCCGGAAATGGCCGCTATTTGGAGCGCATCAGGGCGAGTATGGCATCTGGAAAACTGCAAGCTAGTCAGATTGCCATCAGCCTCTGATGCTGATTTTCGTGCCTGCAGCAGTCAACCAGCACCAACCTTGGGAACTTCGGGCCCGAAAACGATGGTCTTCCAGGCCAAAGCACCTGCAGTCCTGCAGCCGCATGGGCGTGTAGTGTAGTTTAGACCACTTGGCGAATATGGTGGCTTGAGACTCTGGGAGAATTTTCAACTTGCAGCGGGGAAGTGGTTAACGAGTCAAGCGTTGACTTCCGCAACCGAAGCGTTGACATTGACCGCCTACAACAATCCCCAACTGAGACCACGCAATCAGCTAAGGGCGTGTGTGATTTTGCCGAACCTGACTGAAAGTTCGAACTCTACGACGGTTCGTCACGGTAGAATACAATTCGAAGAGTTTTTCCACGATGCAAAGCGGTTTGAGTTCGAACTTTGTCAGGTTCGGCAAAATCACACACGCCCTAAGTTGGAATGTCTGCACGTTTGGGCCCAACCCAATCTGCTCACCTGTTAGGTAATTCTGCTTTTGGCGTCTGTTTTGTGTTTGAGCTCTGATTTTGTGGTATGGTGTGGGCTGTATCCTTTATTTAGGCTACACACAATCAGCCCTTAGCAGGGTGAGTTTCTCTTTGCCTATATGTGTGTGTATGTCTCTTTGTCAGGGTACGTGTTTCAATAGACATGCCTGCTTCCTCTGTCTAGTGATCCGTTGCCCTGGTTTGGTTGGGGAGTCACCGTACCATACCATACCTTACCATACCTCAGCATCGTTTACCATACCTATCTTACACTACCAAACCCCACCATACCTCACCGTCCCTTCATACGGTAGTTACTATGAGACCTTCACCTTACATCACCTTGCTCCGTTTCCATGTACCGGTACTAAAAAATACTCTTTTTACTACGTATGCCTCACTACTAGTGCTATGAGATTACTACTGCTGGCGTGCATGCATCACTGCGGATACCACTTAGTGTTCTCGCTGTTGCTGTTGCCCCCTGCAGACCTGCCAAGGGGAGGAGGCAATGCAGGGAGGATGGAACGTTAGTGGGGAGGACGGATGCTACAGGGGGGCAACAAAATACATGAAAAGGGGATTCTAGCCATGGAGATAATGCGGGGCAAGAAAAACATGGGAGAAATATGCAGAAAGCAGCTGAGAGTAAGTATTGGTAGCAGGAACATGACTCAGCGAGGGGTAACGCACTTGTGCACGCATGGGTGGGTGGGTGCAGCACAGGAGTCAAAACCCACCCTGTTGGTAAACCAAACAACTTCTACCCTTCTACCCTTCCATGCTTCTCCCTTCCCATCCTTCCCTCCTTCCTTCCTTTCCTCCTCCCTTCCTGTCCCCTAGTGCTACTGCATGCACGTTGATGCTTTTGCTACAACCACGCCTGTTGTGTGATGGGAGGAAGGGGAGCAAAGGGAGCTAAAGGAAGTGCGTTGAGAGGGCCACATTCTCAGAGCTCGAGAGATCCAAGAGCAATGGCAGAAGAAAAGGCGGTAATCCCATGTGCTCTCCCTTGCAACCACAGAGGATAGCAATGGAAATTGCTGGACTCGGGAACTCGCTTGCTGATGATGGTGAGGGGAAAGCGATGATGGGGAGGGGATGGAACTCATCTGTTGCACCCCACATGCTCTCCCTTGCTTCTGCTGCCATCGCTGGAAGGGGTAAAGCAGGGTCGGGTGCAGCAAGGGGAAAAGGGCGAAAGGGGAGTTGGGTGCAGCAAGAGGGTGGTTGGCAGCAGCAAGGGGAAAACGAAAAAAGGGGAGAGTTGGGGAGGAGGGAAGAGGGGGAACACTACAGCAAGCAGAAAGACAGCAGGGAAAGCCAAGCCAGAAGAACAACAGTAAAGCAATGGAGGAAAGTGAGGCTTACCACTGCGGCACGAACCCCTAAGAAATTATCTTGGTGACGTGCTGAGAACTCAGTTGATTGTTGTGCTGCCTCGCTGCTCCCACCCCAGTGCATGCACCTGCCCACACAGGCATGCCCACGCCACGCCAATGCGCCCCTGGGAGCAACACTTTCAGTCACTGGGACGTCCATTCCACACCTCTTAGCCAAACGAGGCACGCAGACCAGAGCACACACCACAGGAACAAGCACATCCTGGGCCTCAGACAGGGAGACACCCGAACATAGAGAGCAGCCAACACAGCACAGAGACAAGCACAGAAGAGAGTGCGTCAGCAGCCGCATAGGAAACGGACTCGGGAAAAACAAAACTTGATTCTAAGACTTGCCGCACGGCGACCTAGACTGCTCTGCCCCCCCAATGAATCAGACCAGCGACTTACCATACTGCCATCAGAGCCTGTTTCTGAGACGGCTCAGCAGGTGGATCCTCCCTCGCATAGCCCCTCCCTTTGAGGCACCACCCTTGGCAGGCAGGAGTGTTGGGGCGCCTCACTCGCACCACACCTTCTTGAAAAGCACTTCAGCGCGTCCCTGGGCCTCATTCAGGGAGAGACCCGCCCAGAGCAGCCAACACAGGCCGGGAGGTAGCACAGAGGAGAGAGCGTCAGCGGCAGTAGTGGAAACGGACTCGGAAGAAACAAGACTCGATTCTAAGACTTGCCGCATGGCGACCTAGACTTCCTTACCCCCAAGAAAAAATCGGCGAACGACTTACCATACTGCACAATGACACAGCGAACCAGCATGCTTCCTTGTAGCGTCTGCATTCCCGCTGCTGGTCCGTCCCCTGCCTCCACCCGTCGATCCCGTAGTCGTGTCCATGCGATGATGCGTCTCAGTCAAGAAGGCACTGGAACCAGGGCAGAGAACACAACAGAAGAAGGAGAAGAAGCACACAGGAGACTGCGTGAGAAGAAGCAACGGAAACAGACTGAGAAGAGATAACATTCACGTCTACGACTTGCCGCACGGCGACCTAGACTGCCTTTTCCTCCCCCATAGACCCGACCAAGCACTTACCGTTTTGCCTGGTGGTTCAAATCCCGAGACGTCAGAAAGAGAGGATCCTCTCTCACTCGTAGAACCCCTCCCTGGGATGCACCCTCCCTTGGGGGGAAGGCTTGTTGTCTCGTGCATGGGCCTCAGTCAACACACCATAGCAACATGCACAGGGGGGGAGCGTCAGAGGCAGCACAGAAAGAGGGCTCGGAAGAAACGAAGCCAGATTCTATGACTTTCCGCGTGGCGACCTAGGCTGCTCTGCCCCCCTGAGAGGTCCGCCCAACAACTTACCACACTGCGTGGTGAGGCAGTTTGTGCAACGGGTCAGCAGGCGGACCCTCACTCCTCACTCGCAGAGCCCCTCAGTGAGGCGAACCACTCTTGGCATGCACGAGTGTTGTAGCGTCCATGGGGCAGATTCTGAAATGCCTCAGCAGTCGGGTTGTCACCGGCAAAGCACCTCTCTGGCACGCGACGCACAGTCACGCCTTGTGCACGGCTTTTGAGGCGTGCACGGGCCTCAGTCAGAGTAGCAACGGAATCACAGCAGCGCACACAGCACAGGAGGAAGCACAGAGGAGAGAGAGTCAGAGGCAGCAGACGAAACGGACTCAGAAAAAGCTAAACCCGATTCTATGACTTGCCGCGTGGCGACCTAGACTGCTCTGCCCCCCCAATACGTCGGCCCAACGACTCACCATGTTGAGCCTGTTTCTGAGCAGCTCACAAGGCGGATCCTCCCTCGCAGAGCCTCTCCCTGAGACGCACCACCCCGTGGCAGGCAGGACTGCTGTCTCGCCCTTGGGGCAGATTCTGAGACGCCTCATTAGCAGATTCTGAGATGCCCATGTGGTTGGGTCGTTTCTGGCAGAGCCCCTCCCTGGGACGCAATGCACCAGCAGGCATTGGCAGGTCTGTTGGGGCGTGCATGGGCCTCAGACACACAATGCGGCACCCCAACCAGGGCAGCGAACACGAACAGGAACAAGCAGGGAGAGCGCGTTGAAAGTAGCAGAGAAAGTGGACTCGGAAGAAGCAAAGCCCGATTCTATGACTTGCCGCACGGCGACCTAGACTGACCTGGCCCCCCAATAGATCAGACCAACGACTTACCATACTGCCACCATCAGCCTGTTTCTAAGACGGCTCAGAAGGCGGATCCTCACTCGCAGAGCCCCTCCCTGGGAGTCAACACCCCGTGGCAGGCAGGATTGTTGTCTCGCCCTTGAGGCAGATTCTAAGACGCCTTGGTAGGACTGTTGCGGCGTGCGTGGGCCTCAGTCAAGGAGGCACCCGAACCAGAGCAGCGCACACATCACAGGAACAAGCACAGAGGAGAGAGCGTCAGAAGCAGCAGAAGAAACGAATTCGAAAGAACAAAAAAATGATTCTAAGACTTGCCGCGCGGCGACCTAGACTGCTCGATGCACCCATTAGATTCGGTCAAGAGCTTACCATACTGCAGAGTAACACAGTCCCTCTTCCGCCTCCCGCAATCCTCGTTCTGCCGCGCAATCCGCGTTCTGCCGCGCAATCCGCGTTCGTCCGCGCAATCCCCATTTCCCCGTGCAATCCGCGTTTCTCCGCGCAATCCGGGTTTCTCCTCGCAACAACACAGGAACAAGCACAGGGGAGAGAGCGCCAGAAGCAGCAGAGGAAACAAATTCGAAAGAACCAAAAAAATATTTAAAGACTTGCCGCGCGGCGACCTAGACTGCTCGACTCCCCCAGTAGATTCGGTCAAGAGCTTACCATAGCAGAGTAACACAGTCCCTCTTCCGCCTCCCGCAATCCGCGTTCATCCGCGCAATCCCCGTTCCTCCGCGCAATTCCCATTTCTCCGCGCAATCCGCGATCACCCGCACAATCCGCGTTTCTCCTCGCAACAGCACAGGAACAAGCACAGAGGAGAGAGCGTCAGAAGCAGCAGAGGAAACAGACTCGTAAGAAACAAAAAATCATTCTAAGACTTGCCGCGCGGCGACCTAGACTGTTCGACCCCCCCCAATACAGTTGAGCAAGAGCTTACCATACTGTACGGTAACGCAGTCCCATTTCCGCCTCAAGCTTTCTCCCCCCTGTATCCTTGCTGTTGTTGCTGCTGCTGCTCTGACGTCGTTCGCCTGACCCTCCTTGCCTCCTCCTGTGCTCCTCCTCCTCCCCACCCCACACACGCAACAGCAGAGGGAGAACACGCACGTGCGTTAGATCAAGCTCTTTGCGACAAAAGACGCTGGATAGCAGGAATAGCGGACTGGAGACACCTACGTGGCGGACTCCTACGTCCTACGCGCCCCCCCATACATCCCTTACACGCACACGCACCTTCGCATCATGCACATGATGTCGCTCTGCTGTCGTCAGCATGTGTCGAATCTTCTTCGAATCCGTGTTGCTCTCCGTTCCGCCGTGCTTCTGTATCCTTCGCCGTCATTTCTCGAATCAAAACTCGCGAGCGGCTGCGGAAGTCAGCGAAACCATCGAAACGTGACGAACGGTGCAGGAACTCGGCGCGAAACAGTATCGGCGAACGGCAGGAGATTTAGCGAAGGCTTGGCGAACGGCAGCGCCTTTACGAAAGGCAGCGACACTCGGCGAACGGCACCGAAAGTCAGCAAACGGAAGCGGAACTCAGGGAATCTTAGCGAACGCCGGGAACGAACTTGACGAACATTGGCGAAGGGCAGAGAAACACCGCGAACGGCGGCAGCGAACCAGGTTAACCGTAGCGACACTCCAGGAAGCGCAGACAAACTCGACAAACGGCGGCGAAAGCCGACGACGAAATGGGAGGGCTGAATGACAGGCCTCGAGCAGAGACGGGACTGAGCAGCGTGCAGGAAGTGACCAGCCGGACTGCGTGGTGGTTCAGGTTGTCTAGGGCCGCATCAGGAAGGTTAGTATTGAAGTGTACTACCTAACAACGCACTTTAGAAGTCGCTAGTCCATTCTTCAGCTTAGAACCGCTTAATGTCGTTAATCCATCCTGCGTCAGCCGCGTACTACGGTCGTTCGCCCATCCTGAATTTTGGAACCGCGTACTATGGTCGCGAAACCCTCCTGCGCTTTAGGTAGCATGATTGCTATTCTATCCTTCATACTAAAACCGCATTTCTGTGATGGCTTCAAAATAGAACCAGGAAAGACGCGACTCAAACTCGAATCTATAGTCGAGAGTAATAGAAGAGTCAGCTGTCCCACATAAGGCGGAATCGGAAAGAAGCATCTCCTACCGAGAAGACTGCGAGCCAGCGTCGTTTCAGGCGGGATCTTCTCTACCAACCAAAGAGGAGTTCAGAGTCACAACTGATCGCTGGGCCAACAATGGGACTAAGCTTAGAGAGCCTTGGAGGGAGGGAGTTTTGCTGGTCGGAAAGAAGAATGGTAGGAAAGATGTTGGGGAGGGAAGGGAAGGATGTGGCTGGGTCCAATTTTGGCGCCAGGGACGGCGGCTCTGACAACCTCGATGAAAATTGGCGGCAGTATCGAGGCGCAAAGTTGTGGAACCCTCCCGCAGACAATCCCGTTTACGTGTTCACTAGGATTAAAAATCAAACAAAGGCAATAACTTTGCATCCCCTTTATGCCAAACTAATTTCACTATTTCTTGTTCTTTGTCTAGCTACATATTGTATACATGTTTGTAATATTAAGGAATTTTGTGTATCGTTACATCAAAGCTCAAACAATAACATGAAAACTGTAGTCCATGATAAAGTTGTAAATAATATTTTTTTTGTACAGCAATGAAACTTATTTGAACCAGAACTGCAATAAGGGAATCAGGCATGACCCAGTGGTGGTGAGCTTGTTGCGACAAGAATGTTGGCTGTTGAATGGGTATGGCTGCAGAGCAGATTCTAAAACGACCGCGATTCCGCCATACCTGACTCCACTTGTTACGCTCTCGTCAGACTCTTAGAGAAGCGAGCGCTTCGCCATGGCTGTCGCTGTTTCAGCTCGATCTCACCAAGTCAGTAGCAGCCTTCCCGCTGATTATGCAGCTACTGCCTTGAATGTGTCGTCCAATCCCAGCCGTTCCTTACACGATGCTGCATCCTCATTTGCGGATCTTGTTCTCGGCGCTTCCAGCAATCGCGCTGTACCAGAAGCAGGGCCTGACGGACACTCCGCATCTCACGCCGCTTCTCACGCCGGGATTCCCCGACAATCCGCGGCTCGTGAAGTAGCTTCACCCGAAGCTGACCTGTCAGCACAGCTGTCCGTCGCGGACCTGCTGACGTGTCTCTCTCGCATTGAAGAGCGGTCCGAGCAGGTAAAGGCAGAGATCATACAGGAGGTGGAAGGCAGACACGAGGAGCTCCGCCAGCTGATGTGGCATGCCTGCCAGGCTGGTGATGACGTGGCGGTTCTGCTGGCTGAGGTGGATGCCCTGGCTGCCAGCGTGTCACCAACAGAAGCTACCGAATTCGGACGTAGAGGAAGGGAGGGAGGAGGGAATCATGCTCCTGGCTCGGGACCAGCATCGGCAACTGGCTCGGGGACAGGTCTAGGCTCGGGAGCAGCGTTAGGGTTCGTGGAGGAGGTGGTAAGGGCGACTAATGAGGTGCGAGCGTTGAATGAAGCAGCCAATGAGAAAGCAGAGATTCGGAAAGCAGTAGAGGAGATTGTTCAGCTTCAAAAGAAGCAAGCGGAGATGCAGGTACTGCTGGGAAGAGGAAGGCTCTTGGAAGCTGCGACTCTGGCTCGGGGTCTCAAAGCCTCCTTTGTGGAGGGTAGGGACGGGGAGGGAGAGGGGGGTAGGCAGGGTGCGGGAGAGGGTAAGGGCGGAGAGGAGGAGCAAGGAGAGGAGCCTGTGGTGGTGACGCTGCTGCGACAGCAAGTGGACGCCAGCTGTAAACAGGTGTGTGTGGCTTGGTTGCAATGTGTTGGAGTCATGTGGTAGTACTTATGACTCCAAGGGAGGAGCCTGAGGTGGTGACGCTGCTGCGGCAGCAAATGGACGCTGCCAGCTGTAAGCAGGTAGATTCGCGTGGCTCAGATATGCCAAATCCTGAGCCTCGTCTGGGCCTGGCCTGGGCCGGTCCTGCCTTGTACATTAGCTTAAGTACGTTTACTTCTTTGATAAGTAATGCACTATTTCATTAGTTTCCACTTCCCTCACATCCTCTCCACCCCTCTCTACCGCTCTCCACCCCGTTCCACCCCTTCAGCTGCAGCACAGCTTGGAGCAGCAGCTCTGGCAGATGCTGGTGATCGACCCGTCCAGCCACTCCATCCGTATAGTCACACCCTTCCACCCCTCTCTGCCCCTCTCCACCCCTCTCCACCCCTTCAGCTGCAGCACAGCTTGGAGCAGCAGCTGTGGCAGATGCTGGTGATCGACCCTTCCAGCCACTCCATCCGTATAGTCACATCCGCTGCACTCACATCCGCTAGTACTGCTTCTGCTCCTGTTGTGCACTTACCAGAGGTGCTATCTGCTCTGGAAGTGCTGACATTGCCAGTGCTCCCACCACCATCAGCACCATCAACATCAGCAGCAGCAGCACCAACAGCAGCAGCATCATCATCATCCTCACTGCCAGTAGCAGCAGGGCCGCTATGGTCCAGAATAGCAGCGTCGATCCATTCAACCATCGTGCTTCCTCTTCTCTCCTCCCCATCCGCCTCTCTCATCGCCTCACCCCCTGCTGATGCCAACCCAGCTTCCCCAAGGGACGCCGCTGCCTCTCCTTCCGTTGCTCTCATCCATGTGCAATTTGAGACTTCTGCACCCGCAGCAACAACACATGCGCCATCAACTGCAGCACATTCAGAATCTTCAGCAGCAGGAGCAGCAGGGGCAGCAGGAGCAGCACCAGTGACGCCTTTCCATCTGTACCCTCTCCTTCTCAACCTCATCCGCTTCCTCAGTCGCCACCTCACCTGCAGCACCACCATCAGTGCGGAGGGCGGCACCATCAGTGGGAGTGGCAGCGGGGGCAGTAGCATTCGACTGCAGCGGCTGGCGGCGGCCCTCTGGCCTCGCATGGCCGACAGTATCATTGAGAGGTGCCTTGCTCTGGTAAGCTGACTGACAGGAGACCCTGCTGGTAAGCTAGTAAGCTGCTGATGTGAATGCGCATGTTTCAATCCACCGTACATTTGGCCACTGCCCTCTGGCCTCTCATGGCCGACAGTCTCATTGAGAGGTGTTTGGCACGGGTAAGCTGATGAGAGGCCTTACCTGGTGCACTGTGGCCAGCAGCTGCCAAACGCTGCATATAGCTGGTGAGCTTCTGGTGTATGCAGCGTTTGGCAGCGTCTGGCAGCGTTTGGCAGGTGCCCTCTGGCCTCCCCATGGCTGACAGCATCGGTGCCTGCCTCGCATTCCTCTGTAAGCTGCTCATTTTCTCAGTTGGTCGGCACGGATCTGCTTCACTCTTGCGTTCACAAGGTGATGGAAAAGAGCCACTCGCTCGCTCAAACACGGCCTCAGCACACAGGTTCTCCTCTCCATTTTTCCATCGTATGCCCCGCACAGGCTGTGCCTCAGGAGACGAGGGAGCTAGCCCGCTTTCAGGAGGTGGTGGAGGTGACACGGGCATTCGAAACAGCCCTCCGAGCGGAGGGGTTCCTTGCACCACTGCCGAAAGGTATGTCCCTCTTGCCTTAGTTTTGAGGCGTGTCAATAGCAGCCCATGCCCCAGGAGACGAGGGAGCTGGCTCGGAATCAGGAGGTGGTGGAGGTGACACGGGCGTTCGAAACAGAGGGATTCCTTGTGCCACTTTCAAAAGGTATGCTTCTTCTTCGAGCATCCTCCGCAGCACCCCCGAAAGTGCTGTCCATTCCACCCTTGCTCCTCTCAAGGACGTGAAACTGCAGGCAGGAGCGGTGAAGAGGCCAGCAGCAGCACCAGTGGGCGACATTCTGATGGCGTATGTTGACGTGAATGTGCATTTCGCAGAGAAGAAACGAGTGGCACGCACTCCCCATTCCTCCCTTCCTTCTTCCCCCATCCCCCTCGTTGCTCTCCACCCAGCCTCTGCAGCACTCAAGGGCGCAAAACCGCAGGCAGGGGGAGCGAAGAGATCAGAGCAGCACCAGTGGGGGACAGGCTGATGGCGTATGCTGCTGACGTGGACCCGCTATTCTTTCCTTCTCCCCTCGTGCTTTCCGCCCAGCATCTGCAGCACTCAAGGAGATGAAGCTTCGTGCAGGGGGGGCAGCGAAGCGAGCAGCAGCACCAGTGGGGGACAGGCTGATGGCGTATGCTGCTGACGTGGACGTGCACTTTGCAGAGAAGAAACGAGTGGCAGCTCTGGCAGCTGTGAGGCACCTGCTGCTCAAAGGAGACTTCTCGGTCTCACGGCTGGTGGTAAGCGTTTGTGATTGCTTTGCGGGTTGTGAGAGTCACACCCATTCACGATTTTTCACACCCGTGCACGATTTTTCACACCCATGCACGATTTTCCACACCCATGCACGATTTTTCACACCCATGCACGATCTTTCACACCCTCGCCCACGCCTTCACACCGACTCCCACACATCACACCCAAGCCGACCCTTTGGCACCCAACTATACCCACCCGTTCACACCCCAAGCCCACCTGCACGCTGCATTCACCCGTTTGCACCCATTCTCACCCCACACCCTTCACCCCACCGCATTCCTTTCCTACCCTGTCACTCTCAGGTGACTCCTGTGAGTCCAGATGTGAGCAACCCTGCACTACAGCCAGCAGTGTTTGGTCAACAGCTGCTACAGCTGGTGGTGGGACTCGCGGCATGCCCACCCCTTCGCACCCATGCTCACCCCTTTCACCCCACGCCACCCCCCCTTTCAACCCCATGGCCCACCCCTTTCACCCCCATTCCTGTCACCTACAGGTCACACCCGTGAGTCCAGATGTGAGCAACCCTGCACTACAGCCGGCAGTGTTTGGTCAGCAGCTGCTACAGCTCGTGGTGGGAGAGGCAGGCACTGCTGCTGCTGCTAATGCTGCTCCTGCTGATGTGACTTCTGACATGGTGAGGATAGCCTAATGCAAGTCATTCTTGTCACATTACCCCTTTTTACTCTTTATAATCTAATTGTCGATCGCATTTGTCTATGCAGTGTCGCATTGGCATTGCTTGGTGCAACATCATTGGCTGTGTTCTATCTATCACAAAATCAATTATCACGCAATTCATGCGCATGCCATGTCATCATCCTCTCTTCAGAATAACTCGGTATTCTACTGGGAGCCGTGCCACGTCAGCGAGCCAGTGTGCAAGATCCTCGAAATCGTTCACAACACCATGGAGGTACGCTTTTTTCCGTTTGAGTTCTGCAAAGTTTGAGACGTCTCATAATATGCTTTCGTCTTATGCATGTCCAATGCTCGTTTGCTTGACAGACGTGAGCTGGCAAGCCTAAGCCGCGTGGTCTGACCTGGGTTTAATCCTTATTAGCATTGCTGGTTTCCCTATTCCACTTGCCTTCCAGGAAGCTTCCCAGTCTACGGATCGTACGGCCATGGAACTGTATCGGGCAGCACGAGACATCTTCACCCTCTACCGTGCTCTGCCATCCTCTGCTGTGAGTCTTGTATACCGCTCTGTACCACTTTGCACTCCTCTGTACCACTTTGTACTCCTCTGTACCACTTTTGTACTCCTCTGTACCACTTTGTACCGCTCTGTAGCACTTTGTACCGCGCTGTACCACTGTACCCCTGTATGACTGCCTCTCCAAGGCGCCCCTGCAATGGCTCGAGTCATCGTCACTCCTCCATCTCGCATTTGGTCCACTAGCGCCCCTTGGTCCCAGGCGCGTATTCTCATACAGCCTGTCGACTTGGCACAGCTAGCAATGGTAGCCTACTGCTAAGCTACCTCTGCCTCTCCTATTGCTCGGATTATCTCTGCTCCTTTCCTCGCTCTCCACTGTTCCCTCGTTCCCACTCATTTTTTTGGAAACAGCCAGTGGGCGTGACTCAGCTGGCCATGATAGCAGTGAATGAGCGCCTGCTTCTCAGCCACGTGTGCCTCTCCTTTTGCTCTAGTCGTCACTGCTCCCTCCCTCTTCCTGCTTGTTCCCTCATTCCCAATGGCAATGGCAATGATAGCAGCCAACATCCGCCTGCTGCTGAGCCCCTTTGGCCTCTCCTATTATGTGACCTTCCCCTGCCGCTTCTTTCTCCCCTCACTCCTTCCCCTGTGTTCCATCATTCCCAATGGCAATGGCAATGATAGCAGCCAACGTCCGCCTGCTGCTGAGGCGAGGCTGCCTTTCCTTTTGCGTGGAATATTTCTGCTCCTTCCCTTCCTCTCCGATTGTTCCCTCATTCCCACCCATCCCTCCCAAGCAGCCTATGGACGTGGCACAGCTGGCAATGATAGCAGCCAACCACCGCCTACTGCTGAGCTGAGCAACGTCTGCCTCTCCCATTCCCACCCATCCCTCCCAAGCAATGATAGCAGCCAACCACCGCTTACTGCTCGGGTTTCTCCCCGTTCCTACTTGCCCCACAGCCTGTGGACGTGGCACAGCTGGCAATGATAGCAGCCAACCACCGCTTACTGCTCGGGTTTCTCCCCGTTCCTACTTGCCCCACAGCCTGTGGACGTGGCACAGCTGGCAATGATAGCAGCCAACCACCGCTTACTGCTCGGGTTTTTCCCCGTTCCTACTTGCCCCACAGCCTGTGGACGTGGCACAGCTGGCAATGATAGCAGCCAACCACCGCTTACTGCTCGGGTTTCTCCCCGTTCCTACTTGCCCCACAGCCTGTGGACGTGGCACAGCTGGCAATGATAGCAGCCAACCACCGCTTACTGCTCGGGTTTCTCCCCGTTCCTACTTGCCCCACAGCCTGTGGACGTGGCACAGCTGGCAATGATAGCAGCCAACCACCGCCTACTGCTGAGGCAAGGCTGCCTCTCCAATTGTTCAGATTTTTCATAGCTCGGTTTTCTCCCCCGTTCCTACTTGCCCCACAGCCTGTTGACGTGGCACAGCTGGCAATGATAGCAGTCAATGACCGCCTGCTGCTCAGCCACGTCTGGCTCGACAGGGGTTTGACCCTTTGTGCTCCTTCCGTCCCTTGCCCTCTCCCTCCCTCCGTCCCTCCCTTTGTACCCTCGTTCCCAGCCTGTGGACGTGGCACAGCTGGCAATGATAGCAATCAACGACCGCCTGCTGCTCAGCCACGTGTGCCTCTCCCTCGCGCTGCAGTACCGCGCGCGCCTGCCAGCTGGCGTGCGCCACGTGGCCACCTTTGCTGACGTGGCGCCGTTCCTGCGCCAGCTGGCGGAGGAGCAGATGCAGCGCGTGCTGGAGAGGCACCACGGGTATTTGATGGAAGCTTTGGATGGGGCACAGGGGTTCAGAAACACGGATGAGGAGGAGGTGTATCGCTGTGCCTTGCGAGCTCTGAAGCAGGTGCGTTACTGCATACTTCCCTGTTGGAGCGGCACCACGGGTATCTCATGGAGGCATTGGACGGGGCGCAGGGGTTCAGGACTGACGAGGAGGAGGTGTATCGCTGTGCACTGCGATACACCTCGCCCACCTCTCGTCTGTCTGGTGGCCAGTCTCACCGCCTTTCCGCTACCTCCCTCTACCTTCTTCTACCGCCGTATACCTCCTTGTACTTCCTTTTCCTTGTCTTATCAATCCCCTCTTCCTTCCTTCCTGGTGGTGCATCACCTGGCCCACCTCTCATCTGTATGTCGCCCAGGCTCTCCGCCCTCGCGCCACCTCCGTGCCATGAGTTTCCCTCACCCCCCTCCACCCTCCTCCAACCCTCATCCCATAACACACAGGCGGTACACCACCTCGCGCACCTCTCATCTGTGTGGCGGCCAGTCTCACCGCCCTCACGCTATCTCCGAGCCATGAGTCGCCTCGTCTCTGCTGTGCTCTCCCGCTGCTGTGCGCACGTCCTCGCACTGCCCGACATATCTGTTGATGAAACAGAGCAGGTGGGTTGACGAATGCTGCCATTTTACGTTGTTCAGCTGTACATATCATGCCAACCCCTCTCTCTTTCCCACCCCTGCTCCTCTCCCCCTCCCCCCTTTCCTCCCCCTCCTCCCCCTCCTCCCCCTCCTCCTCTGCTGTTGCCTTTCCTTCCTTCTCCACCTTGCTCCACTCCTCCATTCACGTGTCCCATCAGCTTCACAAGCTCAACCCTCTGCCTTCTATTTTCCACAACGTCCCTCTTATCTCCCCACCCTCCCCTCCTCGCGCCCTCCCCCTCTCCTCCCCACCCCCTCCTACCCCCTCTTTATCAGCTTCGCAAGCTCTTTGCAGGGATGCTGACACGTTTGCCTCCTCTGTTCCACGTGGGCCTCTCTGGAGCCATTAGCAGTGCCCATGGCGCCACGTCAGCATCTGTAGCTGCAGCTGCTGACCTGGATGCTGACGTGTCAGATGCCGTTGCTGACACAGCAACTCTTGAGTCTCTCGTTCCTGTGTATCGCAAGCTGAAAAGACTAACAGGTACGTAATTATTGCTATCTCTTCGTGGATTCAAATGTGAAGGTAAGTCCTTTCCCTAATAGGTAAGTCCCATTTCTTCATTGCTTCTATGTTCCATCGATATGTATATCACTCTCCAACAAGATAATCAGTGTGGTTTCCCCTCAATTCCCATCTGTCTGTTTTTCATCTTTTCACTGTTCCAACCCTCCAGATTTGCTTGACATGCCATTAGTGGCAATCACACAGGCGTGGGAGAGTGGTGATTTGTGCCGCTGTGGTTTCACCTCCGATGAGGTAACTCATGAGCTCTTTCCATGGTGTTTTCCTGTGTTTCTTTTGTGATGCCTCCATTTGCTTTCTTCCATGGCTACACTCTGTCATCCTCATGGTTCCTTCTTTATCTCTACCCCAGGTTGCTGTCACCCCCAGACATTATGAGTTGAACCTGATTCTTGTTTGTTTGTTTACACCACCATGCTTAGTCTCTTCCGTTTTGCTCCACAATTTCCGTCTCTGCTTTCCTTCTGTCCAGGTGCAACAAACCATTCGAGCCATATTCTCAGACACCCCTCTACGGCGGAACTGTACTGCCAGAGTGGCTGCTACAATGCCTCCCACTGCCTTTCAATGAGTTTCAATGTAGAACAGCAGCACAACAGCACAGCCGACTATCAACTTACAATCCCATGCAACTGTAGCATTAGGGTTTACAGCCCAGTGGTTTGAGCAGAGTCACAATGGCCGCCATGCCAAGCACAACCTCGTGGTGGTAGCAAGAGCCAATAAAAAGCATCTGTACTGCCATTGAGGTAAGTACTGTATAAGCAGCAGCCTCCCACTCACCTCACAGCACAATCATATCAAGCATCTTTCAGTGTCCCTGTATTTTAGCATCAGCATCAACTTCTACCTATGACTGGGTCTCTGTGTTAGTCCCCATGGCCATGTGCACCACAACGCAGGGCAACAGCGCAAACCAAAACGCTAGATGCTCAAACAAATTTCTGAAACCCACGATAGATACTTGCAACCATGTACAAGCCTGAACAATGACCATAAACTACGCTTGCCGTCCACACGCCCCAAAAATGATACATGGAGCCTTCAATGGCTGCAAGTGACACTGCTTCTCCACACCAGATTGAAATACACGAATCAGACCAAATCAGCCAAAAAGAACCCCCGAGCCTAGCTAGAATTAGACATCTACGAGAAAGATAGTGTCTTATCCAAACAGATCACTTGGCGGAGGAGTAACCGTAGAGCTTCCCCACAACGTGCAAGGCGGTGACGAATCCAATGAAGCAGAGGCTCATCACGAGAACGACGGTTGGAGTGATCTTAAGGCCTGGAGCGTCGTCCGTGTAAAATCGCAGCATGTTATTCGCAGCGCTCGAAGTTGCTGCCGCTGTTGGCCGTCTCCTGCGAAGACCTGCTGATCCTACTCCCTTGGGAGCTCCTCCGGCAGCCGCTCCTCTACTCACAGCACCACTTCCGCCGCGTGCAACGGAAGTGGACGCTTGGCTGACTGAACCCTTAGCCATGGTGTCGGATGGAGAATCGACTAAAATTAGTAATAGAATGAACGGATCGTGCTAAAAGAAAAGACGGATCTGGATGAATTGGCCTGGGTAAAAATACTGAATGTTCTAAGGACGAAACAAGTGAAGTGAGATTTGTCAACAAGGGAAGCAGATCCAAGTTGAATGAAAACGCGATGAGAGAGATGTGGGGGGGTGGTTTTCCAACTGCAACATCGGGGTTGCGCTGGCGACATCGGTGGTTGGAACAGTTTGAAAAGGGTTGGTTGGGGTTAGTATGGGTTAAATTCCTCATATAGTCGTTGGAGAGCAGATCTGTAACTGGTGCTGCTTTTTGCCCAGGCTTCGCCAGCGTCCGACAGTGCGAACCCAGAAGTTGCCGAGTGGTAACCACGCCCCCGTTTCGCTGTTGGAACGCGAACCATCACATACGCCTGGTCGAGCCTTCGATAAATACGTGTACTGGGAGTCGAACCGCGAAATATGTAAGTGAGGTTCGCCGTAGCGTGTGAACAAATCTTCTCCTAAACCGTACTAAACCGAACAAAAGTAAGATCTGACAGCAAACACCTATCGAAGGTCAGAACTGATAATACCTTCCCTCTTCCATTTTGCCAAGACTTTCCGACAATGAGAGCTGACGTTGCCTCGCAACTAGCTGGAGACTAGCAAAGAACTGGGGACACTTTACGAAGGAGGATCTCTCTGATGACACATTCTAGCGTTGTATGCGCTTTCAATGTCTGAGATGCACTGAAGGTGTCTTACGCGAGCGTTGCCTCTCGATTTCATCATTTATAGCGTTAGAAACCACAGAGCCGTTTCAGACAAAGGCGTGCAAGTGCTTCCTTCTGTTCTTCGTGGAACGCTAAGCCGTAAGCGGGATTTTCGTTTGCATACCGATTTTCAACGATGCCAGAGAGCGGAGTGGACGCATCCAAGGACACAACATGGCCAAACGCAATTCCCTACGTCCTCAAGCTCGGAACCTTCATGGAAACCTCTTGGAAGCACTCAGTATCCGTCCAAGCCTCTACATTCTACGTCACCATCTTAGTAGGCCCGTTCTGCCTCGCCGTATCCATCTTCCTCTGCCTTCTTCTCTCCCTCTTCCACCTCCAAGCGAACCACTCCGGCTTTCCCACCTCTCCCTCCTGCACCTTCCCAAGTCTAACATCCCTCGTCGCGTCGATCTTCAATCAATGCTCCACGCTCCCACCCACCCCGGAGCCATGGACGCCTGACGGCTTTCTCGATGATCCCGAGGTGGCCGCTAGGAGGCCAGAAATGGACGCAGCGTGCGATCTGTGGGAGGGGAAGTGGGTGTACGCGCCGGAAAAGTATCCGTTGTGGAAGACGGGGTCCTGTCCGTGGGTCGAGACTGGGTTTGAATGTGAAGCCCTGGGTCGGCATGACACGGACTATATGAAGTTCAGATGGCAACCGCATGGTTGTAATTTACCAAGGTGAGTTGCAATGCAGGGCTTCTTTCTCGGACTTCCTCTGTACGTGCTCCGCGCTCCCAGTGACTTTTCGTCTTTTGTCTAGTTTCTCGCTCTTTTCCATAAGATGACCTTTTTGCATGTCCAGGTTCAACGAATCTGGCTTCTCGGATGGTCTCCGCATGTTTTGTCCAGGTTCGATGCATCAGACATCCGAAGGCGGCTCAACGGGCGCCGGCTGGTGTTTGTGGGAGACTCGTTGTGCCGCAACCAGTTTGAGAGCGCTCTGTGCCTCCTCGGCATTGATCTTCCCGATGTCTCTGCTGTTGTAGAGGTACTGTTGCTAGTCAAGTCAATTGCCGCAACCAGTTTGAGAGCGCTCTGTGCCTTCTCGGCATTGGACTTCTTGATGTCTCAGCTGTTGTTGAGGTGCTACTGCTGCTGTTCCTCCGTAGTGAATAGTCATGTCATGCCATATGGTTACAGCTCACTTTTCTCACGAGACACTCACTTGAAGCATACTCTTTTTCATGGCTTCTCAGCTAAGCTAAATCAATTTCATTCTCTTGCACTGCTCTTGCCCCCTCTCTCTCCCCCGCTCTTGCACTCCACCCCACTGCACGGCAGCGCACGGGCAACAATCTGACCAAGAAGGTGGATACTATGTTGTATGATTTCACTGAGTTCAACTTCACTGTGGAGTACCACCTCTCGCACTTCCTCGTGGGATTTCATCACGCTCCCCCTGATGCGCCACCTCATGTGAGTGAGTCGCAGACAATCTATTAGGCTCCCTGGGATCCTGCTTGAGAAGGTGGACATGATATCGTTGATGGATCCTGCTTGAGAAGGTGGACATGATGGCGTTGATGCTCTATGTTTTCACTCGGTTCAACTTCCCTGTGGAGTACCACCTCTCGCGCTTCCTCGTTCGATTTCACTGCGCTCTTCCTGGTGCGCGCGTCTTTTGCTCGCGATTTTTTAGAACTCTCAAAAGCTTGCTCTTTGCCACAGTGATCATACAACAGAGTCTCCCACCAGCTCCCGTCAGGACATGCCAGTCCCCTTCACATACCCCTAACTCGGATTACCTGGCTCTTGTGTGTGCATCGGATCAGGGTCAACTCAGACACAGTGGGCCCTTTCCTTGCAGGTTCTTTGACGATCGGCCAGAGGGGTTGATACTTGTGCTCAATGCAGGCCACTGGTTCACTCGTTTGCTCTCTTCCTCTTCCTTCAGATTCTGCATTCCCAACTTCTGCTGCCACTGTTCTTGGCTGCAGATTGGAGCAGTGGTGAACACAGACGTGGTTGACCCTCTCTTCACTCGGAGGCTCTTTGACGATCGACCAGAGGGGATCATACTCGTGCTCAATGGAGGCCACTGGTTCACCCCATCTAAGATCTCGTCTCAGTGAGTTGGCTGCTCGGGTTATAGTAGTGCAAAAGATATCAAATCCTTGCTCTCTCTTATCGGTGGAACGTCCATTCCTTTCTTTCATTCTTAGTGGATTACGCACTTCACCCCAACGTTAACATGCGAGAGAGGCCTTCCCCTTTTCAAATCAGGTGTGAGCTGAAGTAGTGATCCCATGACAGAACTCAAAAGCTCCCCTGAATTCTCTCTGTTCCCGTGCAGGAACGTCTCCTTCTTGGTGAACAACCAAACTCGCCCAGACATTGATGAGACAGAGGGGTTCCGCCTGGCCATGCTGCACATGTATTTCATTTCTGAGGCACCTAAAACCAAATCCCTTGCACTCCCTCTGTTCCCATGCAGGAACGTGTCATTCCTGGTGAACAACCAGACTCGCCCGGACATTGATGAGACCGAGGGATTCCGCCTGGCCATGCTGCACATGTATTGTTGAGGGGGGGTCATTATACCAATTCGCTGTATCCACTGTGTTCCCGTGCAGGAACGTGTCATTCCTGGTGAACAACCAGACTCGCCCAGACATTGATGAGACCGAGGGGTTCCGCCTGGCCATGCTGCGAGTGGCAGACTGGCTCCAGCAATGGCCGCCTCGAGCTGCCAACGCCACGGCTGTCTTCCGCACCTATGCACCCGCCCACTTCGCGTAAGTCTGGGGCGGGCTAGCTGTGTAAAGGTTCACACCTCCATCTCGCACACACACTCTCTCTGCCACTCGTCCATGCTGGGCGAGTGTCTGACTGGCTCCAGCAGTGGCCTCCTCATGCTGCCAACGCCACAGCTGTCTTCCACACCTATGCACCTGCCCACTTCGCGTAAGACTGGAGCCTGCCCGGCCGTTTAGGCTTGCTCCTCCATCCCACACGCACAACCTCACCCTGCTGGGTGGGAGGCTGGTTCAGCAGTGGCCTCCACAGGCTGTCAACGCCACAGCTGTCTTCCGCACCTATGCACCTGCCCACTTTGCGTAAGACTGGAACCGTTCTGATCACGATTAGATTCTCTTGTCATTTTCCTTGCTGCCTAGTCCGCTGTTCTCTGTTGATAGCTGGTATGGCAGGGTGTGTTAGTTTGGATGGCAGGGGTGCTAGCCCAAAAACAAGCTTCATGCTTTCTTTCTTCCAGTTCACCCATTGACCATCTTCAACTGTCTCCTTCATCCCACTCGTCCCCACATCCATTGACCAGTGCTCGTAACTCAATGCACGTGGGTCATGAACCAGATTTCATTCTTAATTGCTCCAGTCCCATCAAATTTGCCGCCTTTTCCTTGTCGTGCCTGCTACCTGTCTGCTACCTGTATCGCAGGGGTGGCAGTTGGGATCACAGTGGTGGTTGCTCAGAAACACATCCCACACTCTCTGTTGACCCGCCAACCCCAAACGATATCTCGCAAGATCCTTCCGAGTTATTTGCTCGATTAAGTCGAGAGGCAATGACGCGGCCGGAGCTAGCCAAAAAACCAGTTATAAATGATATTACAAGAATGTCGTATTCCAGGAGTGATGCACACATTGCACGTTACTGGACTGGAGCGACTGGCGCGGACTGCAGGTGAGTCAATGATATGTCCTTTTGCCAGCCACTTTTTTCTGGCTTGTCTTCGTATTCTGTTTTCGTTCAGACTCCTATTGGGTCGTGAAGAATAACGTATGCGATTCTTTTGTTGCAGCCATTGGTGTCTACCTGGCGTGCCTGATACATGGAATGAGATGCTGTTTGCTTCTCTAGTAGCAAGTTCTGTTTTGTGAAGAGCTTTTCACAACGTAAAGAAATAAACCCCAGTGAAAGCTGGTGCTGAAGAAAATAAATAACAAGGGAATTGTGCGTCGTCAGCCGGGATGGGACTGGGGCATAAATGTATGGAACTGGAGAGTATATTTAGTGGGTAGCCTGATGTTTTGTGTTAGCTTACTGGTAGGACTATACGTAATGTGTCGATGCAGTGTTGCTCCGTTTTGACAGACCATATCCTTTTGATGGAAATACCCGTTATGCTACCGTACTGTGTGATATTGGATATTACTTGGGATCAATGATTTCTTTGGTCTATCCAACGTGGAATAGTGCTGCACCAATTGTATTCATCCCTGCCATGCCGGATCCCTGGTCGTGACCGTCCTGGACTTTCGACCGTGGATCTCAGCCTCAGAACTTGGGTGGGATTTGCGGCGTGGGACGTCTGGTTCATACCGAAGCGGGATTTCAGGGAAGATTGCCCGACAGCCTTTTGGCCGCAAAACGGCGTCCAACGGAACAGTCGTCAAACCTCGTGGAGCCACTTGCCCTTTCGCAAACTGCAAGCTGTAACCGCTTCTCCGCAACATGTTTTTTTCCGCCGGGGGAGCCCCTGACAGGTTCGCTGTACAAAATTTATTTTTGGCGCAAAGGCTCTCACCTACAAAATGTATTCTCGCTGTAGTATCCTTCTTCCCAAGCGCCTTGCTTGGAGGTGCGGAAACAGATTAGGGAGGGAGGGACCTGTGTTGTGCGGTGCCGCCAGTTTCTACGCTCTAATTTGTTTGGATTGGTCTCTTCTGGTCAGCGAAGCGCCTAGTATGAGCCCCCTCGGAACTGTCTGTGGGGCATGATGAAAAAATGGAGGCGCCTCTCGGGAATGTCTAATGGGACCAAGCACCCAATCTCGAGTTGTTTCATTCCTTTTCCGTCTAAACATCATTGCAGAAACAACATTCTTTATTAATAAAATTTCTCCCACTACTCTCCCCCTCCCTCACGCCCTTCCGCCACCGATGAAGGGTGTTTTTGCATTTCTAAGTTCTCTCCAGTGTGGCTTGCATATTTCCACCCCACTGGACAGTACTGTGACTCTCCAAACAACTGATCTGGGCTGGCTGAAGGAGCAGAAGCGCACGGGCAGGTTCACGCGTGGTTTCAATGGTCGAGGATGGATTATGTTGCGCATATGGCGCAAGCAAGGGGTGGATGGAATTCGACAGCCACATGCGCGACGAGATTCAGAGGTTATGTCCCGTTCCTATGTCCAGTTCCTCATCGGCTTTAGTCTTCTTTCATAACGCGAAGCTCCTGTCTTGGCGTGCAAATTGGGCTCCTGACTGTTTCGCCATTCCGACACAGCCTCATCACATCAAATAGTTCCAGCACAGGTAGAGTTAGGCCGAACTCAAGAACTTCGCATCGCAGTCGTTGCCACTTACTTCAAGCTACGCACCGAAAAGAAGAAGCATGGACGGCTCAAAGCTCGGAGGCGCTAAAAAAATGGGACTCGCATCGTATGGTCGCAGCGTGAGTGCGAAAGAAAGCACGGTTATCCTTTCGGCGTCTGCGACAACCCCGCCGCCTGCAACAACTCCCACGAAAGCTCCTCCCATGCGTCGGAATCATACTTACGGCGAACTGAACGACGCCTCTGCGACAACTTCTCCCATGCGTCGCAATCGTACTGACGGCGACCTGAACGATACTTCTGAGGCAATTTCTCCCATGCGTCGCAATCGTAAATCCGGCGGTCTGAACGACGCGCCTGCGACAGCTTCTCAAATTCGTCGGATTCGCACTTTCAGCAACGTGAATGACGCCTCTGCGACAAATTCTAGCATGCGTCGCAATCACACCTTCGACGACCTGAACGACGCCTCTGCGACAAATCCCACCATTCGTCGCAACCTTACCTTCAGCAACCTGAACGACGCATACGGCAGCGCGGCTCTGGCTCCCG
>CANIUD010000601.1:547500-690000 GCA_947470075.1 Closterium sp. Yama58-4
AGGGCTGCTGGAGGGGAGTGAGGGCGATGAGGGGAAACAGATGGTGCTGCGCGGTGCAGATGGGTTCGGAGGGCAGTTGGTGCCTGCAGGGAATATGGATGATGCAGGCTGCTTGACTGTAGGAGGCCTGGGGTGTGAATCTAGGCAGATGGTGGGAGGTCTTGGAAGGGGAATAGGGCTGACAGCAGGCCAAGGGAACAATCTAACAGGGGGTGTGGTTGGTAACCCTGTAACAGGGGGAATGCTAGGAGACAGTGTAACAGTGGCCATGCTGGTTCAACTGAGGGACCCTCTGCGGAACTTTGAGCCGGTGGGTGCACCCATGATGGCGCTGCTGCAAGCAGAGAGAGAACCAACACCCGCACAGGCACCACCTGCTGCTGCTGGTGTTGCCGGTCGTGTTGCTGCTGGTTTGGGTGGTCTTCCCACCGCTGCTGCCCTTGGCAGCATGGGCCAGGCCTTTCTGGAAAATCAGGACCGTCAAGCCCTAATGGAAGGCTACCATGGTGGCAGCAAGCTGCCTCAGGGGCTTTTGGAGCAAGCTGCCTCTCCCATCCCTGGCGGCTCTCTCAGTCATACAGATAATACCACCAGAGCCCAGCTTTTCTTGGAGTATTCTGCACTTGATGTTCCCAGCCCAGCACAGACGGCGCTACAGCCGTGGAATGGTGCCACCTCAGCACAAGCAGCGCTACAGCCAAGGATCGACGCTACAGCCCGCAGTCGTTTCGGCTCTGCTGCCGTCCATCCCTCTGCTGCCCCGCCTCCCACTCTCCCCTCCACCGCCCCGCCCCGATTCAAGCTCAAAGCAGTGCACGTGGCGGGGCTAAAAGCAGAGCAAGCACCAGCAAGGGGGTGGGGGTCACACAAGCAAGCACAGGCAGGCGGGAGGTGGCTGGCTGCAAACGGCATGGGGAAGAAGCAGCAGGGGAAGGGCGGTGAGAGCAGGATGTTTGGGAAGCATGCGAAGCCGGCTAAGGTGACGGTTCAGCCTGGGGATACCCTGTGGAGTCTTTCCCAGAAGGTTCATGGGAGTGGGATGAAGTGGACGGAAGTGGTGAAGCTGAATCCGCAGATTCGGAACCCGGACCTGATCCTGCCGAGCCAAAAGATTCGGATGCGGACGTGATCCGGAGCCCGAACGTAGTTGTGCCTTACACAGGTTGTGGTTATGGGCAATGTATGTTGCTTGTTTTATGTAGCACGTGTGTAATGTGTGTATACCATGCTCGCCAGCTTGTTTGTTTTCGCCATGGCGAGCGTAAGGTGTTGTTTCGTGTGGTGTGGTTTGCATACCGTACATGTGTGTATACGTTACGGTAGCTGCTTGCCTGTTTGATGCTGTAAGGATCTCTATCCCAACAATGTGTGCTACGCATCCACCAGCAGATGTATAGACTACCTAGTGATATAACACCTATCAAGCATGTGTACAATGAGTACTGTCACTATGATTCCAAGATTGCTGATTTGCTAAGTCCATATGAGGGTCGAGGCAACTCAAACTATGGTACAACGAGCATGATACAAGATAGGAACGAGCAGATGGCACGAAAACAACATTACAGGAAAGAATGTTCTCAAAAACCAGCCAGCAAGTATTACCAGTGGTAAGTTACCACACATTGCACTGCATTCTCATTCTTAGTGACCCTGCTCAACACCAGAAATCCACCTTTTCAACTTCCCCACCACAGTACCCCCTGTCACCCCCCCTCCTCCACTCCCACCCCCCACCCCTTTCCCACTCATAGACCCTGCATTGCTGCTCGTCCTCCTCAGCCCAGACCCACCTATATTGCTCCCCAACCCACTCAACCCCTTTCCACCACCATTGCTGCCGCCAGTACCACCAACGCCACCCCCACCACTGCCGCCCAGAGGAGACGCAGTGCTGCTGGAGCGAGAAAAGCTCCCTCCCCCAGCTGTAGACTTGCTTCCAGGCAAACTAAATCCACCTCCCCCAAATCCTCCCCCACCAAGTGAACCTGCTTCCTTAGCTGCACTACTGCTTGTCCGAACCAGCCCCAACCCACCCACACCGCCAACAGAGCTGCCACCGCTGCTGGCGTTGCTGCTGGTTCGCATCAGCCCGCCCAGGCCCATGCCCTTCCTCCCTCCCCCACCCCCGCCTCCCCCCGACGTCGCATCACTACCGCCACCGCTGCTGCTGCTGATGCTGCCCGCGTTACTGCTTGTGCGCATTAGCCCACCCAATCCCATGCCTTTCATCCCTCCCCCGCCCCCTCCCCCGCCTCCACCCGACGCCGCATTACTGCTTGTTCGCATCAGCCCCACCAACCCCCCGGCCTTCTTCCTACTCCCATCACCACCACCACCAGCACCCCCACCGCCACCACCACCAGTACCACCCTCACTGCTCGCTCCCTTCCCGCCTCCCCCCTTCTCCGCCTTGCCAGCTCCACCTCCCCCAGAAGCAGCCTTCTCTCCCACAGCAGTAGCCACGCTGTGCATGCCCAGGCGCGTCTGAGCCTCCAGCACCTCCTGTGCCGCCACCATCAGGCGCGTGCGCGCACTACTCATCTCTAACATCCCCTCCAGTGAACCAGGCTTAGCACTAGTGGCACCAGATGCTCCTGAGAGGGATGGCGGGAGGAAAAGAGGGAGGGAGGGAGGGAGGGAAGGAAGTAGGAGTGGTTGAGAGGAGACAAAAGGCATGTCGCCTGAGCCTCCAGCACCTCCTGTGCCGCCACCATGAGGCGCGTGCGAGCACTACTCATGTCTACCATGTCTTCTAACGTACTCTGTGCCTCTCTCCTCACCACTCCCTCTCACTCTCTTCCCTCTCTTCCTCTCCCTTTCTCACCCCACCCACCTGCATCTTTTCCAGCGCGAGGGCACGCATACTCCCCAGTAGCACCGATCGGTGAATCTCCTGCCCAGTAGCGCCATACAGAGCAACCAGCTTGCATGCATACCCCCCTCACTTCCTCTTCCTTTTCCTCTCCTTCGCTCTCTCCCACTCACCTGCATCCTTCTTAGCACGGGGGCATGACAACCGATGAATCTCCTGCCCTGTCGCCCCATACAGAGCAATCAGCTTGCACTCGGAAAGATCCGTCCCCCCTCCAAACCCTACTTTTGAGGCGTCGAAAAAGTCGCCCGCTCACCTGCATCCTTCTTTGCACGGGGGCACGAGGACCGATGAATCTCCTGCACCGTCGCCCCATACAGTGCAACCAGCTTGCACAAAAAAGGCCTTTCCAGCAGCATGCACACACTCACATCTCTCCCCTCATACCCCTCGCCCACTCACCTGCATCCTTCTTAGCACGGGGGCACGACACCGATGAATCTCCTGCCCAGTCGCCCCATACAGAGCAATCAGCTTGCAGCGGTCGAAACTGCTTCAACCAGCATGCACACATTCCCATCTTGCCCCCCCATACCGCCCACACGCTAACCTGCATCTTTTTTAGCACGAGGGCACGAGGATCGATGAATCTCCTGCCCTGTCGCCCCATACAGTGCAATCAGCTTGCACGCCGAGCAATCCGTCTCCCCTCCAAACCCGCGCCTGCCCGCCACTCCCCCGCCCCCTCCCCCGCCCCCTCCCCCGCCCCCCCCCGCGGAAACCCCCCTCATCTGCGCCATAACGTCACTGGTAGTGCGCATGCCCGCGTGCAACCCGCTCCCCGCCCGCCTCAGCCCCACACTCCCCTCCCTCCGCAATCCCCCCACCACCCCGCTTCCCTGCCTTCTCAACCCTCCCCCGCCCACTCCCTTTCCCTCGCCGAATCCCCTCATTCCGCTCCCGTCTCCCAGCTCGCCCACGCCTTTCCCGCTTCCGAATGCGCCCAGTCCCAGCCCGGCCTCTCGTGCTCCTCCTGCCTCTCCTGCTCCTCCTCCGTTCGGTTCGGTGCCTCTCAGGTCTGATGGCTCCGAACCTGCCCTTTCTCCTCCTGTTTCTGCGGCGGCTCTTTCTCCTCCTGCTGCTGCTCCTGCTGCTGCTGCTGATGCTTCTGCTACATCTGCTGCCCCCCCTGCTCCTCCTGCTTCCCCCGACGGTCCTGTGAGACCCACCACTACTGCAGCATTGTGGCTGCTACCGGCGCTGGTGCTCTCATCGCCGCTGATTGAATCAATACCGCACGCACTCTCGCTGGCCGATTCTGCCGCTCTTGCTCCTGCTGCTGGCCCTTCCCTGGCACCTTCCGCTGGTTCCCCTTCTGCCGCTCCTTTTCCTCCTCCCGCTCCTGCTGCTATTCCAGTCCCGTAGCCCGCTGACGCACCTGTTCTGGATGCATTTCCCGCGTCTTCGCAGGTCGAGTTTGAAAGTCCTTCGTTAGGGTCACGTTCGGCCTTGGTGGTAACCCTATTCGTCAACCCAGGCTCCGCGGGAGGGGAACCTGCGGAAGGCGCATCCGCCGACGGGAAACCCGCGGAAAGTGTTGCGGAAGGGGGAACGGCGGAACTGGCGGATTTGTTGGAAATGCTGCGCGGAGGAAGGCCGGGGGAGCGCAAAGGGGAAGGCGCAAGAGGAGACCTATTCCCCGCATCGTGGAGAAGTGGGGACGGCGGAATTGGGGACCTATCCCCGTGATTACAAAGAGGGGATCTTGATCCCTTAGAGGAAAGGGGACTTCTGACGCCTGGCGATAACGGGGGTAAACTTGCTGTTTTCTCAAAAACTTTGTCCGAATCCGCGTTATTAACAGGTTCAGCTCCTGAGAAATGCTCACACGCCACGGATTTGAATCCGAAAGTTCCGTTATCGCGACTCGGGTGTTCCTCAGTTACCTCTTCGATTTCCGTAAGTCCCGGCGACATCGCGTGTTTCCAGGATCGAGGAGGCGTGCGGTGACAGGATGTGCTGACGTCACTGAAGGAAGCATCGAAAATGTCGTCAGAACTTGTAGCGGTGCTTCCGTTACAAGTGGAAAATTCCTCATGAGACGGAACGCAGTCGGACGAATTAACTCTTAGTCGAGCTGCGACAATATCGTCTTCCATTATCATCCACGGAGACTGACGGAAAACACGGAGATGACGGAAATCACTGACACGAAGACGCAAGTCTCTTCCATTATCATCCACGGAGACTGACGGAAAACACGGAGATGACGGAAATCACTGACACGAAGACGCAAGTCCTGAATGCGAGGCACGAAATGAATCAGAGAGATAACACCAGCATATACTGCCCTGCCACTGCGGTACGCGTAAGAAAGAAATGAACCCCCCTGGGTGGCCGCGCCCCACAAAATATATGTTCGAGTATAATGTTTTTCGTTCGGCGGAGTGCGTTTCACCACGGTAAAGAAGCAGCGGCCGAAAGCCTCGGTCCTACAGTGCGCTCAAAAGAGAGGGGCAATTGAAATGGAAAGGTCAACACGGTTTGCAACAAATTGCACAAATGAACAAGTTCATTTCAGGACCAGCACGGATTCCCAACTTTCTTCGTGGCTGCGAGAGTGCCCCCGATGAAATCACACCTGATCATAAGTGAACCTTGTCGAAACCAGTCTTCGCATAAGTGTTCAGATCGGAACAAAACAAAAGGCGGTGGTTGGGGGGCAAATGCAACACTGACAAAATGAAACCAGCCCGTAGGGACTGCCAACGTCACCTCGGAGGGAGCAAATCTTTCCAGCCACTGCCCTTTCAATCACTACATCGAAGAACTGTACTAATTATGGAAACTAGTGAACCACATATATTTCCCTTTTATGTACAAGCTTACCACAGGTTAACAAAACCCAGCATCTACAACTCTGAAGAAATCAACAGCAGTCAACGCTGAAAGTATCTGCTCTAGTAGGGTTGGGAAATGAAACCCACTGAAAGAACGCAATCCACAACGCCATGGAGTGCCTATCAATCCTCGGATGAGAGCAAGCCCACAATGCCATCAGCTGCTGTGCGGGCACGCTTGGTGGGTGGCTGCATGTGCACTGACATGCGCTCAGTCAATGGATCAAGCACCTGAAACGACCATACGGGGGAAGGGAGGACACGATCAGTACCGGAAGAACCTTCATACCAACACATATAATCAGCCACAAGAAACGGGTGAAGAGAGATTGGACAAACAAAAGGAACAAACAGCGGACACCGACTGTAGTCTCCTACCTGTCCCACAGTGAGTTCTCCAATGTCTACGCCCATGAGCATGTGATGATCGAGCTGATACTCCCCTGCAGCAGCAAAAAGAGCCATTACTCAGAAAGCCAAAACACAGTTATGCTAATCTCCCATCTCCTCCACTAAATGAGTGGCAAAAGACACAGGCAAAAGAATAGATGTAAAGGCCTCTGGACTGACCTGTTCCCTTGCCCACACGCCTGATCTGAGTCACATAACGAGCACAGCGCTGCAGAGCCAGCACCTGCCACAGCAGCCCATAGACCACACCACACACAGTCTCATTATGCTTAGCTTACCACTCACTGACCCTCACTGAAGAAACGCTTGTGGCTTGGTGCGAGATTGCTGGGACCGAGGGAAATAGGTTGTATTCAGGTGATGAAAAGAGCCGAGCCGGAGTGCGTACCGCTGGCTTGAGCAGGCGATTCTCGATGAAGTTCTGCGCTCCAGCATCCCCTGACATCTCTGCTGCCTGCATGAAAGGAACGGTGGGGATCAAAGCGTATTTTGAGACGTCTCAAAACAAGTTCTGCGCTCCAGCATCCCCCGACATCTCTGCTGCCTGCATGAAAGGAACGGTGGGGATCAGAGGGAGCACATACTACCACCACCAGTGCCAAGCCAAGAAAAAGGGGATGGCACACTGCCTACTTGCAACTTTCACAATCCCTTCTTCTCTTGAATGCCCACCTTGTGGAGGTTAAGGTCCTTCTCATATGCCACCTTGCCCAGAGCCAGGTCGTACTCGGCAACTGCCACACAAAAAGAGGGTAAATCACCATTAGCCTCCATAGCATGGGCACAGTAGTTTGAAGCAAGGGAGAACAGCGTACGTCTCCGTAGCAAGATCAGACATGGATACGCGTGTCTGGAATGAAAGACACATGGGAAACATGCATCATTGTGATTGCAATGTTTATCCAGTCGCTCTTAAATAACCAAGAAATACGCGCATACCCGTTAGTGCATCACCCCTTTCAGGGTCATGGAAGGACTGAGGCGGGGCCTTAATGTCTCGAAGCATGAGGCCACCTCCACGGCCACTCTGACATCACCAGCAGGCAAGACAGCAATGGGTAGCACTCTCAGCTCAGCCAGATGAAAACAGAACATAGCAAGGGGAGAGGGAAGGGTCAGGAGGCCACAAGACGTGCATACCACAAAGGCAGCGATGTCCTTGAACGTCATCTGTTCCTCCAGAGAGCGTTTCCAGAAGAACTTGCCGAATCCTCGAAGGGCCACGGAATCCTTGCCACAGTACAGTGCGAGCGCCTGATAGGCGTACGATGTTGACAAGTGTACACTGTAGCATGGGAGCAGATTCACATAAAAAAATGTTGATACACACAAAAAGAATAAATCGCTCGCCAACCAGTAAACCAGCCAACCAGCCTGCGAGGCGAATGCTCTCTGCCTGTTCAAAGCTGTAGAAGATAGAAAGAGGAAACACAAGCACTGCTGCAGATATGTGCAAGCACAGCCACAACAAACCCTGAATGGAACCAAAAGAACCAAGCAAAAAAGTACAATGAACTACTGTAGAAGGTACACCCACTTGGAAGCGCAGTTGAAGGCCTTGAGAAGCGACTCGTCCAGATGCTGGCGAATCAGCGTCGGCTCCAGCTTCCCCGGAACCAGCACCTCCAACCCCCCCAAACTCTTAATTTCCGCCTGCCATGGGGAATGAAGGCAGAGCAATTCGAGGAAGGTATTAGGCGAGATTTGCCACAATCAAGGCTGATCGTATTCTGTAGTGATAACTGAAGCGAAGCTTCATTGCTTCAGTGATGCAGGTACCTCGATGTTGAAGGAGGTTTCATCGGGAATGACGGTGCCCGTGAGGCTCTTGCTCAGCGGCTCGGTCTCAAGCTTCGTCTTGAGCTGCTGCACGTCGCCCTCCGCCGCCTTCGCCGCGTGCTTCGGAGCCATGCTTCCGCGCGTACCACTGCCTCCACCCTAACCTTAAATTTCAAATGCCGATCAAACTGATACCCGTCTTATCGACAACGTTGACGGAGGCTACTGGGAAGAAGATCAGATACCATGACATAGAAGGCCTTAATCTAGGATATACGCCGTGGTTATGAACGGGTTTCACAACAGGTGAACCGTGCGGATCCCACCCACCACTCTTGGGTTTCACCGCGTACCCGTCCTCAACCTACGCACCTCGACGTATCGAACCGCATGAAGAAAAGGCGGCTCGCCGAGGTAATCGCCGCAACACGCATGTCGCTGCGGAGTCTGGGATATGCGCCTCGGAAAGCCAAGCGACACGTGCCAGTGCCTCTCTCTCACGTCGCACCACCTGTTATCCTCTCTCCTCCTAAAGGCTACGTGTCAGCCCAGCTGCTACTTCGCAAATAGGCAGGCAAAGGGGAACACACTGAGCGGGTATCCTTCCTACAGTGTCGCCCGAAACTCGCAAATTACTCGATACAAGATAAACATCAACTAGCCTTCCTATCTCTGTGGGTGAAAGCACCAGCAATTACCGTACTTGGAAGTAAAATATAACGGTAGCCCTCAAATGAAAACACCAGCAGCAAGCTACACGTTGATATACTCAGAAGCATTTTCAGCCTATTATACTCTGAGCAAAAACAATGTGTGGCTACACTTCTTTTCAACATCAAAATCACTGCACAAGCTTTCCTAATCCAGTGATTTCAATCGTCTTCACATCAGGCTCGCCATCCACCTTCACAATCCCTTCGGCCGCATCCACCCCCATCAGCTTCCCCACAGCACCTCGTAACGGTCCCCGCAGAATCTTCACGCGGTCGTGCGAACGCGGTAACACTATATCCATCTCTGAGGGCCCCACTATAAAGAGCTCTGACTCTGACGCATCGCTTGCTCCAACACGGCATGAACCGTCCTGTGCGAAAAGGACGAGAAGGTAAGGCGGGTGGCAGACAGATTGCACATAGTGAGATCGGAGTTCAAGAGAAACGGTGGAAAGAAGCAAAGACGGAAAACCATCAACCTCTGCGCAAGCAAACAGAATGGAGGAAAGCAGATACACTTGATTACAATTTCGGCAAGTATACATACTTGTAACACAAGCAGCTACACTCACCGGCAGCACTTCTCGAATCACAACTGTGGTCATCCCAGGCCCCCCGGGTCGTCGCACCATCACCAGCACTCCAGGCAACCCCAGTGAACCCCCCTCTCCTCCATTACTGAACCCTCCTCCCATGCCTGTGAGCGGCAGGTTCGGTGAATACACAAATACCGATAGGTTCGGGAAACATGAAAATGGGGAATGTGGTTAGGATGGCAACGAAGGTAGGGAATACTCACAAAGATGAGCATGTTAACGTGTAGGGAATTCACAGGTGTAGAATCTCAGGGCTTGGGAGCGGCATGGGAGGAAAAATGGAGCGAATGAGAAAAGACAACAATGGGTGGGTAGGGTAAGAACCGACCAATGGCAGGCGAGTTGGGGTCAGCAGGGGTCATGGGCAGAGAGGAGTCAGCAGGGATGGGCATTCGAAACGCCTCAAAAGAGACGACAAGAGTAGGCGGGGCAGGGAGGAGCTGACCAATGGCAGGGGTGGGAAGGGTAGAAACTGACCAATGGCGGGCGAGTTGGGGTCAGCAGGGGTCATGGGCAGAGAGGAGTCAGCAGGGATGGGCATTCGAAACGCCTCAAAAGAGACGACAAGAGTAGGCGGGGCAGGGAGGAGCTGACCAATGGCAGGGGTGGGAAGGGTAGAAACTGACCAATGGCGGGCGAGTTGGGGTCGGCAGGGGTCATGGGCAGGGAAGAGTCAGCAGGGGTGGCGGGAATGTAGGCAGCCGAGGGCGTGAGCGGCTGGCCCGTGGGCGTCTGCGCCGCATATGGGCTCGGTGCCTCGCCTGGTGATGAGTGGGAAACAGGAGAAAAGGATGGACTTCCATTAGTTAACAAAGAAGGAATGAGGGGAATCAATGGAACTTGAAATGATGCGAGAGTAAGAAGGGAGGAACTTGAAATCAAAGAAAAAAGCCTTCTGCGAATGGGGGAGGAAAGGGGTGGGAGGGGGGCGTTGCAAGAGCAAGGGCAAGGGGATGGGGAAGGGAAAGGGAATGGGTGAGCGGAAGGGAAAGGGGATGGGGAAGGGGAAGGGAAGGGAAGGGAAGGGAAGGGAAGGGAAGGGAAGGGAAGGGGATGGGGAAGGGGAAGGTAAAGGGGAAGGGGAATGCGAAGGGAAAGGTGAATGCGGGGGGAGGGGAAGGGGAAGGGGGAGGGGGAGGGGAAGGGGAAGGGAAAGGGAAAGGGGAAGGGGAAGGGGAAGGGGAAGGGGAAGGGAAAGCGAAAGGGGAAGGGGAAGGGGAAGGGAAGGGGAAGGGAAAGGGGAAGGGGAAGGGGAAGGGGAAGGGGAAGGGGAAGGGAAGGGGAAGGGGAAGGGGAAGGGGAAGGGAAGGGGAAGGGGGAGCCCACCATAAGGCGTGGAGGGGTTGTAGTTGGGGCCTGCTTGGCTGCCAGGCGTGGGAATGTCAAACGCAGAGCGCAGATCGCCTGGCGTACCCGGCTGCAAGGTAAAGAGTCAGCATTGTGGGGCGAGATGTGCCAGGGGAGAAAGAAGGGGGAATAGGTTAGCACGAGGGAATGGAGGGAGAAGGGGTGCAAACGGCTTTCCAGGAACAGGGATGTCAAAGGCTGCTGTGTGTGTAGATCCCTGCCAGTGCCTAGCTGAAAGGACAGAATTATCAAGAGGGGGATTGCTGGGCTAGATGTTACATGTTACAAAAAAGTGGGGTCAAATGTTTGAGTGTGTGTGCTGTGCACGCCTCATGTATAAACACCTGCATAAATAGTTCAATATGTACGTCATGCACAGGGAGAGGACTTTTGAGACGTCTCAAAAGTCGCCTCATGTGTAAACACCCACATAAATAGTTCAATACGTACATCATGCACAGGGAGAGGCGGCGATGGGGCAATGTCGGCAGGCGAGAAGGCAGGTGTGTAGGGCAGGAAGGGAGCATCGCTGCCCGATGAACCCCACGTTGACGGATTCGCCTCGTCAAATGAGTCAGGCCTGGTAGGGAGCAGAGCAGAGAGCAGGAGAGCAAAGCACATATGGGGGAGGGAGAGCTGTGTAGGGCAGGAAGGGAGCATCGCTGCCCGATGAACCCCACGTTGACGGATTCGCCTCGTCGAATGAGTCGGGCCTAATGATGAGGAGAGCACACGGAGAGGGACGATGAGACATTGAAGGCACCACAGAAAAAAAAAAGGCTTCTGACACTGCAAAACTGAGACGACGAGGTGTATGGAAGTGACTATTGGGTCGAGGTACAAAACCAAGCTGGGAGAAAGTCGATGGGAAAAGCACCTGAGAGGAGTAGTGGGCACATGGGGGTTCCACGCTCTGTCTCGCATGGGCGTGCGCATGCCCTCATGCACTGGTGTGGCTGCAGGGCACAGAGGAAAAGAGGGAAAGGGGGGAGGCGATATGGCGTGAGGGTGGTGACTGGGGGTCTGGCCCTTGTGGAGGGCTGGTGGTCACATAGTGTAAAATTCCTGGAGGCTTGACCCGCCTAATTCTATGGAGGAGTATAAATAACGAGCTAAATCGGAGGGCCGAAGGGTCAGTGTGAAGGAATAGAGAAGCACGGCGTACCAGAGGGATCGAAGCCCCGGCCGCCAAAGCCTGGGTGCATGGGCGTGCGCGAGGGATGGACGGGCGTTTCGCTGCCCAGGGACCCTCTGAAGCGCGGCGATTCCCTGGATGGGGGGGGGAGGCAAGGAGGGGAGACAGCAAGCGCAGGAGGTCAGAAGAGAAAAACCCAAACTGCTGGGGAAAAGAAGTTCAGGTGCAGAGGGATGGACTGGCGTCTCGCTGCCCAGAGACCCTCTGAAGCGAGGCGACTCCCTGGAAGGGGAGAACGAAAGGTTGGAGAAAATTTTCTTTTGGGAATTCTCAAAAGGAGAAAGAAAGGTCGGAGGGAGGCAACAAGCGCAGGGGGGAAGCAGGGAAGAAGCTCAGATACAGGCGTGGAGGGACGAGCCTAGGATCTGCATTCATGGACGAAGCATCCCCCCACCCACCCTCCCCTTCCCTCCCCTCCAACCCCCCCTTCCTCCCCTTCCCTTCCCTCCCCTTCCCACCCCCCCCTTTTGATAGAGGCACATACCTGTACGGTGCGGGTGATTGCTGCTGCTGCCCGGCTGCTGGTGCTCCATCGGGTAGTTGATCCCTCCGCACTGCACCACACACCACCATGCACCACCATGCGCCACCACGCACCACCACACACCACACCACGCACCACCACGCAACCCACCATACACACACAGAACCATGAAGCGACAAACCAGCATGCGTGCATACACACATCGAACAGCAGCACAAACAGAACACCGGACTCCAGCCTCTAAACGGCAGGTACATTGGTCATTTCAAACAAAACAAAGCATAACCCTACCCGCACTGCAGCCTGTAATTATTATAGTGTAGCAAAACTGTCATTTGTTAACACTCTTGCAAGAACGTGTAACATACCTGTAACGACTTTCATCTGCAATTCGAGCTCAATTCGTGCCGTGGTGTCAGTGGCATCTAGCACCTGGCCTCTGTAAAGAGTCTGTACCCCTTATAAGCCTTCCCCAATTGTACCAGTAACAACTTTCATCTGCGACTCGAGCTCGATTCGCGCTGTGGTGTCGGTGGCATCGAGCACCCGGCCTCTACAAAGAGTCTGTACCCATTATAAGCCTCCTCGCAGCACATACTATATCGTACCTGTAACGACTTTCATCTGCGACTCGAGCTCGATTCTTGCTGTGGTGTCAGTGGCATCGAGCACCCGGCCTCTGTACCCCTTATAAGGCCCCGCTCGTATCTTTACAATGCGCCCCACCATGCCACTCTCCCGCCTGTTCCCCATCCGCCCTCCCCCATACGCGCCTGCAGGGGACGGGAGGTGGGAGGTGAGGGGAAAGGGAGAAGGAGAAGGGGAAGGAGAAGGTGAGGGAGAAGGAGAGGCGGGCGGGGAGGGGGAGTGGGAGGGAAAAAGGTCATGGGGGAAAAGCGACAAATAGAGGTGGTGGGAAGCGGGGTAAGGAGAAAACTTAGGCAGGAGATGGGTGGCGGGGTAGAACCAAGACAAGGGAGAATGCAAGGCAGAGAGGGTGTGGGAAAAGGGGCAGAATATTATACAAAGTTGATCAAGCCAGATTGCTGCTAAAACTGATCCATCCCAACGAAACCCAAACAATCCAGCCCTACCCAGCCCAGCCGAACCCAACATAACCCAGCCCAACCCAGCCCAGCCCAGTCCAGCCCAGCCCAACCTAACCATGTGCGGTGAAGTCCAGGTGCTCACCTGGCGGAGGGCCTCTGCCGCCTTGTCTGCTGGGGCTGCCGGGGAAGTTCCTGGGTGACTGAAGGAAGCGCGACGGCGACTGCATCACTCCTCCGAACCGCCGGTCGAATGGTGCCATGGCCCCTCCCCCTCCACCACCACCAGACGAATTGCGCTGTGATAAGAGGGTTGAGGCAATGCAGAGAAGGAATGGGATGAGTCGACCATATGACTGCAGGAAGCGCGAGGGCCACTGCATCACTCCACCAAACCGCCGGTCGAATGGTGCCATGGCTCCTCGCCCACCGCCGCCCCCAGCCGAGTTGCGCTGTGGGAATGGGTGAGCAAGGGCAGTGAATGCAGGGGATGAGTGGACCATAAAAGCAGGAAGCGAGAGGGTGACTGCATCACTCCACCGAACCGCCGGTCAAACGGTGCCATGGCCCCTCCCACGCCGCCGCCACCTGCTGAATTGCGCTGTGGGAAGGGGGGATGGGTGGGCGTATAAAATGGATGGAGGAAGGGGGATGAGCCAAGCACACATAACGGCAGGAAGCGCGAGGGCGACTGCATCACTCCTCCGAAACTCCTGTCGAATGGTGCCATGGCCCCTCCTCCTCCACCTGCCGAGTTGCGCTGTGGGAAGGGGGGATGGGTGTTAGAAAAGATAGGGGAAAGGGGATGAGCCAAGCGCATATAACTGCAGGAGAACAGAGGGCGACTGCATCACTCCTTCCAAATTGCGGGATCACTCCACTGGTCAAATGGTGCCATGGATCTGAGACGCCTAGATCCCTTTAGCCCATCCCCATCCCACTTACCCCTGATGCAGCAGCAGCCTTGGCAGTCAAGCAGGGCACGGACCGCGCATGGGCGCAGAAGAACCCTCCATTCTCCACGTAGTGGCGGTCGAACACAAAGAGCACGCCGCGGTGAATGTGCTCCACCGTGCCTCGCCGGTCCCGGTAGGACCCCTCCCCTCCACCACGCGAACGGGATCCTTCCTTGGCCACTACAGGGAGGCTCTCTCTGTGTCACCCCCAGCAACCCACTTCCAAGCCACCCCCAGTGATAAGCCCTGCCCCACTGATCCCCACTCACCCCAGAGGCAGCGGCAGCCTTGGCAGTCAAACACCGCACCGACCGCGCCCGCACGCAGAAGAACCCTCCATTCTCCACGTAGTGGCGGTCGAACACAAAGAGCACGCCGCGGTGAATGTGCTCGACGGTCCCCCGCCGGTCGCGGTAAGTGCCCTCCACCACGCGGACTGGGTCCTTGGCCACCACAGGCAGGCCCTCTGCATCGTGTGCCGACACGTTCTTGTTGTTCATCTTGCGCCGGATTTCTCTGAGTTTCACCGCCACTGCCTCGCTGCGCTCAGGGGTTGCCTTCAGGACCACGCAGCCTGTCTTCTCCACTTTGACGATCACGCCTGCCGTTGTTTGGCTGGGAGGGGGTGGATGGACGCGTGGGACAGGCAAAGGGTTGACGGGACAGGCAGAGGCAAAGGACTTGCAGCTCATGACAAAGCTAGCAACAGGGTCTCGACATGATTTCACCAGCACACGCACATGCACACGCACTCTTCCTGTCTCCCTCCCTTCCTGACTTTTACTCACTCGAGCAGCACCAGGTCATGTAGCTCGTAGTCGCCAATCTGAGAAGGACCAGCTGTCACCTCTGAGCTTGACATGAGGTCGCGAGTGAACACCCGCACCTGTGAGAGAGGGGAGAGCGGGCCAAGCAGAGGGGAAGAGGAGGGAAGAGAGGCGCATTGAGAGGTGCGACAAGCAAAGCAACTGCTCGGCAGTCACCTCTGAGCTTGACATGAGATCGCGCGTGAACACCCGCACCTGTGAGAGAGGGGAAAGCGGGCCAAAGGGAGGGGACGAGGAGGGAAGAGAGGCGATGTGTCTGACAGAACAACGGCGATGTGTCTGACAGAACAACGGCGATGTGTCTGACAGAACGGCGATGTGTCTGACAGAACAACGGCGATGTGTCTGACAGAACAACGGCGATGTGTCTGACAGAACAACGGCGATGTGTCTGACAGAACAACGGCGATGTGTCTGACAGAACAACGGCGATGTGTCTGACAGAACAACGGCGATGTGTCCATCCACCTTCACAATCATGCCCGTCACCCCGTCCTGCTGCCCCCTGTGTGCCACACTGACGCCTTGCAATCACCATGCAACAACCCCAAAGACCACCCGAACAGCCACCCTAACCGCCCTACTCACATGCTCCCTCGACGTGTCTGACAGCACGATCGCAATGTGCCCATCCACCTTCATGATCATGCCCGTCACCTTGTGGTCCTGCCTCCCTCAATGCACCACACTGCAGCCTTATCATCACAGTGCAACAACCCTGTAACCACCACACTCACGTGCTCTCTCGACGTGTCTGACAGCACGATCGCAATGTGCCCATCCACCTTCACAATCATGCCCGTCACCCCATCGTTCTGCCCCGCCACCACCTTCACGTGGTCGCCTGTCTGGAAGAACTTTCGCAGCTGCGACTCCTTCACTGGCAGCAGGTCCTGTGGAGAGGGGATTGGGGGGGTGAATTGGACAGTGGATTGACAAAGAAGCAGAAGGAGAATGGGCTTGTGAGCGACACTAGTTCTGCGCCGCCACCACCTTCACGTGGTGGTGGTAGTTCTTCACCTTCACCCTCATCCACCTTCTCCACCCGCCCTTTCAGCCCCTTCCCTCAGCCACCGCCTAGGCCTAAAAAGTTTAACCACACTGAGGCTTACAGAATCGCACAGAACCACTGACAACCGCACTGCACCGCACCGTACGCTCACCTTGAGCTCGTCATGGTGCGGCCGAATGATAACCTCGTCCTCATCCACCTTCTCCACGCGCCCTTTCAACCCCTTCAAATCGCCCTCCACCACTTCAACCACATCCCCCTTCACCAGCCGCCCCCTCTGCCGATTCGCCTGCTCCGCAGAGATCCCCATAGGCCCCACGCCGCTCCCCAACCCCCCTCCGCCATACTCCCCCCGCTCCCCGTCCCCTGCAGCGCGCTGAAAGCGCTGTAGCTCGTCTAGAGTCGGGACGACCCCACGGGTGTCGAGGGATTTGATGGAGACCACTTTGAGCAGGTAACCATCGACGAATTGCATGCCTTCGATGGATTGGATGTGCTCTCCCGTGGTGCGATGGCGAGTGACCATGGGACGCAGGCCGTAGTTCCTGTGGGAAGAAGTTCACAGGGAGGCGGGAACAGGGGCAGGGTTGGGACGACCCCGCGGGTGTCGAGGGATTTGATGGAGACCACTTTGAGGAGGTAACCATCAACAAACTGCATGCCTTCAATGGACTGGATGTGCTCTCCCGTGGTGCGATGGCGGGTCACCATGGGACGAAGACCATAGTTCCTGTGGTGGAATGAGCACGGGGAGTGGTGGAATGAGCATGGGGAGTGGTGGAATGAGCATGGGGAGTGGGCAACAGAGGCAGGGTGAGGGAGGCAGGGTGGGGACAACGCCGCGGTGTCGACACCGCGGGTATCGAGGGATTTGATGGACACCACTTTGAGCAGGTATCCATCGACGAACTGCATGCCTTCTATGGACTGGATGTGCTCTCCTGTGGTGCGATGCCGGGTCACCATGGGACGCAGGCCGTAGTTCCTGTGGTGGAATGAAAGAGGGGAGGGAGGGGGAACAGGCAGATGTATGAGAAGGGAAAGGAGAGGTGTATCAGCAGGCAGGTACCCATCCACGAATTGCATGCCCTCAATGGACTGGATGTGCTCTCCTGTGCACGTATCCCTCTTCCCCCTCTTCCCCCTCTTCTCTTGCTTCCCCTCCTCCCAATGCTCAGCGTCCCTCCATGCTGATCGTCCCCCATGGCATACAGTCCCTGCTCCCCACACGTCCTCCCACGTGGACTCACTTGGCCTCATCCACACTGAAGAACAGTGGGGCGGGGCGGGCCTTGCGCTCTAACATTCATTTTTCCACACATATGCGCCCTCGCCCACCCTCCCACGTGCACTCACTTGGCCTCGTCTACACTGAAGAACCGTGGCGCGGGGCGGGCCTTGCGCTTGACCACAGGCTTGCCGTCCTGCTCATGTGCATGCGCCCATGGAGAGTGTAGGACAACAGGGTGCAGGTTAGATATGAGATAATCACGAAGGGGGAGGGGGAATTGAGGGGTAGGCAGAAGGACTAGGGGCGCAGGAAGATGAGACCTGGTTCGAATAGAGCACTACTTCACATCAACTCAAGATCACCTGCTGCTGAGTGCGCCTGTGTGTGCCTGAGTGTGCCTGAATGTGCCTGTGTGTGCCTGAGTGTGAAAGCATCTCTGCAGCGGTGACGTCTGTAGTACAAGCACTCACACTCACAGAGCACACTCACACTTACAGAGCACAGTCACACTCACAGAGCACAGTCACACTCACAGAGCACAGTCACACAGCATGGCACTCTTGCCGGCTGCTGCATCAGGTTTACAGGAAGAGCAACGCACCTGGCGCTGCGCAAGAGCTTGCAGGTCGATTCGAGGGATGAGCTTGATGGTGGCCCTCTGCTTCACTGTGTCCACGTCAGTCACCTGCTCATGTGACGTGGCATGGGGTGGCACGGGGTGGCATGGGTTGGTATGGGCGTGTTGTGTGGCATGAAAAGGCGTGGTGTATTCTGCTCCACCGTCAGCCCTGCCCTGCCCCAGACACAACCACACTGGACCGCACTCAACCGCTCTGAATCGCACTCACCAGCGCGAGGTCGCCCTTGTACAGCCCGATCTTGACGCGCACCCAGCTGTTCTCCTCCAGATCAACCGACTTCTGCTCCACCGTCAGCCCAGTCCTGCCCTGCCCCAGACTCCCACACACTGCCTCCCGCCCCCTGCCCCCCTCCTTACACCCACTCTGAACTGCACACAACCACTCTGAACCGCACTCACCAGCGCGAGGTCGCCCTTGTACAGCCCGATCTTGACGTGCACCCAGCTGTTCTCCTCCAGATCAACCGACTTCTGCTCCACCGTCAGCCCTGCGCCGCCACAGACTCCCACACACAACCACTCTGAACCGCACGGAATCACTCTGAACCGCACTCACCAGCGCCAGGTCGCCCTTGTAGAGCCCGATCTTGACGCGCACCCAGCTGTTCTCCTCCAGATCAACCGACTTCTGCTCCACCGTCAGCACGCCCGCCATCTCCTTTATCGGCACCAGCGCTGGCTTCCACGCTCTCAGCAGGCGCAGCCCCGCGCAGGCCTCCTTGACGTAGGCCTCCTTGTACGCCTCCACGTACACGCACCCCTTGAGGTTGTCTAAAGCTATGGCGGACTTGATCTGCAGCGACTGCCCCAGTGCCTCCAAGTTCACACACTTCTGCATCAGCGATACCACTGCTTCTCGCTCGTGACCCAGCTGCAGGGGGAGAGGGGAGGGGAGGGGATTGAGGGATGGAAAGAATTTATCTGCAGCGTCTGCCCCAGTGCCTCCAGGTTCACGCACTTCTGCATAAGGGATACCAGCGCCTCTCGCTCATGACCCAGCTGCGGGCATAAAAGGCAAGACGGTAGTGGTAAGAAAACGGGAAGGAGTTGTCTTGTTTTGCAGCGCTTAACATGGCCCAGCCCGAACCCAGCCCGGCCCATCTCAGCACCGCAGAGCCCAGCACCGCACAGCACAGCACCGCACAGCACAGCACCGCACAGCATCGCACTGCACCGCGGCGTACCTCGCACTTGACCATCCAGAGCTTGGGGTCACGCACGGACGGCAGCAGCGCCTGCTGCTCCACCTCCGTGGCCTCCCCCTCGCCCAGCTCGGGCACCTCGTTGCGCGCATACCGCTCCTCCAGGAACCGCTGGTAGTCCTCCTCGTTCACCCCAGCCCAGAACCGCACAGTACCGCACAGTACCGCACAGCACATTACGTCCTACCCCCAGCACCGCTCTACACTGCGGCGTACCTCGCACTTGACCATCCAGAGCTTGGGGTCGCGCACGGACGGCAGCAGCGCCTGCTGCTCGACCTCCGTGGCCTCCCCCTCGCCCAGCTCGGGCACCTCGTTGCGCGCATACCGCTCCTCCAGGAACCGCTGGTAGTCCTCCTCGTTCACCTCCTCCTCCTCCTCGTTGCGCCGCAGCAGCGTGCGGTGGTGCGCGGACGGCCGCTCGTTGCCCAACTCCTCGCCCAGATCGGCGTCCCGGTCAATAAAGCCTGCGGGATGTCAAGGAGAGAGGGGGGGGGGGGGGGGGAGAAAGAAACAAACGGTAGGGGCATTAGTGTGGTGCGGTGATGCGCAGAGGGGCGCTGGTTGGCCAGCTCCTCTCCAAGATCCGCGTCCCGATCGATGAAACCTAGGGGGATGGCAAGGAGATACAGAAGCAAAAATAAAGGGAGGTCCATGGGAGTGATGAAATGCGGAGACAGGCATTCGTTTCCCTAGTCCGCATCCGGGTCGACGAAGCCTAGGTGGACGGAAAAAGAAATGGAAGTACACGAATTCGGGTCATAAAACTCATGTCTGCTCTGCTTGGGACCCTCCCTCAGCAAACGAAAACCTGGGTTTCCGGTCTGCTCCACGCGTCGACTTTATCCAGGAAGCGAGCCAACGTGGAAGAAGCATCTACGCATAACCCTAAATTCTCCATACTCTGCCTCGCGAGAAACAGGCTTAGCCGACCCGGCTATCCCTAAGCGGAACCTAATGTCTTAACCCTGATAAGACGCACTCGACCCACCGTCCTTCCCTTCCTCTTCCTCCTCCTCCTTCTGAACATGGACCAAACCCACCAACAATCGAATCCTTCTTTCCCGTCGGAGAACCAAAACCCTAAACGGCGTTTCTCGCGCCTACTAGAACCAACGTACCGTCCTCCTCTTCCTCCTCCTCCTCCTCGTCATCACTCGCCACCGCAGCTTCCTCTTCGATGAACATCGACCGGCCGGTCGTCGAGCCCTTTTTCTTCCGCGGCGCTTCGTCCTCCTCGTCCTCGTCCTCATCCTCCTCCGCCGCGTCGTCGATGAACTGCGATCCGCGCCCTCGCTTCTTCCCGCGTTCCTCCTCGTAATCCTCCTCTTCCTCCTCCTCCTCGTCGTATTCCTCGTCCTCCTCCTCTACCTCGTCGTCGTATTCGTCGCCACGCGCCATTTCGCTTCCCTAAAAAAAACCACGCGAAATGAACACAATATACGAGGATAGGATTCCGCAAATGAACTGGCCTACGCGATTGACGATAAGGCCTTCGAGTCTCTTTTAAGGAATTCTAGGCGATGAAAAACCGGTATGCTGAGAATGGCGGAAGGGAGAAGCTTGCCGGTCACCAAACGGAAAGGAGAACGCTGGAAAGTGTACCCCAAGAACGAACAGGGCTTCTACCACGAATCGGAGAGTAATGAGCTAGCGACTATGTCGAGGACGACTAGGGTTGACGAGAGGGCGAGAGAGACGAGAAGGCTGTGGTGGCGAGGCGATCCCTCCCGTGACGAGTCGAACTTCTTGACTGAACGGTGGGTGAGGAAAATGGTTGATGTGAGACGAATGAAAAGGAAGCGAGGCAGCAACCGGTTTTATAGCCTTCTGGCGGGAATTTGGAGCAATCGAGGGTGTGGCTGGCGGGTGTAAGCAGGGACGCGACTGCAGAAACATTGTTCGCTACTGTACATTGAAAGCAATCAAACATATACAACTTTTTTTTCCCGCACAACCATCTATGTGTGCTTAATTTGTCCCACGGCTAGAAAACCCAACAAAGCGAGTACGTGATAGAGATCCTACATATTGCCAACACATTCAATGCACACATAATAAATCACGTTCAAGTATCTGAAATTCTCCACAATCCAGACATTTTGAATCTTGCTAACTTATTCTCCTTCCCTGACATCCAATTATTGTGGATCGTCACGACTGCATCACGGTTAGGGAGAACTCTTAGCCTACCCGGAGGCATGGAGGAAGACTCAGGAAAATAGAGCCAACCCGGAGGAAAAAGAGTTTGTGGGAGAACCCCAACTAACGGAGCTGGGCTGATATTTAACAACTCATGAATGGCCATGCCAAGATAAAGCTGGTCATTCTCCCGCCCTGTGACTTTAGGAGCCCGGTATATCTTCAGTATAAGCATCTCCAGTAAAAGCCTTCCTCCAGGCGTGTTACGGAAGAGAACAAATCCTCCGCAAAGCTTGGCATGGTCAAGCAGAGTGGGTCGAGGATCCATGAGGTATGTGGAAGTTGCGTAGAAGTTGTACGTATCCGGAAATTCCCGCACTCCCACCACATCATACTCTATAGGAGCTGCTTCAGAACTGGGCAAAGCGTGCAGATCCAAGTTGGAAACAGCGTATCGTTTTCTCTTGTTGCTGTACGATCCCAGCGAGCTGGTTAACTGGAGCCGCGAAGCCATAGACCTCCTTAAAAGCTCCGAGTGGCTTGGCCGTGCAAAGAGGTAAGGAAAGGGATCCTTGACCCAGATGAAATCTGAGTCGCAGATTAGGACATTAAAGCCCATGTTAAGGAGCGTGCGGATGTAAGCAACTCTCCGATACATGAGCTTCTTGAAGCCCAATGTAAGGAAAGAAAACGCCTCTTTGTTGCTGCTGCTGCTGCTGCTGCTGCTGCCACTGCTCCCTGCACGGCCAGCCCTGGCACTATTAGTCTCCTCCACCAGCCCTGCTGCCTTGAGCTCCTCCTCCCCCGCCTGCTCTATCTCCGGCACGTGCCATCTCACCACCTGATGCCACAGCCGTCGGGGGGGGCGGGGGGGGGAGGTTTTGGCGAAAGGGTTGAAAAAAGGGGTTCGGGGAATTGGGTTGGTGAAAATGGGACCAATTGAGGCGCCTCAAAAAAATCATCCAGCAGTCCTGCTGCTTCAGCTCCTCCTTCCCCCCCCCCCCCCCCTGATCTCCCTGAAATATTAATCGGAGGGAAAAACAAACAGTGTCTGTGACCATGGTAAACGCTCGCTACGCAATGCCGCATGCACATAGGTGTAAGACAGCGGTGCCTCACTCAACCGACTTGGGAACCCGTGTGTCGCACCTGTCTTGGAAATCTCTCTCTCAGCAGGTCAATCGTCTCCCTGTCTTCAGCGAACACTAGGAAACTCCGTCCGTATTCCAGCTAATCCGCATACACACAAGCATCACACAGTGGTGCCTCACCCACCTGTCCTAAGAACCTCCAGTGTGTCGCACCGCACCTGTCTCGGGAATCTCCTTCTCAGCAGGTCAAAGGTCTCCCTGTCTTCAACGAACACAAGGAAATTCCGCCCGTACCCCAGCTCGCCCGCATACACCGCCCAGTTGAGCAGAAAATCCGCGTAGCCTTGGATGGGGCGAGGGGGAGAGGAAGGAAGGGGAGGAGAGAGGAAGGCAGAGGCAGGGTCGGATGGGAGTGTGAACAAATTGCAGGCCGTACCCCACCTCGCCCACGTTCACCGCCCAGTTGAGCAGAAAATCCGCGTAGCCTTAGATGGGGTCGAAGCAGGAAGGGAAGGAGGGTTGAGGGGAAGAGAAGGAGATGAGGGAGGGGGATTGGCGGGGTGGCAGGGTAGGATGGGAGAGAATAAGAAATGGAGAACCCCAGAGCGCCTGCATGCACCACCCAGTTGAGCAGATGAGCAGAGAATCCGTGTAGCCTCGGAGTGAGGGGAAAGGAGTTGGGGGAGGTGGGGGTGGGGTGGAGGGAAAAGGGGAAGAGTAATAGAGGAGAGTGGGGCACGGAGACAGGATCAAATGGGAGAATCTGGGGAGCAAGAATATAATTTCAATCACAGCACAATTTCTATCATTTCATACGACCACACGACCATAGCCTGGAATTATACCCGACCTTACTACTGCGTTTTATCAGTAATGCATCTTACCATAGCTGCACACGAGAATCACTACAGTGCCGTTGATCGAAGCTTCTTGTGCCAGCTGCCCGAGTGTACTGGCCGACACATATCCCTCTGAATCCCACTCTGGCTCCCTGAACCCCCTTCCCGCTGCCCGTTCAACTGCCCGTTTGAGCCTGCTCTTGCTGCTGAACCTCCTTCGTCGAGATGCCTATGAGTGGTTTCAAACGAAATTTTCATACTCGCTGGCTCCCCAATGTTGATATCCACTCCTTCGTTGTTACCCACTGCTTCCACAGTCTGCTCTAAACGGGGCTCTTTATAGCGAGGTAAGATCGTATCAGTTTTCTCCACTCTCTCGAGTTCTTCTGGCTTGAGTTGACTCGCAAACGGGAGAAGCGTCCTGGAATCCACAGATTCGCGCGGTAGTTCGCCCTTATTCGCGGAAAGAGAAGGATGCTGAGTTTGCAGTGCAGGTGAAGTTACGGAGAATAAGTGGCTGGAAGCAGTACGCTTCGAGAAAGGCGACGCGATGAGCTGGAAATGGCGATTAAAGACCACCACGACTGCGAATAGGAGCAGGGAAGGCAGTCCGACCGCCTTCACGCACGCCAGTGAGCCAAACGCCGACCCGCGCGACCGCTGCGGCTGCTGCTGCACGGAGCGACGCATCTTGCACAGAGCTTCTTACGAATCACGACCACATTGTACCGCGGAAAAATTACGCCAGGAGGAACAACTCGTAAATATTCTCAGGCAGTCATTCAATGGAACCGACATTCAATATTCAACTAGCCTCTTTCTTCAGACTTCTGTGCGTATTATCAATGTTGGTTTGTGTCACAATGAGGAATCCAAGAGGAAGGGTGAACATACGCGTTATGAGGCACCGACATTTCAGAGGAATCGGAAACTTTATGTATTCGTCGTCTAGAAGAGAAACTATATATTATCAATGCAAACATCTACGAAGAAATACTCATTAACAAACTGAGTTGGGCAAAATAACATGGCATAGGGATTTAACGCAAAGAGGAAAAAAGAGAGTTTCAAGTCAATAAAACGGCTTTATACGAAGATAACTTCTAATCGAGGGCAAGGGTGGTCGTTCAAATACTTAGTGAACTGCTCCGTGGACTGAAACCACGCACTCCCAAACATGGCCTCGCGTTGATTTGACCCCGCCGGATAGATGTGGAAAACCCGCAACGCCTTGATCCTCTTTTCCGACGCCAAAACGGCTGGTCTCTTGCCGACCCAAACAGGCTTGTAGCCCTTCTTTTTGAAGGTTCGGCGAATGGCTCGGCGGAGGCCCGGTAGGGTGAGCGAGGTGCTTGTAAGGAAGACGGAGGTGTAGCGGTATGTGCCTCTTTCACGCACGTAGAGATGGTATGTCAGCTGCTTCTTGCCTGAGTCTACACTCTCACACCTGTTACACATGGGTGTAGGATGCCAACATGGGAGGGGATAAAAGAGTGTAAGTATGGGTTGGGATACGGGTGTCAGCATGAGCAACAAGGAGAGGGGCGAAGGAGGAAAACAGGGGGGTGAGAGGAAGAGCGAGGTGGGAAGGGGGAACAGCAGTGGGGACAGAAGCATGGGACTGACGGGGTAGGAGGGAGGGGTGAATGGAGGTAGAACATGGAGGGCAAGAAAGGGAGGGCGATTAGAGGAGGGAAGGGAACGCGGCAAGGAAGGGAGGGGAGGAAGATGCTTCATTCACCTGCAGGGCCGTGGCTTGCGCGAAGCAGCGATCTCTTGAGTGCGAATGCGATCGGCCAGCAGCACACAGAGGCGGCAGGAGGAGAGGAGAGGAAAGGGGAGGAAAGTGGAAGAGAGGGGAGGAGAGGGGAGAGAGACTCACCTGCAGGGCCGTGGCTTGCGCGCGGCAGCGATCTCTTGAGTGCGGATGCGATCGGCCAGCAGCACACAGAGGCGGCAGGAGGAGAGGAGAGGAAAGGGGAGGAAAGTGGAAGAGAGGGAGGAGAGGGCAGAGAGATTCACCTGCAGGGCCGTGGCTTGCGGGAGGCAGCGATCTCTTGAGTGCGGATGCGATCGGCCAGCAGCACACAGAGGCGGCAGGAGGAGTGCACAGCCGACAGATCCACGTTGGCGATGAACTGATCCGACGGCCCAGATCGCTTCCACTCGAGCATGTTGTTGTATGCTTCATCGTCTGCTGCTATGGCCTGCATCTGCCGCGCCACCCTGGAAATGTCTTCTTCACTCTGCAGGTGGGAGGAAGGAAGGGGCCGAGAGGTATGCAGGGTGGTTCAGATTGCTTCCACTCCAGCATATTGTTGTATGCGTCCTCGTCAGCTGCTTGGCCTGCATCTGACGCGCCACACGAGGAATATCCTCCTCGCTCTGTGAAAGCAAGGGGGAATAGGGGAGTGGGTAGAGAGGTGTGCAGAGGGGTTGAGATCGCTTCCACTTGAGCATGTTGTTGTATGCATCCTCGTCTGCAGCTATGGCCTGCATCTGCCGTGCCACCATGGGAATATCCTCCTCGCTCTGCGGGGGAATGAGGAGTGTGGGAATGGGTAGAGAGGTATGCAGAGTGGTGTTCAGATCGCTTCCACTCGAGCATATTGTTGTATGCATCCTCGTCAGCTGCTATGGCCTGCATTTGCCGCGCCACCCTGGGGATATCCTCCTCGCTCTGTGTCAGGGAAAATGGGTATGCAGAGTGAAGCAGGGTCAGTCAAGATGAGGCTCGTCAGCAGCTATGGCCTGCATTTGCCGCGCCACCCTGGGAATGTCTTTCTTGCTCTGTAAATGCGAGGGAGGGGAAACGAGCAAGTGGGAAGAGAGGTATGCAGAGTGGTCCATTGTCAGACAAGACCAGGGTCGTCAGCAGCTATGGCCTGCATTCGCCGTGCCACCCTGGGAATACCCTCCTCGTTCTGTGGGTGGGAGGGGTGAGGGAGGGCCTACCAGTCAACCCTACTCATCACCTACAGTTACACACATGAACAAGCCCTCACCTGAATGTAGAGGTACGAGCTGTTGTCCGGTACGAAATCAGCAATGTTGGGCGGACCCACAATTACAGGCACGGATCCGGCCACGAGGGACTGCCAGAACTTCTCAGTGATGTAGTCCGGTTCACAGGAGTTCTCAAAGGCGAGGGTGAACTTGTAACGCTGAATCACCGCCAACTGCGGAAATGGTGGGGAGGAAACACGGTAGGAGAAGAAGAATTAATGGGGGTTGGGGGCTGAGGGTTTGAGACGAGAAATTGTAGCACCGAATCACCGCCAACCGGCAAGGTAGGACATGGGGGAAGAGTTACAGGGAAGGGGTGGAGGTGTGCTGGGAGAGAAGAGTGGAGGAATAAGGGGGATTTCAAGTGTGTTACGATCTGTAACAAGGTGTTACGATTGGTACCTCATCACGCTCGCACCTGGTCACACTTGCACCTGGTCACGCTTGCACCTGGTCACACTTGCACCTGGTCACACTCGCACCTGGTCACACTCGCACCTGGTCACACTCGCACCTGGTCACACTCGCACCTGGTCACACTCGCACCTGGTCACACTCGCACCTGGTCACACTCGCACCTGGTCACGCTCGCACCTGGTCACGCTCGCACCTGGTCACGCTCGCACCTGGTCACGCTCGCACCTGGTCACGCTCGCACCTGGTCACGCTCGCACCTGGTCACACTCGCACCTGGTCACACTCGCACCTGGTCACGCTCGCACCTGGTCACGCTCGCACCTGGTCACGCTCGCACCTGGTCCCGCTCGCACCTGGTCACGCTCGCACCTGGTCACGCTCGCACCTGGTCACGCTCGCACCTGGTCACACTCGCACCTGGTCACGCTCGCACCTGGTCACACTCGCACCTGGTCACACTCGCACCTGGTCACGCTCGCACCTGGTCACGCTCGCACCTGGTCACGCTCGCACCTGGTCACGCTCGCACCTGGTCACGCTCGCACCTGGTCACGCTCGCACCTGGTCACGCGCGCACCTGGTCACGCTCGCACCTGGTCACACTCGCACCTGGTCACACTCGCACCTGGTCACGAGAAAGAACTTCTGCAACCCGTCCTCAACCTTATCATCACCCCACTATGCTCATACATACAGCATTGCGGTGAGTTTTGAGTCGACTCAAAAGTCACCTCTTCCACTACCTTATCATCACCCCACTACGCTCATACATACAGCATCACGTTGATAAGTACCCTAACTCGAGCGCACCTTATCATGCTCGTAGGGCCGGTTGTTGAGGCAGCGACCATACGAGTGCACAGGGAAAAACTTCTGCAGCTCCTCCACTGCCTGCGGTTGTGAGGGGAGGCAGAGCAGTGGAGAGCGGTACTGTGAGATATGGGCCCTGTTATAGGAGTGCACAGGAAAAGCTCCTCCGCTGCCTGCGGTTGTGTGGGAGATGAAGTGGTGGAAAGCGGTTTTATGGGTTATGTCTACGTGGGGAAACGATTGGGGCAACGTGGGTGGGTGGTGGTTACGAGGAGGACTAAACCTTGAGTCTAAAGCTGTTGGCAGCACAGGTGCTAAGGAATGCAGTGGCAACAGCAATGGCGTTTGCTGTGTCTTTTGAGGCGCCTCAAAATACACCTCAATGCACGTGGATGGGTGGTGGTTACGAGGAGGACTACACCTTGAGCCTTAAGCTGTTGGCAGCACAGGTGCTAATGAACGCAGCAGCAATGGCGTTTGCTGTGTCTCCAAACCTCTCGGGCACTGGCGGTTACATGCCTGCACTCACACCACTCCCCCTTGCTCTCCTTCCCCCCCATTCCCCCTCCCCCAACCCCTTCTCCCCACCTTGAGTCGGAAGTTGTTACCGGCACAGTCGCTGATGAATGCAGCAGCAATGGCATCTGCTGTCTTGCCACCTCCCCCCTTCTCTTCCCACCTTGTGCGCTGAGAAAAAACCCACACAAATCCTCCACCCCTGTTTTCTCACCTTGAGTCGGAAGCTGTTGGCGGCACAGTTGCTGATGAACGCAGCAGCAATGGCGTCTGCTGTCTTAGAGATTGGCAGCTACACAATCGCAATCGCAACCCTACCTCGCTCGCTCGCTCCCCTCCTCTCTCTCTCTCGTCCCCTCCTCTCTACCCCCTCTTCCTCACCTTGAGTCGGAAGTTGTTGGCGGCACAGTTGCTGATGAACGCAGCAGCAATGGCATCAGCTGTCTTGGGGACTGGTGGCCGCATGATATCATACTCCTCCCACGACCCGTACTGCACTGGCACGTCCGAGTCGTAATGCACTGTCATCACCACCTGATGGTGTTGCAGAGAGACAAGGAAAAGCCAAGGAAGAGGGGGGGGGTTGTCTTGGGGACCAGGGTTCGCATGATGCCATGCTCCTCCCATGACCAATACTGCACTGGCACGTCTGAGTCATAGTGCACTGTCATCACCACCTGATGGTGTTGCAGAGAGTCAAGAGAGGGACAAGGATGAGGAAGAGAGCTGTCTTGAGGACTGGTGGCCGCATGATGTCATGCTCCTCCCATGACCCGTACTGCACTGGCACATCCGAGTCATAGTGCACTGTCGTCACCACGTAGCATCACTCACGCTATAAGACCCCCTGGAAACAGCGGGGTCATTGGCAGGGTAATAAGAGCGCGCCTCCATTGAGTGCAGCGCCATTGTCAGTGCTCAAATTCCCACACCCACACACGCACTCACTTACGCTATCAGCCCCCCCTCTAACACTATAAGATCCCCTGGAAACAGCGGGGTCGTTGGCGGGGTAATAACAGCGCGCCTCCATTGATCGCAGCACCATCTTGCCCGCCACACCCCCACACGCATGCCCCGCATACCATGTGCCATGCACTGTAGGCCAAGCCATGCCACTCACACTGTAAGCCCCTCGGGACACAGCAGGGTCATTGGCGGGGTAGTAAGAGCGCGCCTCCATTGATCGCAGCACCATCTTGCCAGGCACTGCATATGTCAGACTCGCGTCCACGTCGTCTCCCGCACTCACGAACTCGCACGGCACATCGCAGTCCCACCTCTTGACCTGTACAGGAGGAAGGGGAGCGATACGAGGGAAGGGTGATGGTGGGGGTGCCTGAGGGATGAGGGGAGGAAGGGGAGAGCGCAGCACCATCTTGCCCGCCACTGCGTATCTGAGACTCGCGTCCACGTCGTCCCCCGCACTCACGAACTCGCACGGCACGTCGCACTCCCACCGCTTCACCTGTTGCGGAGGGGGGAAGGGCGGAGGGGAGAAGGGTGGGAGGGAAGGGTGATGGTTGGGGTGCCTGAGGGATGGAGAGGAAGGGGAGAGCGCAGCACCATCTTGCCCGCCACTGCGTATGTGAGACTCGCGTCCACGTCGTCTCCCGCACTCACAAACTCGCACGGCACGTCGCAGTCCCACCTCTTGACCTATACAGGAGGGGGAGGGGACAGCGGAAGGCAGGGTGGTGGGTGGAGGGTGGAGGCTGAGGGATGGCGAGGAAGGGGAGAGCGCAGCACCATCTTGCCTGGCACTGCGTACGTCAGACTCGCGTCCACGTCGTCTCCCGCACTCACAAACTCGCATGGCACGTCGCACTCCCACCTCTTGACCTGCAAGAAGGAAGAGGTGCGGGGGGGGAGGGGGGGGGTTGAGGGAGGGGGGGGATGGGGAGCGGGCAGCACTGCATACGTCAGACTCGCGTCCACGTCGTCTCCCGCACTCACGAACTCGCACGGCACGTCGCAGTCCCACCTCTTGACCTGTACAGGAGGGGGAGGGGGCAGCGGAGGGCAGGGTGGTGGGTGGAGGGTGGAGGCTGAGGGATGGCGAGGAAGGGGAGAGCGCAGCACCATCTTGCCTGGCCCTGCGTACGTCAGACTCGCGTCCACGTCGTCTCCCGCACTCACGAACTCACACGGCACGTCGCAGTCCCACCGCTTCACCTGCTCACAGGGGGGGAAAGTGGAGCGGGGGGGCGCGGATTGTGATGGGTGGGGGGATGAAAAGAGCCCAGCACTGCATACGTACAACAGACACTCATCGCGCATCCAAGCACACACGCACCCCATTGCCACCAGGACACGTGCAAGCGCCTTGTGAAGACACGCACTCACATATTCGCCTCAATCATTGATAGACCCTCAGCTGACTTTTGAGTCGACTCAAAAGTCGCCTCAATAACTGATAGACGCTCACACGCACCTCGCTGGAAGCCACTCGCACTGGTCGCCTCTCAAAATCCCTCCCAACAGCCCCGTCATCTTGTTCCTCCAACCACGCTCCTCCAACCATGCCCGGCACGACATGCCCTCTGCTGGCGCGCTTACCTTGTGAAACAACATACTTGAAGGGAAGACGCGCACCTCGCTGGAGGCCACTCGCACTGGCCGCCTCTCGAAATCCCGCCCAACGGTCAATTCATCTTGCTCCTCCAACCACGCGCGGCACGACATGCCCTCTGCTGGCCCCCTCAACGGCTCCCACCCTCCCTCTCCTCCTCCCTCTCCCTCTCTCTTGCCCTCTCCCTCACTCTCCCCCTCACTCTCTCCCCCTCCCTCTCCCTCTCCTCCTGCTCCCGCTCCACTCGCTCCCTCCACTCCGCCCCTCTCCGCACCCTCCGCCTCTCTCTTAAAGGCTCCCCCGCGCAGTTGCGCCAATGCGCCATTCACTTGCCCTTGCCCCTCCCCCTCCCCCTGTCCCCTGCTGGTACCATCCGCCTCCCCGGACCCATCCCGCGCGCCCGTTTCCTCCTCCCCCGGTTCCGCTTGCGCTCCCCGTCGCCCCCCCGCTTCCGCTTCCGCTTCCGCCGCGCGTTCACTCGCTTCCCGGCGGGACCCAACCTCCTCCTCGTCTTTACTCTCCATCTCACTCTCCTGTCCCAACTCGTCTGCTCCCTGCTCCTCGCTCCCCTCCCTTTCCCCTCCCCCCGCTACAGTCACTCCCGCATTGTCACCTCGCGGCAACTCCGAGGGCTGCTTCCCATCCCCGGTAGAAACAGATCCGGTATCGGCGTCTTCGTGAGTCACTGTAATAATATCGGGTTGGGTGCTTATCGTTGCTGTTTGACTTCCTGTACCAGAGAGTTCTGTTATTGTCGGCGTTCTTAAACCCGTCTCGATCCCCGAAATTGTGTCACTACTTCCCGCTTCATCATTGCGGGTGTTCTTGTTCCCGTTGTCCCCGTTATTGTCTCGTTCCTCTTCCAGCATAAGCCGCCGCTGCTGCGACACCTTAAGCTTCACAATGTACAGCGCTTGCGCTAGGATCACGACGATTAAGAACCGGATTAAGAACATTGTCGCGCGACTAGTTGACGGCCGTGACTGACGGCCTGGTCCCGCTCCGCTGCCGTCTGGCCGTTTCCTCGCCGCGCTCGAGCCGCCACCGCCCCAGGCGCTCCATCCAGCGTTAAACGCGCTCATGGCTCGAAATATAGTTCCGAAGTACTAAGGAGCAATGCGAGGCATAAACGGCGGCTCTGACAAAAGTACAGGTGTAAGTGATGCTTTTTTATTGACTTATCAAAACGTTGACAGTCGCTGCGACATGAAATGCAACACCAAGGATGTCCACCTCGATCGGGCTAAGTCGCTAGCGGTAACGCGTGCTTAGCAGGAGTGATAGGATGGGATGGGTGATATGAGCATCATCCGCTTGAAGCGGAAAACAAGACCAATCCCAGGGATTTGGTAGCTGAAAAGTCAGCTTGGGAAGTTTGTTGTTCCTGTAAGAGTATTCCCTTGTTTTTGTCCCCTAGGGTAGGGAACTACTTGATAGCGGAAGCATAATCATTCTGTATGTTGGCTGTAAATACATCTGATTTCAAACAAAGCTTGGAACTTTCAAAATAATTCCATGAGCTTCATCTCCTCGTTGCCTTGCGCATATAGGTACCAATTTTGAGCTTTTGCCTCGATTACACATATGCAAAATTTACCAGCATAGACTGCATGTAACGTTTAAATTCATAAAGCAGTGCATGTAGCCGGAGGATGTGGTATTTCTATGTCCACATTTGTGAGCGAATGTTCCTTCGAGAGTACACTAGCTTTCTTCTGTGAATGTTGAGAACCTTATAACGGTGAGGTGCTGTTTTGGAAAACATCAGGGGGCAACGTTCCGCCGCTGCGGAACGTTTCAGGCTTTGGAGAGCCGTTGCTCGGCGGTACATGGGCCAGGGATCTCCCGTATCTCGGGAAGCATGACTCGCTTTCCTGCTTGGCTGCCCCCGCATGGCTGGCATCCCGCTGCTGTGTTGTCGACTGGCTCCCTCCACGTGTCAGGCCTGCTCAATCGAGCACTGTGATTCGTGGATGATGAGATTCAGTGGGCACGAACTTGGGCTCTTCCTTGGCCCAGAGGATATTCAAGGAACTCCTCCCCCATCACTCCACTTGACCACAAAAGCCTCGGTGGCCCTCTGGACAGCTTCCCTTCCCCTCCTCCCCCTCCCCTCCGCCATTTTGCCGTTGGCCCGCTACTACTCCTTGCCTTCGCTGAAGAGCACAGAAACCGTATACAAACCTCCCAACCCTCTGTCACCAGATGTTTACTTCCCATCAGTTCTGCATTCAAAGCTTGATAGATACCTACCCCTCACTGAACCTACCTACCTGCTCACGTGCTGTTACGTGCCTCTAGTGTAAAAGCTCATTCGAGATCGTTTAGCTCATTGAAACCTTTATCCAAATTCTGTGTCACCACTCGCCGATCCATTTGCGGCTGTCCTCCGTATTAGCTGACACTTGTTCAAAAATGGCATCGTCACTGTATTTTCCCACTCACATGATTGCTACTAGTTGCTTCAGCCAGCGACGTCAAGCCTGTTCTCAGCAGCCAACGAAACCCTCGGCCCTCTTTCACCCCTTCACATACCGGCGATTTCCCAGCAGCTTTAAACTAGCCGTTGGAGCATCGCAATCTTCCCGCATTCAATGCAGTCACGTGGTACGTCAACGATTTAGACAGTCAAGCCCTCGCGCAAAACTCGTTTTTCACAGCAGCTCGTCTCGCTCGTAATTGTAATGCCTTCATCTCCGCAGCGAGTGCCTGATTCCCCTTTGTTTTTTTACTAGACATTTCTTCGATGCATTCAACTTTCAATGCTTCTTCCCTGCAATTCGTCTTTCCTTCATTCGTCTTCCCTTTATCTCCAGCGCGACGTGAACACGGAGGAGCTAGATCACCTGGTGACCGGCGAGCGAGAGACGCCTCTCGTGATTGACTTCTGCGCTGACTGGTGCGGGTCGTGCGATATCCTCTCCGAGCAACTTGAAGAGGCAAGTTGAAAGGGAAGAACATACATATTACTTGGTGGTAAACTTATTCGACAGGGGTTGGTTTCCGGTTTGCATTCAGGTTCTTGCAGGATGAGGCTTACGTTCTAAATCTCCGAATCATTATTCCTAAAATACCTTGTTACTTTGCTGACATGGTGTCTCTTTCGCTTTTTTTCTCCATTTTGGGTCGTGGGTGCGACGGGTGTGCAGTTAGCGGAGGAGTACGATGGGCGCGTGCGGTTCGTCCAAGTGAACACTGACCAGGAATACGACCTTGCAGACCAGCTGGAGGTACGGCCTTGCAGACCAGCTGGAATACGACCTTGCAGACCAGCTGGAGACCAGCTGAATATGACCTCAAAACCGCAAACAGCAGCTGCTTTGGGTGTCGTTCTCCTTTCCATCACAAAATTTTTTGGGTCATCATCTCCCGCTGCTTGTTGTCACCGCCCAGTTGCTAACTAATTGGGTTCTCTGGTTGTTGCAGATCCGTGGGCTTCCAACTATGGTGTTCATGGGTAAGGATAAGGCCAAACGAGCCACCCGCATTGAAGGCATGCTTTCAGTTGACACCATCAGGCAACTAATTGATGACGTAGCTGATCTCCATAGCTAAGGTTTGACAAGTTTTCCAAGGGGAATAAATTGGGTGAAGTGCTTGTCTAAAGTGTGTACAAAGGCTGGCAGGATTCCTTGCCAGGACAAGAAGATAAAAGGCTCGGAAAAATTGTATAGCCATGGTAGCAAGTGCCTTACTTTTTTTCTGCTTCGTTCTGTTTTGACTAACAAAGAAGCGTTCATTTCACAGATGTACGCGTTTGAAGGTCATTGTGGTGGCACAAATTTTCGGACCCAGTCCCACCTTTATTCCGATCAATTTCCCACTTCAGGGCGTGTCCAACACGTCAGATTTTCTCAAGAACGTACCTAACCGGTGTAATTATCAATATCACCGCTGTACAACGTAAAACGTCCCGTTGAGCCGCACTCGGACGAACTTGACGAACTCGTGGAACACACAAGGAACAAGGTCGCAACTTCATACATACCGAAACAAGTAGCGCCAATTTTACTTTCCCCAGTGCGTCTGGACTCGAGTTACTGCGCGAGTGAATCTCCTTCACACACTGGCATCGGCTCGCTTCACGTCTCTCCTTCCACGTCGCTCCTCGTCAATAGACCCTCCCTCCCCAGGCTGACACTCTCCCAATTTGACGCTCTCCGCCGTTTGCCTCTTAGCTTTGCGCCCCTCAACCGCGCTCACGGCGTCCCCGCACGCCGCCCCCAGTGCTCACGCAACGCTCACGCCGTCCGCACTAGGCAGGTCATGCCGGTCACGCTTAAGGTCGCTGGCTCTTGGTCCGGGCAGGTTGAAATTCCGTCACTGACCGAATGGACCGTGTGCGAGCTGCGGGCGGAGCTTTCGCGCCTGTCCGGGATCGATGCGGGCAGTTTGAAAATCATCTGCGGTGGGCGCACGCTTAAAGACGAGGCGGAGGCGGAGGGGGGGGCGGAAGGAGAGACAGGGCGAGCGGGGGAAGCCGCGATGGGGGCGGAATTGAGAGTTGTGGAGGGGAATAGCGAGGGGAATGGGGAAGCGGACAAGGGGGAGGGGAAGGGGACGGGAAATGCGCTGGGAAAGCGGAAGGGCGGGCGAGGGAGGAGTTTAGAGGAGGTTGGGGTGAGGGCAGGTTCACGGCTTCTGGTGACAGGTGGCGGAAGGCGATTGGGCGGCGAGATTGCAGCAGAGGGGAAGAGAGTGGTGGAGGAGGAAGCTGCGAGGAAAAAGACGGAAGAGAGGTTGGCACGGCTGAGGTGAGCAATGGGGAATGGATGGTTGAAAGGGTGGGACTTAAGGGGTGAAGTACGGTCGGGAGGAGTTGAGGGTGACTGGTAACGTGGGACTTATGCGACGTGTTTCGAGTGACTGAAAACACACATAGAGTATGAATTGCTGAAAGATGGGAGTTAACTAAGTGCTGTAGTAGGAACGAAGAATGATGCATGATTTGTTGTATATTTACTTGCTTGTTCCCAGCTTCACTCCACCGCCACCTTTCCCATTAACCTTCCCCTTCATCCTTCCTCCTCCCCTTCTCCCTTCCCATTCCTCCTTTCGATTGGCCCCAGGGCTGCAGCAGCTGCCATTGCACGGAGAGGCAGGGCGGGCAGAGGGGGAAGGAGAGGCGGAGGGCATGACATGAGGGGTGATGATGACAATGACGATGCTGGTGATGGTGGTGATGATGGTGGGGATGACGATGATGATGCTGAATTGCTGCTGGAGAATCAGAGCGGGCAGAGATTAGACATGGCGCCTATCGATAAACGGTGAGACGACAGTTGAGTCAACTCAATATAAATAGCAGTAACGGAGTTGGAATCTGGTCAATTGGGAATTATTGAAGTTAGAGTCTAGAAGCGGCAGCAATTGATCAACAATGAGAATGTAGGGGAGGAAGGACAGCAGCATCAAAACGGCCAGAGGAACAGCAGGAGAGGGGGGTTTTCCTTTGCTAAATAAGGCTAACCGATCTCACTTCTTCCCACTCACTCTCGACAGTCTCCCTCACGCCCTTCCCACGTCCCACGACTCCCCAGTTCCCCCCTTGTCTGTGCTTTGTTTCCATTTCTTTCTCCGTTTTTTTTTCCATTGTTTTTTCAAAACAGCTCTCTGGTGACAGGCCTGCTACTGCACTCCCATGGCCGGTCTCTCCTCACCAAAGGCAACTTCGTGGAAGCCCTCCCTGTGCTGGAGATGGCAGAGGTGCAATTTGTCTTGATTGTGTTGAGACTGCCTCGCTGCCTGTGCATTGCCTGTCAAGGCACATACCTAAGGCCACACCCATCCAGTCTTGCTTCCCCAAGATCAACACTTCAGATCAACACATGGCTTTCCGTGTGCCTTATCTCATGCTTGTTTGCATGTTGCAGGAGGCATTCAGCATCTGCGATGCCAAATTTACCGAGGTAACCAAATCACTCTGGCCAGCTTCCGGTTTATGTTCTGTGTGCCACTCTTTCCGAACTACTTCGCTCCAGTTAGTACCCTTGTGCTTGCCATACCTTTGTGCAAAGTATTTTCTTGAAAAAACATGGAAATATCACTATTGCCATGTCTTGTATTTATATGTTAAAGAATCCCTTCACTTATCTCTCCATGCCTCTCTATCCTTCCATCTGTTCAGTCTATAGACAACATACCAATGCTTCTGAAACATTTTCTGTTAGGCCTTTCTTACCGGATTTCTGTATCTACGGTTAATAGACTTGTGGTATAATTACAGTTCCGTTTCTACTGTGGGGAAAAAAACCACTGCCTTTTGCATATCTGTTAGAATGTCTTCACGCATCTTTCCACGCCCTCTCCCTCCCTTCTGTTCGTCCAGGCTATAGACAACATTCCAATGCTCCTGTTGGACATTGTATGGTGCCACTACATGACAAAAGACGTCGCCAGCCTGGCATCCGCTAAAGGACGGCTCGCTGCAGCCCGGTCTGCTCTGCGCAAGGCTCATGGCGCGGACATGTCAAGGTTGAGGATGCTTCAAGGAAACTTCCGACCAGAGCTAGCCACGTGAGTGTCTATATAGGTAAAGCACTGCCATTTCTGGATTGCCATTCTTTTCACATTTTCCTACTTCAGTGCTTCTTTTTCCGGCCTTCTTTCCTTCCTTCACATGTCGGTCCATCCTCTCCCCCTCTCTTCGTCATTCTCTACTCAGTCTTGTGTGTGTTTCACGCTCCCTTTTCCCACCTCCTGTTGCCCATACTCGTTATAGGTATCTCCGTCTTGACCTATTAGACGCCATTGCAGCATACCACAGTGGAGACCTGACACGAGCCCGCCCGCTCCTAGCATCGGCCCAGTCCCTCTTTCAGCAGGTACTGCCTGGAAATGCTCCTCTTTTTTTTTTTTTTTTGGGGGGGGAATATTTTAAGACATTATCAGCTTAGTTCATGTTCCACTGTCACTGCCCACCTGAAATGAAGAAGCAGCACTGAGCTCCGCTTAATGACTTTTGTCATTTCATTATCCATCTATGAGAAGGATGTGCAACCCCTGGCGCTCTCAACTCTCATCGTCCCCTCACAACCCCCCAACCCCCCTCATCCACCCTCATTCCCCCTCACCCCCCCTCACCCCCCCTCACCCCCCCCCCCTCTTAATCATGCCACCTCAGCTGCAGGTTTAAGACGATTCATTGGCCAGCCTCGCAGGCATGGGCTTCTCGGCTACTGACCCACTCACCCTCTCCTGTCCCCCTCACCCCCCGTCATCCTCTCACCACCCCCCCCCACTCCCCCTAATTGCGCCACCTCAGCTCCAAGTCTCTGACGATTCATTGGCCAGCCTCGCAGGCATGGGCTTCTCGGCCAATGAGGCGAGGCGGGCGCTGCGCGTGGCGGGTGGCGACGTGAGCCGGGCGGCGGAGTTTGTCATCTTGCAACGGCAGCGGGCGGTTGAGAAGGAAGAAGAGGACAGAAAGCAGAGACGGATTGAGAGGTGCGTGTAGGGAGGGGTGAGTTATGTGCGTGTGGGAAGCAGGTATGGACAGACATAACTATTTTTGAAAAATATATGTTTCTCTTCTTTTTCAAGAAACAAATGCTTTTGCTGTTCAACACATATGGTGCTTATTAACAATAATGGCATGGCATGTGCATGCTGTGTGTGTGTACATGGCGGCTGCAGGGAGCAGCGGGCCTATGGGAAGACGCCACGTGGCAAGAAGGTGGACATGCGGCTGCTGGACGAGCTGGCAGCATACGGGTGAGTGGGCGAGCGGGTAACGTCATGCTGACGTCACTCAACAATGTGACTGGCCGAGCGAGTGACGTCATGCTGACGTCACTCCATAATGTGACTGGCCGAGCGGGTGACGTCATGCTGACGTGACTCCGATCGTGTGAGTGGGCAGGATTCGTGGGAGTGCCCAAAACCCATGCAGTTTCATCTCCTTTCTATGATTGGAACTGAGACATTATCACTTCACTCCCCTCCCCGGTCCCCATTTCCCATAACCATCCCCACCGCTCCTCACGTCTTACTTCTTCACTCCATTCTTCTCCACCTCCCCACCACCATCTCAGGTTCACACGGCGGGTGGCAACAGAGGCACTGAGGCAGAGTGAGAACCACCACCAGCGGGCACTAGATGCCCTTCTTGACCCCAACTCCCGTACTGCCTTCTTTGTGAATTTACCCTCTCCACCCCTCTCCAACCCTCTCCACTCCTCTGTGTGCCTCCCAACTACCTCAGGTTCACGCGGCGGGTGGCAGCAGAGGCACTAAGGCAGAGTGAGAACCATCACCAGCGGGCCCTAGACGCTCTCCTTGACCCAAACTCGCTCGCTGCTCTCGAGGCAAGTCCACCCTTATAACCCCTCTCTATCCCTCTCTACCGCTCTCAACCACCAATAGCGGGTCCTAGAGGCCCTTCTTGACCCCATCTCCCTCCCTCACTGCTCTTGAGGCAAGTCCACCCGCTCTACCCATCTCTGTCCATCTCAACCCATCTCTGCCCATCTCCACCGCTCTCAACTAGCACCAGAGGGCCCCAGACGCTCTCCTTGACCCAAACTCGCTCACTGTTCTCGAGTCAAGTTCCACCCTCTGAGCGTGGTGGTGTGTATGCTCCCTGGACTCCTCAACCCTCAGCACTCCTCCACACCACACACCACCACGCTCTCAGGTATCAATGTGATGACTTGTGAGTTGCGTTGATACCTGAGACGCCTCCATTTGCTCTCTCCCCTGCACTTCTTCGACACTCCCATGTGCTTGCAGGTGGCAGTGGCAGAGGGGAAGGCAGACGGCAGCAGGAAGAGGCGCAGCAGAAGCGGTGGTGCTGCTGGCGGTGGTGCGTGTTCAGATGACTCAGTGGCAGCGCTGGTGGCTCTGGGCTTCTTTGCTCACCAAGGTACCTGCTCTTGGTCCTCCGCCATCAAGGTATCTCTGTAGAGCCGCTGGCAGTGCTGGTGGCACAGGTGGTGCGTGTTCAGATGACTCAGTGGCAGCGCTGGTGGCTCTGGGCTCCTCTGCTCACCAAGGTAGGTGGTACTCCGTCCCTTTCCATCAAGGCATCCCATCAGAGGCGGTGCAGGTGGGTCAGCAGGCACAGGTGACGGCACAGGTGGGCCTCTCTGCACAGCAAGTTACCCTCATCCTCCACCATACCATACCATGCCATGCCATGCCATGCCATACCATGCCATGCCATACCATGCCATGCCATACCATGCCATGCCATGCCATGCCATGCCATGCCATGCCATACCATGCCATGCCATGCCATACCATGCCATGCCATACCATGCCATGCCATGCCATACCATGCCATGCCATACCATGCCATGCCATGCCATACCATGCCATGCCATACCATGCCATGCCATACCATGCCATGCCATACCATGCCATGCCATACCATGCCATGCCATGCCATGCCATACCATGCCATGCCATACCATGCCATGCCATGCCATACCATGCCATGCCATACCATGCCATGCCATACCATGCCATGCCATACCATGCCATGCCATGCCATGCCATACCATGCCATGCCATGCCATACCATGCCATGCCATACCATGCCATGCCATGCCATACCATGCCATGCCATGCCATGCCATGCCATGCCATACCATGCCATGCCATACCATGCCATGCCATGCCATGCCATGCCATACCATGCCGTGCCAATCCATGCCGATCCATGTCACACCATACCAGGTCATGCTCATCCCTCCCCTCTTCATCTCCATCAACCTGCCTACCCCATTCTCTCCCCTCGCCTCTCCCACTCGCCGCCCACACACACTCCTTCCTATCTCCAGCCCGACAAGCCCTAGAGAACACCAGTAGATGAAGCTTAAGACGTGTCAATTATCCTCCCCTCCCAACCACTCCCCACCCACACACACTCCTCCCTATCTCCAGCCTGACAAGCCCTAGAGGGCAGCAGCCACGACGTGGAAGCAGCAGCAGCAGCTTTGCTTCAGGGAGAGTATGGGGAGGCCTTTGAGTCGACCCAAAAGTCATTCTCCCATCCCCTCCCGCACCCCCCCTTCCGCCCCACGCACTTAATCCATATTCACAGCCCGACAAGCCCTGGAGGCCAGCAGCAACGACGTGGAAGCAGCAGCAGCCGCTTTGTTGCAAGGGGAGTATGGGGAGGCTGGAACTGGGGAGGGTGGGGGCAGTGGGGAAGGAGGGGAAGGGGAGGGGGGGAACGGGGCAGGGGGAGGGGGGACAGAGGGAGGTGGAGAAGCAGGTGGGATGGATGTTGAGAGAGGGGAAGAGAGTGAGGGAGGGAGTGAGGGGAGTAAGGAGGAGGAGGAGGAGGGGGAGAGGGATGAGGAGATGGAAGGGGAGATAAGGAAGGGCGTGAGTGGGGATCCTTATGCTGAGTATGACCTGGATGTCTCTTTAGAAGCTGCTGCGATTGAAGAATACTCCAAGCTGATTGTTGATAACAGTGAGAATGTCTGAGTACTGTACACTTGGTCTAATTTAAGGCAAACTTGTGAGTGGCGGTGTGACTTGGTAGAAGCTGCTATGGTACTATACAATAACTGAAATTTATGTACTCCAGCCTGAGTGATTCTATGGTAATGCGCAACAAAAATACTTTGCATAATGTAGAATAAGCTCCATCCAGCTTCTTGATGACTTAGGTGCCAAAGGAATTACAAAGTAGTACTGTACAGGATAGGCAAAGAATGCTCTGTAACATTTCCTGAGTTCCCCAGAATCAATAACCTCACGAGGGTTCTGAGAGCAGCAGGCCAACAAACCGCTTCACTCCCTTCACTCGGCCTCCCTCCCCTCTCTCTGCTCACCCTGCTCACCCCTCCATATCTGCATCCATCACAGCACCCCTCACCCGCCCCACCTTCACCTTCATCTTCCCCTTCAGCTTCCTCTCTACTGCCCTCTCCGCCCTCGCCTCTGCTGCTCTCTTCCCTCCCATCTCCTTTCCCTCCTCTCCACCTCCTCGCCCTCCTCCTTGCCCTCCTCCTTTTCACCTCCACTTCCTCTTCCTCTCCCTCCTCCTCTCCCACCTCCTCCTCACTCCCCTTCCCCCCACTCCGCTCCCCCCCCTGCTCACCCCTCCATATCTGCGTCCATCACAGCACCCCTCACCCGTCCCACCTTCACCTTCATCTTCCCCTTCAGCTTCCTCTCTACTGCCCTCTCCGCCTTCGCCTCTGCAGCCGCCCTCTCTCCTCCCACCTCCTCGCCCTCCTCCATGGCCACTGCAATCGCCTTCTCCTTGGCTGCGTGCTCCGCCACGGACGCTGAGAGCGTGGAGATGGGCTTGGGGAGGGTGAGGGACGGGTCTGCTGCAAGCGCAGCTGGGGCCTTCACCAAATGGATTCCGGACTCCAGCTCTTGCCGCGCCTGACGCCGCTCCTCATTCGTTTTCACCTTCATTCTGTTAAGGGGGGGAAAGAACACGGGGAAGGAGGCAGAGTGAGTGAGGGAGGGGTCGGCTGCGAGGGCAGCTGGGGCCTTCACCAGGTGGATTCCGGACTCCAGCTCTTGCCGCGCCTGACGCCGCTTCATGGCCTCCCACCGCCCTTTCCCCTCTTTTAGGGCCCTGATACCCCATGGCACTCCCCTCCTTCCCCAACACGGCCACTCACCGCTTCTCCCGAACTTGGCCTGCCGCTTCACGCGCAGCTCGTCGATGTGCTTCAAGTAACCCACTGACAAGGCCAACCAAATCTCTCCACTCAGCCCCTCACACCCCCTCCCCACCCGCCTTCCCCCAACACGGCCACTCACCGCTTCTCACACCCACACCACTCACCGCTTCCCACACCCACACCACTCACCGCTTCTCCCAGAACTTGGCCTGGCGCTTCACGCGCAGCTCATCGATTCTCTTCATCGCAGCCACCGTCGTCGCCACCACGTTGCGATCATACCGCTCGGGCCGGTTGCGCCTCCGCTCCATCTCAAACGTCGTGTCCTGCGGTTCATGGTTGAAAGGGTGCGGTTTGGGGACGTGTGGATGGGTGAGGTTTGGCGACAACCAGACAAGAGCGGCACGCCTCTCCTCGCCACCACGTTGTTGCGGTCGTACCGCTCGGGCCGGTTCCTCCGCCGTTCCATCTCGAACGTTGTGTCCTGAAGGCGAAGGGGGGGAATGGGTGGGCGAGGTTTAAAGAGTTGGGGTTGGGGGCAAGTAGAGTGCGCATGACTGGTTTTTGAGAATTCTCAAAAACCAAGTAGAGTGCGCATGACTGGTTTTTGAGAATTCTCAATAACCAAGTAGAGTGCGCATGACTGGTTTTTGAGAATTCTCAAAAACCAAGTAGAGTGCGCATGACTGGTTTTTGAGAATTCTCAAAAACCAAGTAGAGTGCGCATGACTGGTTTTTGAGAATTCTCAAAAACCAAGTAGAGTGCGCATGACTGGTTTTTGAGAATTCTCAAAAACCAAGTAGAGTGCGCATGACTGGTTTTTGAGAATTCTCAAAAACCAAGTAGAGTGCGCATGACTGGTTTTTGAGAATTCTCAAAAACCAAGTAGAGTGCGCATGACTGGTTTTTGAGAATTCTCAAAAACCAAGTAGAGTGCGCATGACTGGTTTTTGAGAATTCTCAAAAACCAAGTAGAGTGCGCATGACTGGTTTTTGAGAATTCTCAAAAACCAAGTAGAGTGCGCATGACTGGTTTTTGAGAATTCTCAAAAACCAAGTAGAGTGCGCATGACTGGTTTTTGAGAATTCTCAAAAACCAAGTAGAGTGCGCATGACTGGTTTTTGAGAATTCTCAAAAACCAAGTAGAGTGCGCATGACTGGTTTTTGAGAATTCTCAAAAACCAAGTAGAGTGCGCATGACTGGTTTTTGAGGATTCTCAAAAACCAAGTAGAGTGCGCATGACTGGTTTTTGAGAATTCTCAAAAACCAAGTAGAGTGCGCATGACTGGTTTTTGAGGATTCTCAAAAACCAAGTAGAGTGCGCATGACTGGTTTTTGAGAATTCTCAAAAACCAAGTAGAGTGCGCATGACTGGTTTTTGAGAATTCTCAAAAACCAAGTAGAGTGCGCATGACTGGTTTTTGAGAATTCTCAAAAACCAAGTAGAGTGCGCATGACTGGTTTTTGAGAATTCTCAAAAACCAAGTAGAGTGCGCATGACTGGTTTTTGAGAATTCTCAAAAACCAAGTAGAGTGCGCATGACTGGTTTTTGAGAATTCTCAAAAACCAAGTAGAGTGCGCATGACTGCAGCCTCTCCTCGCCACCACGCTGCGGTCGTACCGCTCGGGGCGGTTCCTTCGGCGCTCCATCTCAAACGTTGTGTCCTGGTGGAGGGATCAAACGAGGGTGTAAGGGTGCGGTTTGGGAGGGTGTGGATGGGTGGGTTTTGGGACAACCAGACCAGGGAGGCAGGCGGATGGGAGGAAGGGGGATGGGAGGAAGGGAAAGGGGGAAAACTCACCGACGCGAGGTCTTTGCCGTGCAGGCGGCGGTACGCCTTGGTCCATCGCACTTTGCGCGGGTTGCGCTTCAGCTTGAAGTTCCGGTGGCACTTGGACCGGCAGAACCGAAACACCTGCCCCCCGCACACCGCACACACCGCACACCGCACACGCCGCACACCGCACACGCCGCACACCGCACACGCCGCACACCGCACGCCACACCCCGCACACCGCACACCGCACACCGCACACCGCAAAGATAAAACTTTAGCCAAGATTGTTTCCCCCAAAACCCGCGAGAAAACTATTGCTGAGGCGCCGTAAAAGGAGACGGGTGTGATTGCGTATTTACAAACACATGTTTTTTGAAATGAGAGACTGGCCCGGCTCACGCCTCTACCGAATGGTTTGTTACGGATGTTACGAATTTCACCTCACCTTGGCGTCATTGCGCACGTAGCAGATGCCGTGACCGGGATACACGGTCGACGAGCAGAACCAGCACTTCTCTAATCTCATCGCGCTGCGCCGACGAGCGACTCGATACCAGGTTCTGACAACCGGCCGTACACTAGACGCTGAACGAAGCGCGAAGATTCACGCTTCGCGAGGCAGGCGAAAGCACCTACAACAGCGAGATGTCCTGGTAACCCTAACGCGAAGGCTGCTCCTGCGCAAGCTAAAGGGGGACGCTAGAGACCTCTCGGAAAAAAAGGTACGAAGGGTAGCACGACTCGAGGTGAGCGAGCGGGACAAGGCGAGCCTCACACGCACTGCACGGCACAAACGCCAACGACGACAGGCGAGGGCGTGCGACGGCGTGCGACGGCGTGCGACGTTAAACGGAGGAGCCGAGTCCAACACTCTGGGGAAGTACGGAATGGTGGGGCTTCGGAAAAAAGTACTCGCTCTCGGAAATAAGTACTGCCTGGGTCTAGGAATTCGCTTCTAGGGTTTGGGTATTTGGGAAGGTTTGGCGTGTGTGAAGGATGAATGTGCGAAGCGAACTGACGAGAGCCAAGTTTACAGTTACAAACTACACAGCTTTGCCGAAAAAATACCAAGTTTACTAGCTTTACTAGTGCTGTTTACAGGGATGTGTTCAGGGATATCTTATCACTTGCGCACTTGGAGCAAACCACAGTTCACGGTGCCACTCGTCTTGAGCAGGCGAACCACACGAATGAGCATTGTTATACTGCATCTGAAACTGGTGGCACTTGTAACCACCACTTGAAACTTGTGTGCTGTACGGCGTTGCCGTTGCATCATGAAACCACGATCCATCCTTCAGCTGTTGCTGATCCAACTCTGCTTGCTGCGTGAAGCCAGGCCCTTGTATTGAATCTTGCTCAAAAGGGTACCACTGCGGAACGCCTGGGTGCTGCACAGTTGAGGGGCAAGAGACCGGTTCCATTGAACGAATTCCGTTTGAATGCAACCCATTTGAATGCAGTCCATTGTAACCCCACAGCTCAGCTGCCTCTGAAACTGATATATCCTCCTGAAACTCGAAAAGGGTGTGGCAGCAGGGAGTATGCACCCAAGGCCGCACACAACCCCCTCCACACACGCTCCCCCCCTCCCACGTGCTCCTCCCATCCCACGTGCTCACCCCTTCCCACCCATTCCCATCCCACTCCACCTCTGTCTCCACAGGCCAGGATGTGAAATCCGCATATTGCAACCATTGCTGGACTTTCAATGCCCCTGCCATTCCTGCTGCTGCATTTGCTGCTGACACATCAGCTGCTGCTGCTGCCGCCGCCACTGCAGCTGCTGCTGTCGGGGGTCTCCATGCCTCTTCCTGCACTTGCACCTCGGGCAGATCAACCTGCCCGTACAAATCATGTCTCCAGTTGTCGTGGGGATGCAGATGACTCTGGGGCGAGTCGAAGTTCAGCCCTGGCACGTCCGAGCGATGAACCTCTCCCTGATAAAACTCCTGCTGACAAACCTCTGGTTGATAAGCCGCTGGCTGATAACTCTCTGGCTGGTAAACCTGCTGGTACAGATCCGTATCTCCGTTGTGCTGCTGCATCTGCTGCATCTGGTGCATCTGGTGCAGGCCTCCCCAGCCTTGCTCGTGCCTCCCACCTGCTGTATCAAACCACCCGGCAATTTCTTGCTGGCCTGCAAGCTCCCTCTGGTCAGCAAGCGCCGGCTGGTCGGCAATAGCTTGGCCACTGAGCCGCCCGGCTGGTGATACTTGGGAGACAGACGTGCCTGCTGCATCACAGCCCTCTGCCCCCGCGCCTGTCCCCGCGCCTTCCCCCGCGCCTGTGCCCGCGCCTGCACCTGCGCCTGCATCTGCACCTGCACCTGCACCTGCACCTGCACCATGTGTCCCTTCACTGCGCTGTTGCTTCACAATTACTAGGTCTGACGTTGCTGCTGTGGGGGATGCTGTCGGTGCATCCTGTGCTGCTGTCGCCGATGCCACTGCTGCCGCTGATTCCGCTGCTGCCGCTGCAGTTTCCCCTTGGAATGAGGGCCGTCGCATGGGATCACCCAAGGGCTTGGAGGCCGTCTCGCCTCTAGCAGCACTGCCTGCCTTTCCACTCCTACGTTTCAGAGTTTCGCCGCGCTGCAGCTCGTGCTTTTGCGTTGGGGTTGCAGGCTCCTTGAACCTACCAGCCCTGCGGCCCCCACTGCGGCCCCCACTGCGGCCACCACTGCTGCCGCTGCCACCACTGCTGCTGCCGCCACTGCTACCCCCAGCCCCCCTCTCCCCTCCCCTGCTGCCGTCCCCACGTGTGCGCGCAAACGTCAGCCTGCCAACGAGTGCTTTTAACGAGGAAGCAAGGCGGCCGGGAGTGGTTGCTTCGGGGGAGAAGCACTGTGGCTGGTCCAGACGCGGGGCAGAGGAGAGAACTGCTGTGGAACGAGGCGATTCACAGTAGCAGCCTGCGTCTGATAAACCTCTGCTGCTGGGAAAACTTCTGCACACATCCTCATCTCCATCTCCCTCTTCCTCTCCCTCTTCTTCTTCCAACCCCACTGCTTCCTCCGCCGTTTGCTCGTCTAGGGAATCCCCTCTTGGGCTCCCAACAGCCGCTCCAACACTCTTCATCCTCCCATCGTCTGCGTGCCTGCCTGCCGAGAAAAGGACGGATGGCGCGCGAGGCGATTCGCGGTTAACTGTCCGATTTCTCTCGCCCTCCCCATCGCTTGCCGATGGTACTGCATGCGAGGCTGCAGGTGCAATCCCTAGGCGACTCTTGGGTAAACTCACATGCGCGGAATCATCCCGCACCCTTCTGTTGCGCCTGCGAGGTGACTGTTGGGGCTGCTGGGGCGAGTCAAAAGGCACATCATCGTCTCCCATGCTTCTGTTCCGCCTGCGCTGGGAATGGGCAGACGGAGACACGCGCAAGGGCCCGCTGTTACCCCTCTTCGCCCGCTCCTTCTGCTGCTGCTGCTCATGCTGCGTCAGCTGCCGCCCATGCTGCGTCAGCTGCGGCCCATGCTCTGCCATTGCCAGCTGGCGCAGCTCTGCCAGTGACCCAATAGTCCTCCTGCTGTGCGCCCTCGCGCTGCTACCTACCACCATCGGCCTTCGCTTGCCAGGAGACGCTCCTTTAATGCCAACTCCCCCAATGCCAACTCCTCCAACCGCACTCGGTGCTCCTTCAAAAAAATCCTTCAGCAGACTATCTGTCAAATCCTTGGTCTCCCTCTCGCGCGCCTTGGCCCTCGCGCTGCTACCTTCCACCGGCGGCCTTCGCTTGCCGGGAGATGCTTCGTCAATGCTTCCAATCGCACTCGCTGCCCCTTCGAAAAACTCCTTCAGAAGGATATCTGTCAACTCCTTGGTCTCCCGCGCAATGGCCCTCGTGCTGCTACTACCTACCACCAGCGCTCTTCCCTTACCACAGGATGCACCTTCAAGAATACCCTGCCCCTTTAAAAGGTTGTCCTTCAACTCCCCCCTCTTCTCCCGCTCTTTCCCGCCGCGCAGTGCTTGGGGAGACGAATCCACCTTTGACTGTTGCTGCAGAGACGAATCCCCCGTTGACTGTTGCTGCAGAGACGAATCCATCGATCTCCTCGCAACGGCTTTCCTCGCCTCGCCGCCGCATTGCTGCGAAGAGTTCCCCCGCGCTGCCGCAACGGCGAGCGATTTGTGCGAATCCAATGAGTTTCTCGCAACGGCCTTCCTCCCCTCGCCACCGCATTGCGGCGACGCCCCATCCCGCGCTGCTCGCCTTCCGGGCGACTCAAACGGCGGCTGCGGTTCACCCTTCCTTGCTGCGGGAGACGCTCTTTCCGCCAGCTGTCGCGGAAACCCCCGCGCCGCGGGGCGACTGAAGATTTCGCGGATTCTCCGCTGCTGCGCGAAGCGTCGCTCTTTCCGCCGGCTGTTGCGGAGACCCCCTGCGTGCGCCCTGACTTGTGGAGGTAACCATAGCAGTACCGTTCCTATTAAGAATGGTGATAGCGGTAGGAGTATTGAGAGCAGAGCTCCTAGTGGTAGCGGTAGGAGTACGAGGAGACGCCGCGAATCGCGCAACTGCCCATCTCATGTCCGTCTCCGCCGCCGCTGCGTCCGCGTCCCGCTCACGCCAGGGGACGGGAGATGCGGCGGGAGGTACGGCGAGATGTACGGCGGGAGATAATGCGGGAAGGCTTGTTCCGGAATAGACCGCAACGGATACGTCAGTACCTGTATAGTACGCGTCGCGTCTGGCAGCACTGTGACGCGAGAACGCATCGTGGCCGTCCATTAGCAATACTATCGATAAAATTTGAGACGTAGTAGTCGTAACTAAGTCGACTGTAAACCGTAAAGTGACTTCCCGAATCCGATTCTGAATGGTGCGCCGTCCGGCGTCGAGCGGCGTTCGCGACGTTGTTTGTAGAAAATGGTCGAAAAGTTCAACGGTTGACAAGACGATGGTCGAAAAGATGTCGAATAGCCGTTCGGGACGTTGCTTGAACAAGAAAACTAAGGTCACTTCTGAGTCCCGGGCCTTTTTGATGGTCAAAACGACGTGACCAGGCAAACTTGTCTTATCATCCTACGTGACTTGGCAACGCAGGCTTATCATGCTGTGCGATCTCGGGGTTGCGTTTCGAGGTGAGCCTATACGATGGCAAGACGAGTCGCATCGTGGTATTCTTCGTAAAACGCGGTCGTCGATGCGAGAATGGATATTTCTCATCGCCAGGGTTTTGGTTTCGATTGGATCGTGTCCAAGGATTTACTCGGACCGACGCGTCTGCCGCATGATACGGCGAAGAATTCCCCGCGTGGCGCTCGTGCATTTCCAGCAGCGTAGTAGCTTACTATTCAGCAGCTCAGCTCAGCAGTGTAACTTCAGCAGCTCAGCAGCACAGCGCAAGACATGCATCGCCTCAAGCCAAGAATCGCGCGGCGTCGCGCTCGTGTCGCTCGAATTTTGCGCGCTTGGGCGAATTGCGGAGACAGCCACCCCTGGAGAAGAGGTGTGCGGGGCCCGACTACCCTTCCCTTCTCATCCCATCCCAGTGCGTGGGAGGGCGGATGCATAGAACGCCACCCCACTACCCCCTTGCATCTGGCTGTCTTTACAACCAACGGACAAGCCGAGAAACATGTGAACCTGATGCTTCCGCTGATGACTCTCTTGCGACGTATTCTACCCGTCCTTCCACAAAACCCCAGCCTGTGCACTGCGCGAGCAGCAGGAAACTGAAACAGCTGTTCGGTGGCGCAATCATAAACCGTAGCTGCCCTGATGTGAGCAGAGAGCATGTGCAATGCGAAGACAGGGAAGGGAAGGCCCTCATGGGCAATGTTGTCATGGGTGGAGGTGAGCAGTGGGAAGCAAGGACGATGGTTTGTGCTGTAATTATTCAAGCCAGTGGTTGTGCCTTCTGTCGTCTGTGCGTGGGAGAAAAAGAGTCGTTGCGGGGCGGGCGAGGATGCTTGCTTGGTTCTCTCGCTTGGCTTGACACAACACTTCGCCTGCGCCATTGGAAGGCCAATTTCCTCCTGTGGGCCAGCTCAGGTCGAATCTCTTGAATCCGCGGTTCGGTGTGTGGTGGTGAATGTGCTCCAAAACTTGGCGAGGCGCGGGCAAGTCCAGACTGGAATTTATGCACTGGTGCTGTGCTACAGTTCATTGGCACGGGAATGTTGCGCTCGAAATTCGAGACGACGGACGATTTCTGAGTTGGCGGGCAGCGACGGAAATCCATTTTCGTGAGGCTGGCATATTTCATGGAAAATGGGGAACGGCTCCAATAAAGTAGCCCCAGTATAAGAGAGATGCGAAAACCAAGCAAGTGTAAATAACAAAAATTCCTTATATTAGTTAAGTCTGCAGATGGACAGCCGGATTAGGCTTCCAACACCAACTGTAACTCAACCGTAAACCAATAAGATAGATGCACAATAGACGAAAGTATACGTATATAATGACCACAATTCGACTCATCCCTAAACGCATTTTCTATGAGGACTACCACAAATTTGTCCACTACCGCATAATATAAAATGAAAATATTCAACATAACTTGTTGCTGCCCTTATGACACATCAGCCAAGGAACCCAGGTGCCAAATCAGCAGCCGCCCCACCACCCCATGATGCGCTGCGCTTTCTTTCAATCCTTGTTCCAAAACCGGCAATCCCGGAAGCAGGTGGCATGCCATATTGTTGCGGATAAGCCATAACACCAGTAGGAACCATTGTCCCCATAACACCAATACCTGCCATACCTCCCCCCGCAGGAGCCGCAGAATGAACCATAGAGCTCCAATCAGCAATTGGTACAGCACTATGAGACAGCCGATGCCGGCCACCTGTGGCAAAAGCATTACCAGCTACCCCACCACCACTAGTACCAGGTAAGCTGCTGTTACCCGGTGCAGCGCCGTCACTGTTGGCACACAAGGTGGTGGCGGAATTGAAGCTCCTGCTGCTAGTGTGGTAACCAGGTAACAGGTTACCAGGATGGAAATTACCAGACCCAAGGCTGCAAGGCAAGGGGCCAGATGAAAAAGGCCCCGTTGCAGAAACACCTGGAGCGAAACCCCTAGGTAGTGGGAGATTGTTAGAGGAGGGAGGGAGATTGATAGAAGAGGGAGGGAGATTGCTGGAGGAGGGAGGGAAATTGCTAGAAGAGGAAGGGAGGGATGTGGTGGTGGAAGATCGAGAGATAAGAGGGTCCAAGCCGACATCACGGAGAGGGTGAGAAACGGCTGTCCCAGGCCTGCTTGCTGCTGACTGTTGAGTTGGATAACAAGACACGAGTGCCTCTGGTCTCTGCCCTGCCCTTGACCTTGCTGCCTGCGCGTGCTGCTGCTGCTGCTGCTGCTGCTGCTGCTGCTGCTGCTGCTGCTGTTGTTGTTGCAGCAGCTGTTGCTGCATCTGCTGCTGCTGCTGCTGCTGCTGTTGCTGCTGCTGCATCTGCTGCTGCTGCTGCTGCTGCTGCTGCTGCTGCTGCTGCTGCTGCTGCTGCTGCTGCTGCTGTTGCATCTGTTGCTGCTGCTGCAGTTGATGTAACTGCTGCTGCTGCCACGGACCAGCTGAATGCTGCTGGAGAGACAGTTGCGCTCCTGGTTGCGCCTGCCCCTGCCACTGCCTCATCCCACCCATTCCCACAGCACCAGCACCTGGAAAACCACTAGCACTGTTACCATCCACTTGTGCTAGCCCTGGCGCTAGCCTGCTGCTCGTTCCTTGGAGCATGTTTCCTTGAAACTGCTGGTACTGCCACTGTTGCTGCTGCTGCTGCTGCTGGTATGCGTTAAACATCCCTCTCTCCACACCTGCCATGCTAGCACCGCCACCCACTGCCCCTCCTGCTGCCTGAGCCATGGGGCCAAAAAATGCGCCTCCTAGATTTCCAGCATACCCAGGTGGCAAAAACTGGCTTGCTACGTTTCCTGGAAAGTTCCCAAGATGTTGATCGCCTGAAGCTGATGATTGGTTGTGGTGCATCCCCCAAGGCGGATTCATAGCTTCCTGCGACTCGCGCTTGTTCTTGTCGCCTGCTCCTGCTCCCGTTGCTCCTGCTGCTCCTTCTGCTCCTGCCCCTGCTGCCCCTGCTGCCCCTGCTGCCCCTGCTGCTCCTGCTGCCCCTGCTGCCCCTGCTTCTCCGTCTGCTGCTGCAGCAGGTGCTCCCTGTGCGAGCATGCGTTTGATACGCGCAATCTTCACCTCTTTGGGTTCCAACCTCCTCCTCCTCCTCTCCTCATCTGAATCCACCTCTTCCTGCTCTCCCCCTTCTCCTTCTCCTTCCACCTCCTCCTCCGCCTCCCCATCCCCATCCTCCTCCCCCTCTCCCTCCTCCCCCGCAATCCCCTCTCCTGCCCCCACCCGCCCCTTGCTTCTCCTCCCCACCACATCAACTCCTCCTCTCCCTTTCACCCCGTTTCTCAACCTCCCTCCTTCTCCACCCTGCCCATGCTCACCAAATCCGCCCCCATGCCCCTTGAACAGCCTCTGAATAAGCCCTCCCCCGCTACCTCCCAACGCAGCACCAGAGTCGCCTGCTTTCCCTCCTCCCAGTGCAAACGACTGGGATTTGAACAGCCTGGGTTTTATCTCAACTTCATCTGTCCGTACCGCCACTCGCCTCACCCTCTCTTCCCGCACTCCTACCCGCCTCACCTCCCCACCTGTTCCCACCCTCCTCACCTCACCCGCACCCCCTGCCCCTCCTCCTGCCCGCGCCCCCTCCCTACCTCCTTTTCCCCCAACTCCACCTCCCTTCTCTCCTCCTCCCTTTGCTGCTGCCTCTCTTCCTCCCCTTTCGTTACCACTCCCTGCGCCCGCCCCCCCTCTGCTTCCTTGAACAGCCACTGAGTGGCTGCGAGGAAAGACGCCTTTAGTGGAGCGTGTAGCCGCCGCCGCAGCAGCAGCACCAGCAGCAGCACCACCAGCAGCAGCAGCAGACGCAGCAGCACCACCAGCAGGAGCACCAGCATGAGCAGCAGCAGCCAAACCAGCACCAGAAGCAGGGCCACCAGCAGCAACAACAGCCAAAGAGTGGCTGCGGGGAAAAACACCTCTAGTATTGCGTGCAGCAGCAGCAGCAGCAGCAGCACCACCATCAGACGCAGCAGCAGCAGCAGACGCAGGAGTACCACCAACAGCAAAACCAGCACCAGCACCAGCAGCAGCAGAAGCTGGTATACCACCCACAGCCGCACGTGGTGGTATACCACTCGCAGCACCAGGAGCAGCAGCACCACGTGGTATACCACCCACAGCAGCATGTGGAGCAACAGCAGTATCACGACTATTCCCTTGTCTCTTTCTCTCTGGTTTCCATAACTCCCCTTTTACTGCCACCTCCTCCTCTTCCACCCCCTCCTCCTCCTCTCCCCCCTCCTCTTCCCCATCCTCATCCTGTTCCCCCTCCTCCTCATCTCCCTCCTCTTCCCCATCTTCCTCCTCTTCCACCTCCCCCTCCTCCCCTTCCTCCTCCTCTTCTCCCTCCTCCTCTTCCTCCTCTCCCTCCTCCTCTTCCTCCTCCCCTTCCTCCTCCTCCTGCTCCTCTTCCTCCTCCTCCTGCTCCTCTTCCTCCTCCTCCTGCTCCTCCTCCTGCTCCTCCTCCTTCTTCCCTCTCCCTGTGCCACGATCAACACGGGAAACCCTTCCAGTAGGCTCAGAGGAAGACGCCTTCCCTGGGCGGCCACCGCTAACAGAACCTCTCTCATGCGTCTCAACAGAAGACCCCCTCCCTGCATAGCGATCGCTAACAGAACCCCTCTCATGAGTCTCAACAGAAGACGCCCTCCCTGCATAGCGATCGCTGAGAGTGAACGCCACAGGGAAGCACTCAAGGGACGCCCCTCTCCTCCTCACATGCTCCCGCGCTTTCCTGAAGCCTGCCTTTTCATGTGGATGTGACTCGGATGCAGCCTGCACCAGTAAACGCCTTCCCATGGAAGACCCTCCTCCTCGTCCTCCTCCTCGCCCCTCTTCTCGTCCTCCTTCTCGTCCTCCTCCTCTCTCCCGTTCCTCACACGACCTCAGATGTAAGAATCGTAGGAAATCGTGTATACTCCCCATACTCCCTCCCCTCCCCCTCCTCTGTCCCTTCTCCTCTCCCCCCCCTCCCCTCCCCACTTCCCTCGCCCCTGCCCTCTCCCCTCTGTGCCTCCCCAAAACCTCCTCCTCTTCCTCCTCGCCCTCCCCTGCTTCCCTATTGTCCCAGAAGGAAACCCGCCTCTGCCGAACCTGCTGCCCCTCCGAACCTGTAGTCAACGTTCGGGACTTCCCGCTCGCATCCCATCCTGCAGTTGACGTTCGAGACCTCCCACTCTCATGCCATACAGCACCCGTTGTTTGAGACCTCCCAATCCCATCCCATCCTGCTCCGTCTGCTCTTCCCATCATCCCCACACCCTCGCCACCTCCTCTCACACCGCGCTCTCTCTCCAGAGTCCCAAAAAATTCACCATTTGCTCCTCCCATCATCCCCACACCCTCGCCACCTCCTCTCACACCGCGCTCTCTCTCCAGAGTCCCAAAAAATTCACCATTTGCTCCTCCCATCATCCCCACACCCTCGCTGCCTCCTCTCACACCGTCCTCTTGTTTCCCCACTGCCTTGCTCCTGCCACTATTTTCCCCGAGACTGCCTGAGCCAGAGTCACTAGTCACATTTCTCAGAAGCGACTCAGATCGCCCCACTGCCTTGCTTCTCCCACTATCTACTCCGAAACCCGCCTCTTGCCTCTTATCCACTGCCGCCGCACACTCACCAGCACTCCCACCCTTGCAAGAACGATTAGAGCGTAGCGAACCATGCGATTCGTTACCACGAAAACCATCCTCGTTACAAGCATCCTCCAACCCTTCTCCTTCACGTGACTCTCCATCTAAATCATCCGCGTTATAAGCATCTTCCTGCTTTTTGGACTGCTGCGGCCGCCCGTCGGTCGAAGCTGACTTGGGAAAAGCATGGTGCAGGCTGGTGGAATCAGCACTTGTTGAGTAGGAGGAGTGACTTAAGTCACTCGCACACCTCTGCACCTGCCCTCCCCTTCCTGACCTTCCACCTCCTCTTCCTCTCCCTCCTCCTCCTCTTCCTCCTCCTCTTCCTCCTCCTCCCCTTCCTACTGCTGCTTCAGCAGCAGTTGCTGCCTTTGGTTCGGCTCGTTGCCCTCGCTGTTTCTCTGGTATCTCTGCCCTATCAGGGTGTCTTTGAGATTTCTCAGAAACGTCACCTTGTGGCTCTGCCCTATCATGCTCAAGATCTGCCTCGCACTGAGGCACCTCCTCAACAGACCTCGACCTCCGCTTCATCAGTGCACGCCTCTCCCTCTCCTCCGCCCCTTTACTCCTCGTCCTGAACACCTCACCTCCACCAGCGGCAGCAGCAGCAGCAGCAGCAGCATTACTGGCGGACGCAGCACCATTAGCAGCAGCACCAGCAGCAGCACTACCAGCACCACCAGCTGATACAGCTGCGGCTGCTGCCTCTCCGCCGAACCTAGACTTGCCACAGGTTCGGCCCAGGCCTATATCCAGCACCCCTACCTCCCCTTCCGAACCGTGCCTCCTCCTACCCCTCCCTATCTGCCCTGTTGAGACAGACGGCGATTTTGGCAACATCTGGGGGCGGTTGGAACTGGGGGAGGCCAGGCGGGTGCCCCCTATCTTACGCTGAGCCCCAGGTGAGTTTGCACCAGCATTATACGAGTCTTTCCTTCTTAAATCCTCTCCATCCACCTCTCCCCCTTCCATACCCACACCATCATCCCCATTTCCTCTGTTGCCCCAGTCCAAAGGCAGGGAACCTTCCGAGAGGTTTCTCAGATGCCCCGATTTCTGACGTGGCAGCAGTTGCTTCTGCCGCTGCTGCTTCCCCTTCATCTCCCCCCCCTCGCCCTTTGACCCACCCTTCCCCTCTCCTCCCTTGACCTCCTTCTCCTTCCCCTTTCCCCTGCCTTCCTTCCCTTTTTCTCCCTCCCTGCCCTCCCTCACTCCCCTTACCTTTCCCTTACTATCCTCCCCGTCTCCGTGACTCTGTTCCACAGGGGTCATCACACCCAGCAGCAGCGTGGTCGTAAACGGCGCCACCTGACCTTCAACCTGGCTTTTCACCTGAGCGTCTCCTCCAGGTGAAACCAGCAGTGGATGGTTCACCTCTGCCTGTAACCCCGTTACCACACGTAACTCCAAGTTAACAGTGAACGCAGCTGCTGTGGGCGTGGGCTTTAAGGAGGAGCCGCCGGCGTTAGTGGAGGAGACTAAACTCTTAGAGGAGATTAAAGACATTGGGACCAGATGAAGCGGGAAAACTACACTATCCGCTCTAGGCTCGTCATCCATGAGTAGAGACGAAACCGTCGCCACCCAGTCGTCAACAACCGTTGTCCCATCGCTCAAATCGTAAATGCTTCGGCCAATCAACGAAGCGTCTGCTACTGCCATGTCAGCATCCTTCCCATCCTCCCCCTCCCACTCCCTCTCCGCTTCCCCCTCTCCTCCTGCTCCTCTCCTTTTGTCTCCGTGCCTCATGCCCTCCCCCATGGTTAACTTAACCGCTGCAGCAGTGGCGGCTTTAATCTGCCCTCGCACGTCCAGCAGCAGTGCTGCCGCCCCTTGCCGCCCAACTCCCTGCTTCCTTTCCCCCGGCTGCCCCACCCCCTGCAGCAGCTGCTGCTCCGCTAAAAGCGACCCCAGTAACAGACTATAAGCATCTTGTGCAGCAACGGTAGCACCATGCTCACGCCCCTGCGCCTCTGATTCGACTCTCTGGTCCCTGCTGCTCCTCCTGCTGCTGCTCCTGCTGCTGCTGCTGCTGCTGTTGACTTGCGCAGCTGCCGTCCCCACTGCTACAGCTGTTCCTCATCCTTCTCCAGGTGCTCCTGTTGCTACAGCCAGTGCCGGCGCTGCTGCCATCGACGCCGCTGTGGCTGCTGCTCGCACGAGAGGAGGATTTGGCGAGACCATGAGCTTGCTTCTGCGACTGCTGCGGCTGCTGCGACTGCTGCGACTGTTGCGACTGCTGCGCCGGCAGTGCCTGTTGCGCCGACAGTTCCTGCTCTCTCTGCTGCGGCTGCTGTGGCTGCTGCGGCTGTCTTGGCTGCAGAGTCTGCATGGGATCGGAGGAATAAGACAAGCGGGAGTGCGAGGTGGGCAACCGAGACGACTTGCGACGAGCTGACCCTTCAACGGACGGCGCGTGCGCGCGGGATCTCCCTTCCGCTGCCTCTGCTGCAAAAACCGCGCTCGAATCGCCCGAGCCTCGAGCTTCAGTCGACTCGCCCACAGATTCAGTCCGGCATGACGGTTGAGTCGTCTCAACGGTCACCTCGTGTTCACAGGAGCCCTCTCCCGCTGCCTCCGCTGCGGAGAATCCGTTCGACTCGCCCGCGGTTTTCGTCCGCCGCGCGCGAACCCTACCCGTTGCCTCTTTCCGCGCGCTGCCGCGCGCTGCTGCCGAGTCGCTCCTATCTCCCTGTCCGAAGCGCGAGCTGCCTTGGCTTTCCAACCCGCCGTGAGTTTCCTCGTCGTTTCTGTGAATGTTCCAATTCGCTCTTCCGTCTGGTCTTATTTCTAGGCTTTCGTCGCTATAGTGTATCGTGGAGCCGCCGTCGTCCGCATCCGCAATCCACGGCGCGTCGTGCGCCATGAAACTCGCGGCTTCGTCTGCCACGTCATCGTGAATCACGATGCTGGACTGCGACCCGCTGCTCGTATTGGCGCTGGCCACGTCATCACGCACTAAAGAACGAAAGCGATTCGCCTTAACCGGGGAGTCGACGGCCCTGCGGCTCACGTCCTTTATGCGCGATGCGTCAGAATCGTTATTTCTATCGGAAATCCTACCAGAATGGCGACGGCTTACTCTAACTCCTTGGCTCTGGGTCGCACCGCGAGAGCCGTCGTGAGGAGCGCCAACGCCTGTAGCGTGTGCTGACGTGTACAGGTCCATGGAGGCATCGGAATGCACGGCGACGCAAACCGGCGACATGGTTACCAGGTTTTCGGCATCGGAAATCCCATGTTTACGCGAAAGGAGTTTTTTGAGAATCTAACAAAGTATTCCGCTAGCTACGCCATGAATACCTCTTTCTGGAGGTCCAAGCGCTGACATGGCGATCGTCTATTTACAGAAAAATAGCCGTGGATTAGCATGCCAGGCTTCACTCGCGTTTATCACTTTTCCCTCCTACTGGAATGCTTAAAAAATATAAGCTCGCTGACAGATGAACGGCGAAAGGAATCGTAAGCTCTGAAGCAGACGGACAACACACTGACGATGGTTACGGCATGGCTGAGCCAGCGAGGAGAATTGAGCAGAACGTCATCGTGAGCCGTGTCGTGAATCGTTTCTTGTGACCATTGAGTGAATCATCGTTCACAGCACATATTCTGTGGTCAGCTGTTTCCATCAAATCTCGATGTGAGGGAAGAAATCGAGGCCTGAGGAGAACCTTAGAAATTCCGCGACGCGGCATGTTGCGGAGCATCAAACCAGACTGGCAGTCGAACGCCCCTCGTTGAACCCAGAATCCTGCTGTCATATATGCAGGAAACAAAACTCATAATCTGCTCGAGGTTATAAAAATTCAATTTATGGTGAAGTGAATGGCTAGACAATTCTTTTCAGGGCCGTCAGGGAAGCTGGTGCAAATGTTTTGCCCAATTGTGCCAGTGGGGGGATAACTGGATCTCGTAGCCAGAAGCCAATCCACCCACCCACCAACCAACCGACCACAACACACGAACAAGCAGGGCAAGGTGCACGAGCTGGTAGCTGCTACACTTCTACTCCATAATGACATATGGGGTCAGTTGGAAAATACTCAGAAGGCCATGGTGATAGGCTTTGAACGGGGTACCAACCATCCAAGCATGGTACAATGTAAATTGGTGGCAGTGATGCATTGCATAACATCTTACTTCTGTGATTTTTACTAAATATAAATTTAACTGATGTGCTAGCATCAGGCCCTCATATTGAATTCAGGGAACCCCTGACCCATCAGCATAAATCACCACCTTTCATACTGACGATACTCAAAATGCAAACACAGAGATTGCGCAATCCCCTCTATGCATACAAATCTGCACCATTATCATTTGGCAACTCATACAACCACATGGTAGGTTGCTGCGGCTGCTCCAGTTGCCCCTGCTGTTGTTGATGGTGCAGCTGCTTGTGCTGCTGCTGATGCTCCTGCTGAATGAATCCCAAGGCCCCGGCATCAGTGTGTGCAGCTTCCATCATTGCCATCCTGTGAATCACCCCAAGAGCAATGCTGCGGGAACGCTGATGGTGGCCCATCCTCTTGCGTGGCTGTGCCTCTCTGGCTTGCGCACCACCACCACCTGAAAATTCACCTGAGGGTAAATATGAACTGTTGGAAACGACCCCAAGCAGCGATGGTGCAATTCGGCCAGTTCCACCTGACATGGATGGACTGGCAAGAGCAAGGTAGGCCATGTCATGGTATGACGTGGCATGGCCTGATGTGTCATGGCATGTCGTGGCATGGCTTGATGTGTCATGGCAAGTTGGCTGCATCTCTGCGGTGATGAGCGGTGGGGATAGGTACGGGGGGTCGAGGTAGCTTGTATGAAGGATGGGGAAAGAGGCAGGTGCTACTGCTCCAACTGCTGCTGCTCCAGCTGCTGCTGCTGCTGCTGCTCTGTGTGTAGTCAAAGCCAGAGGTCCCTTCCCTTGGTGTGAAGAATAAGAGGAGGGCTTTCTGTCGGGTGTGGGTTGGGGCTGAGGAGACTTGAGCAGCAACTGCTGCTGCTGTTGCTGCTGCTCCTGACACTGCTGTTGTTGTTGCTGCTGTTCCTGACACTTCTGCTGTTGCTGCTGATGCAGTTGTTGCTGGTGCTGCTGTTGCTGCTGCTGCTGTTGTTGCTGCTGCTGCTGCTGTTGTTGCTGCTGCTGCTGTTGTTGCTGCTGCTGCTGCTGCTGCCGCTGCTGCTGTTGTTGCTGTTGCTGCTGCTGCTGCTGTTGTTGCTGTTGTTGTTGCTGTTGCTGCTGCTGCTGCTGTTTCTGTGGCTGCATCTGCTGCTCATGTTGCTGCTGCTGTCGCTGCTGCTGCTGCTGCTGCTGCTGCTGCTGCTGCTGCTGCTGCTGCTGCTGCTGCTGCTGCTGCTGCTGCTGCTGCTGCTGCTGCTGCTGCTGCTGCTGCTGCTGCTGCGCCACGTGGTTGCCTGTGTGCAACCACACTCCTCCTCCACCGTCAAAACACATACCATCAACCATCCCCCCCATTATTTCACCCATCCCCCTCATACCGTCATCCATGCCTTCACCCACCACCCCCATACCTCCACCCATCCCCGCAGCCTCAACCATACATGAAACCATCCCATCATGAACCATATCATCATACATGCCATCAAGCCCCATTGCAGGCCCATGATACCCACTTGCTGGTTCAGCCCCCGCACTGTAGCTTCCCAGCGCTTCAAAGCTGTACGGATTCAGCTCTAAACGAGGATACATGTCTTCCTCCCCTGTAACTAGCGGTTCCTCTACCCCCACCCCGTCAACAGTACCAGCCAACCACCTCTCCACGTCCACTGCTCCAAGAGAACGCCTCTCCCTCCTCCTCCGCCTTCTCTCCTCTTCCCTGTCCCCCTCTCTCTCCTCAACTCTCCCATCATCCCTCCTCCCCTTCTCCTCCCTCCTTACTCCCTCTTCTCTCTCCCCCATCACTGCATCCCAGTCAAGGCTTCGGCTCGCTGGCAAACCCTTTCCTTGCCTCACACTCACCCTACCCCCCCCCCTCCCCTCCTCCTCCTCCTCCTCCTCCTCCTCCTCCTCCTCCTCCTCCTCCTCCTCCTCCTCCTCCTCCTCCTCCTCCTCCTCCTCCTCCTCCTCCTCCTCCTCCTCCTCCTCCTCCTCTCTCTTCCCACTACCATTCCCGCTACTTCCCCACTTCCTGCAACAGAAATGCCAGTGTCAGGATTCGAACCCAAATCCCTGTTACCCAATCCGACTGGACACCCAATCTCATCACTACTCCTGGACCTAACCGCCCTTCCTCCACCCACCCTTGCTCCTCCTCTATTTGATCCTTCCCCCTTTGCCCCTCCCCCCTTCGCTCCTCCGAACCTCTGTAGGTTCGCGTCGGAAGGAGCTGGACCCTTGGAAACAGGAGGCATGAGTTGAGCTGCAGAATCAGCCACCTGAAGGGTGCCTGGCTTGAAAAGACTCTGTTGACTTGGTTGACTTGGGTGAGCTAATTGACCCAGTTGACCCAGTTGACCCGGTTGACTCGGTTGACTCGGTTGACCTGCTGTGTGGCCAGTGGCGGGAGGCCGAGGTTCAGTCAGGCACACACTCAGGTGGTTCAAGTGTGGACCAACTTGACTTGCAAAGGGGCTCAACTGATTTAACAAAGGGCTTAGCAGGTTCGGGCAAGCACCAGACTGATCGAAATACATGCTAGTTTGGTTGAAATATGGGCTTAACTGATTCTGGTAAGGGCTCGACAGATTCTGGTACAGGCTTGGCTGATCCTGGTGAGGGCTCGGCTGATAGTGGTAAAGGCTTAACGGGTTATGGTAAGGGCTTGACTGATTCTGGCAAGGGCTCGGCTGATTCTGGAAAGGACTTGACTGATTGTGGTCAAGGCTCGGCTGATTCTGGTAAGGGCTAGACTGACTCTGGTAAGGACATGACTGATTCTGGTAAGGTCCTGACTGATTCTGGCAAGGGCTCTGTTGCATGCCAGCTGAGAAAGAGCGGGAGCGAGAATGGCCTTTCTGGCCTACCAAAGGGGGGAGGCGGCTGGCAGGGGGAGGAGACGGGGAGGAGATGAGGAGCGGTGGGGAGTGGTGGGGAGGGTGAGAACGAGGAAAGACCCTCGACACCGAGGGCTGAGGTGAAGCGCTGCGATGCTTGGGGACCGGTGGGGCGTCACGAGACGAGGAGGATTGGGGGGAGACGGAGCGTTGAGGTGGGACCAAGGTGTGCCTGACCCCTCGCCTCGCCTCCGCTGCTCCTCCATTGGCCGGAAAGGGTTGTCTGCTGCTGGTTGTGTGAGAGGATGCTGACGACGCAGCCCTGTCGCTGCTGGTGAACAGTGGCACGGTCCCGGAAGGAGATGACTGGGAGCGACAATGACCAGGGGTTTTGGATTGTTCTGAGCAGCCGAGAGCCGCAGGTGCAGTAGAGGATTGAGACGTTGCCGTACCCTTTCCACTCACTGCCCCTGCCTTGCCTTCTGGAGTAGCTGCCTTGCTCTTTGGCGTCACTGCCTTGCCTTTTGGGGTCAGTGCCTTGCCTCTCGGAGTCACAGCCTTGTCTTTTGGGGTGCCCCTGCTCCTTGGTGCATCCTCGTCCCGCGCAGCAGTGGTGGAGTGCGGTGAACGCGCAATTCCAATCTTCAGAGCCAACTTGGCAGCGGTGGAGTGCGGTGAACGCACAGTCCCAACCTTGACAGTCGAGCCAGCAGCACTGGCACCTGCTGACTTTACAGCCCTCTCTTTTTCCCTATCTCCTTTCCACTCCCTACCAGCAAACTCCCTTTCCTCCTCCACTCTCCTCTGCATTTCAAAAGCCTGATGTTTCCCTACTCCACCACCCCCCCTTGCATCGGCCCTTTTTGCAACTGCTGCGGTTGCAACCGCTGCTGTTCCGGCAGCAATCGAACCTGTCATGCTTCTGCCACCCGCCACCTCGCATCCTCCCCGCCTTGCTCCTGCCACCCTCACTCCTCCATTCTCACCATCTCTGCCTCTCCCTTTCCCTGCGCGCCCTCCCGCTTCCTCGCACAATCTGCTGCTTTTACCCCTGCTGCTGCTGTCGTTGCTGCTGTTGCCACTGCAGCCGCTCTTGCTGCAGTTCTTTTTGCATTTGCCATCGCTTTTGCTGTTGCAGGCACTACCCGCAGCCTCATCCCCCATACCTCCCACCTTCATCCCACCAGTCTCCAACCTCCTCACCTTCCTTCCCAGTGCAATCTTGATTGGGCGGGAGGAGGAGGAGGTGAGGGAGCGAGGCAGGAAGGCAGGGTCTGCTGTTCTGCGATGGGGGCTTGATTTCCCAGACGTCTCATGGGTCCTCCTGAGGGCTGACTTGAGAGGGCGGGAGGAGGATGAGGTGGTGGTGAGCGAGCGAGGTAAGAAGGCAGGGCTTTCGGTTCTCTGGTGGGGGCTTGAGTTTCCAGCTGTCTTCTGGTTCTTTCTAAGAGCTGACTTGAGAGGACTCGAGGACGAGGAGGAGTTGGTGAGGGACCGAGGCAAGAAGGCGGGTTTTCCCGACACTTCTTGATTCTTCCCAAGGGCTATTTTGAGCGGGCGGGAGGAATTGGCAGCTTGTGCCCTGCGGCGCACCAAAAGCGGGCGGGAGGAATTGGAGGTTTCTGTTTTGACGCGCCTGAGAACGGGGCGGGAGGAGGAGGAGGAGGTGAGGGAGCGAGCGAAGGTGGTCACGCGCGAGAGGGTAAAGTCGATAGCCCCCCTTGCAGCATTGGCTGCACTGACAGCATCAGCAGCAGCACCAGCAGTTGGAGTGGCGACTCTAATGCCTCTACTTGATTCGGTACCATCCTTGCTGTCACTGTCACTCAAACCTTCAACATCACCATCATCATCCTCATCATCATCACCACTACCATCATCATCATCATCATCATCATCACCATCCGTGTCAGCAGCAGTAGAGCCCCCGTCACTATCACTTCCCACCACCGTGCGTCGCCACAGCGGCAAGTCAACGAGGCTCTTGGACCGCAAGCGCCGAAGCAAGGGCGGCACAATGCCTTCGCTCTTGCCACTGCTCAACACACTCACTCGCCCATCGCCTTGCCCCTTGGCCCTTCTAATATCCTCCGCTCCCCTCTCTTCCCTCTCCTCCGTCTCATCCCTCCCTCTCTTTCCACCCGTTCTTCCCTCTCCTCCCTCTCCTCTCTCTGCGCTCTCTCCACACCCATCTTCGTCCCTCCTTTCTCCGCCTTCCCATCATCTCTCTGCATCGTCCCATTCCTCCCTTCTGAAACCCTCCGTTTTGTTACCCTCCCCTCTAGCACCTGCTTCTCCCCAGACAGTTCAACCAAACTTCCGATACTATACCCTCGTTGTTTCCCCCTCCTCCTCACCACCTCCTTCTCACTCCTTACCTCCCCCCTCGCATCCTCGCTCCACCTCCCCCTCTCCGTCACCCCCCTGCTAGCGGGCAAATCTCGCCGTCCATCTGGCTTCAAACGCTGCCGGTTCCTCGCAATCCCCCCCTCGCTGCTCTTACTCTCATCGCTACAACCATCGTCATTACAGTCACTCTCGCTACAGTCACTCCTGCCATTATCACCGTCCCCTCGCCTCTGCTGCCTTGCACCATAACCCCCTTCTTCTTCTGAATCCATCCGTTGCTGTCTCTGCTCCAAACCCCTTTGCTTCCCATCCTTCATCCCTCTCTCCTGCACCTCTCTCTCACACCTTCCTTCCCTCCCATCCCTCATCCCTATCCCTCTCCTCTCTGCTCTCTCCTCATAGTCCTCATCAACCAGTCTTCTCCTCCCCTCCTCCCCTGCCCTCCCCCTCTCTCCTTCCCCCCCTCTCCCTCCTCCTCCTCCTCCTCTCTCTCGCCTGAATGCGCAAATGCTCCCCACCAGCAGCGCCAGCTCCTCCTGCTGCACCGCAGTGCGTCTCAGCCGTAGGTCCACAATTCGACCGCACAATACCCCTCCTGACCCACTTGCACCTCCTGCGCCTTCCCCACCACCAGCGCCATCATCACTGCAACTGCTGCTGCATCTGCTACTACTGCTGCTTCTGCTGCTGCTGCTGCAGCGGCGGCTGCTGCTACTGGGGGAGGTTCCATCCAGAGGGGCGAATCGGAATCTGAGAATGACGCTCTCTGTAACTCTATCAGGGGGCAGAGCCGCCACTGCTGCCTGCCAATTCGCCATAGTCATCTTGCCGTTAGTCAACTCAAACACCGAACAACCTACAAGCAACGGCTGCTGCTGCTGCTGCTGCTGCTGCTGCTGCTGCTGCTGCTGCTGCTGCTGCATCTGTTCCTCTCGCCACATCCCGCCTCCCCTGTCCTCCCTTGCACCCGACCCAGCCCCTCCAGCCTCCCTATTAGCTGCTTCGCTAGCAGCTAGAATCTGCCCAGTGGAAGCATCTAGTAAGAGGGATACCCCCTTAGCGGTTTCGACTCGCATCCTTGCAGCAGCAGCGTACGGCTCAAACCTGAGAACAGAGAGAACAGATTCATCCAGAGCTTCTGCTGCTGCTCCCGCTGCTTCAGGTGCTGCTGATGCTGCTTCTGCTGTTGACGATGCTGAGAAAAAGCTTCCCTGCACCATCCCCTGTTCTCCTGCTGATTCAACCCTGCTGCTGCTGCTTTTCGTGCCTTTGAGCGTCATGCTGATTCTCCTGCCACTGTGGCTCGGCAACGCAATCTCGGCCGTTGAGTCAAGCCTGGCCTGGAAATCCAACGGAACAGACGTGACGGATTTGGAGCGCTGGTGGTGGTGGTGGAAGGAGAGGGATTGTCTATTCCAAAGGCCCGATGGCTTGGTGGAATTGCGACATATAGTGTTGCCGTTATTGGTCGTGGGATTCGCAACACTGCTGCTGCTGCCTTTTTCCCCTGGTGACGTGTCGGATCCTGATAGGCCACTGTACCCTGTCCGTCCCTCCGCCACCGACTTGCTCCGAAAATGCATTGCTTTATACTCGTTAGCAGCAGCAGCAGCAGTAGCAGTAGCGGCTTCTTTCGGGGGTTGCTCCCCCGCTCGTCCCTCTCCCATACTTTCCTCCGCTCGTCCATCAGAATCATCCTTATGATCCTCACTCCCACGAGATCCAGTAGACGGGAACACCGCCCCTGTTGCACCTAAAGCAGCCTTACCGCCTGTCCCTAGGACCGCCCATAGTTTGGTCATCCCCTGCTTCCCCGCTTCCGCCAAGGTCGACAAGTGCCTCGCGGCATCTCCACCCAGTCCCCTTCCGCCCGTTCCCCCTCCACCTTCCGCCTCGCGCAGCATCTGCTGCTGCTCCGCGCACTTGCGGAAAAGCCTGTCCAAGTCAACGGGAATGTCGATGCTGACGTCATCGTCTGCGTCGGCGCAAGGGTTTGCGCCGGCGGGCGCGTCAGGGTCCACTTCCAGCAGCGCGTCCGCGGAACTCTCAAGGTCGCTCGCGCGGAGGCGCGGAACGCCAGCAAAATAGTCCCCCTTCTTGAGGGGGTATCCCCCCCGCTCGCCTCTATATCCCGAGCCAATTCTGCCACTGGATGAGCCGTCAAAGACGCCGGGAAACCTGCCGCTGGCGGTCTCCTTAGTGGTGGAAAGAGCAGCAAGGCCGGCCGAGGGTACGCCATGGCCGGAAGAGGCGGCGCAAGGCACGGCGGGCCGGCCGGATTTGTCGAGTTTGAGCCGACGACGACCGCCGGGAGCAGGGGAGAGAGGACCGGGACCGTCATCGCTAGTTGCTAACGTCGCGAGCGACAGCATGATAACGCGGCCGTCGATGCGCTACATGAAGGACTTCATAAATGTAAAGCGACTCGCGAATGGTAATGCGAGCGTTTCGGAGAAATACGGATTTTGAAAAGACCGTATTTCGGAAAGGAAAATCATACGGGAAAAAGACGACACTAACAATCACCAGTTTTAGTTCCTGATAACCGCCGTTGAATCCGGGACTCTCAGAGACTCATCCGACTGCCACTTTCTAGAAGGCCCTAAACTATTATGACCCACCACTAGGTCGGTCGACCTGTCTACTTCAGAGATCGCACGCTGATATTGCTTTTTCCCTGAAAATCGAACCACATGATCTCTCGAACAGGAAAGAGGAGCCATGGTTCCAGCTCCAGAAGAGCGACCAACGAATTGTGCGACAAATGAGTGCGAGGGGGTGAGACACTAGAAGCAAAATAGGCCTGTGGAGAATCTTTTCAAGCTGTCGCTACTGAATCGAAGGGATGTGGCTTGAAATAGACTACGAACAACAGTCGCTGAAGCACAGAGAACATCCTGATACCCGAGAAGTGCACTTCTGCACTTCTCAGGATGTTTTCTGAATTCCTCTTTTCCATTCTTTTCCATTCCCGATAAGCCCGAGGAGAATCACACCAGTGCATTCCCGAGGTGGGCTGGGCCGAGGCCTACGAAGCCGAGAAATAGAACCCAACCACGTGTCCGCTGGGGTGTGGGTCAGACAATATTCCCGCGAGTTTCCGGAATAATGGTTGGTGTCGGTCGGGTCTAGTGCTTGCACTATCTGACCCAGCATATCTCAGCCTAGGGATAAACCAGAAACAAATTTTCTGAACCGGAAAATGTAGGCGATGTGAAATCGCCACCCAAATCCTGTGGGCCTTCCGCGTGGTATGCTGCCCAGATGGACAATTTTTACAACTTTCCGCGTCGTAATGCTGCCCAGATGGACAATTTCTACAACTTCCCCACGCAACAGCCCAACCCTATCCACAGCGACCCCGCGCCCTGACTGTGACCCCGAGGAGAAGTGTGGCTGCGGCGGCGGAGAACGTCGCGCACGCGTGCCGCACAGTTGCATCCCTCCCCACATCGTCAGGCAGGAAGGACGGACTCAGGAGGATACGTACGGGCTGGAAGCGGGCCAGGTGGTGTGTGGTTCAGCTGTCAGGCCTGATGCCCCAGACGCACAGGTCACGAAAGCAAAACCGTAGTGTAATATATTCGTGAATGGTAGTAACATTGTGTAGCGATGAGGGTAAGAATGAGTGCATGAATGGAATACTGGTAAGAAATTGCATTCCATTTGTAGATACCTTAGTTCTCATTTGTTCAGTACAGTAACTTCTCATCCATCATCTCTCAAAATCTCCACTCGAATCCAGGTTAGAATAAACTCTTCCATTGCTGCTACTACTGCACTGCTTCACATTTCACAATTATACATGGACGGAGCACAGCAGCAGCTCCAGGCAACAAGCTAGCGAAGCCATGGTGGCAGCAACTAAGACAGCTGAAGAGGTGGCAGTAGCACACAATGGCATGGCAGTGCGCCTTCCCATGGGTATGGGGCGGGTTTACTTGAGGGGAATGAAGCGGGAGGAGTGAGTGGCACCAATACCGGGCCGACCGTGCTTCACAGGCTTGTAGCTCAGGGAGAACTCTGCCAGATAGTGCCCAATCATCTCAGGCTGCACACAGAGCGTTTCACGTTTCACCATGAATAAAAAAGACAACACAGGAAACTCTGTTTGTTTCAGAAACTTACAGGAAATAATTCACGAGAAGACGAATGCAAATGAAACACGAGACTGGTCCTTGGAGCAACAAAACAACCACCCTCCTTCACATTTTTCCCAGAATATCCTCCCCACAACTCAACCTATCAGCTCGCAATCCCTTCGTCCCTGTGCACCTTGATTTCGATCTGGTTGAACACGCGGCCGTTGTACACGCCGATGACGCTGCCGATCATCTCGGGCACGATGATCATGTCGCGCAGGTGCGTGCGCACCGCCTCGGGCTTCTCGCCCTCCTCCGCCTCGCGCTTCTGCGAGAGTCCAGGCACGATGACGGGGTTTGGGGAGAGGCGGGACAGGAGAAGGCGGGCAAGTGGAGGAAGAGGGGGAAGGGGAAGTGGGGAAGGAGGGAAAGGGGAGCGGAAGTGGGAAAGAGGGTGGGAAAGGGGGGGAGAAGGTGGGAAAGTGTGAGGGGTTGAGCAAGACATGCCGATCATCTCGGGCACGATGATCATGTCGCGCAGGTGCGTGCGCACCGCCTCGGGCTTCTCACCCTCCTCCGCCTCGCGCTTCTGCTCAAACGGAGGCGCGAAAAGGGGGTTGGGGGAGTGGCGGGCCAGGGGAAGAAGAGCGCGCACGGGGGGGAGGGGAGGGATGCGGGGATATCAGACAGGAGAAGGTGGGGGAGAAAGGGGGGAAGAGGAAAAGTGTGAGTGGTTAAAGACACGTCCATTGTACACGCCGATGACGCTGCCGATCATCTCGGGCACGATGATCATGTCGCGCAGGTGCGTGCGCACCGCCTCGGGCTTCTCGCCCTCCTCCGCCTCGCGCTTCTGCTCAAATGGAGTCGCGAAATGAAATGGGGGAAAGGAAGTCGAGAAGTACGGGGAGGGGAGAAGGGGGGGGGAGGGAGAAAGTGGGGGAAGCGCAGAAGAGTGTGAGTGGTCAGTGATGCCAATGGCTAAGTGGAAACACAGTATGCGTTCTGATAGGCCTTGCACACATAAGAACTGCTTCAAGACTTCTCGCTGCTGACCTCCTTCCCACCGACCACCAGCTCAAGTGATCACGCACGGTTCCCTATCTTCCTTGCTACCTCCAACTCACTTAGCCGTTTCCTGTCACATGCGCCCCAAATTGTTTTAACTATCACCCCTAATGGCACTCCCATCACTCTCCACCTCCCACAAACCCCACTCGATCCACTCCCCACCCACAACTCCGCCTCCCGCCACTGCCCTTTCCCCCGGCTCTTCCCCTCCCTACCCAGCCCATCGAGAGCACGCACCGCCTTGCGAAGCTTCTTCATGAGGGCGAGCGGCTTCCTCTTGAGACCGCGGCGGAACCTGCATCGGGGGAGAATGAGCGGACGAGGGGAGCGGAGGGTGGGCGGGAGGGGGCGGGGGAGTGGGCGCAACGTAGAGGGGGGGGGAATGGAGGGAAGTGGGGAGGGAAGGGGGAAACGGGGGGGAGAGAAACGTGGGGCAGGATGAGGACGGGGAATAAACAGCGCACTATAACGAAATCGACATGAGGAATGGGGAAGACTTGAAAAGGGAAATGGGACTGGGGGTTGGGGGGGCGGGAGGATAGTGGAAAGCAGAAGCGCGGATGGAAAACAGAACACTTGCCATGAGCGCATCGCGACCAAGAAACCCACTGCAATACCAGTCGCACGAAAGGCTAGGCTCGCCGCACTACTCCAACGTGTCCTCCCGTTGCGTCCAACATCCGTTTCAACTCAAATCCGTCTCTACATTCGGTGCCAACTCCCGCCGACGAAAGGAACAAGGCACTCCTTTTGGACACATCTGCGTCAGCCTCCTCTTTCCCACAAATTCTGGGATTTAAACAACCTGCAAACTCGACCTCTGATTCCTGCTCCGCTTGCGGCTGATCGAGGCCCCCTACTCCCCCAGCTTCCCTGTTCCTCTGTTCCTTGCCGCCCTGCTGCGGATGCGCCTGCCTCGTATATCCTCGCTCCACACGTGCACCCTCACTCTCCGTCGCTCGCTTTCGCTCGTATTCGCCCGCCTTCGCACAGCTTTGCCAGCATTAGCCAGCAATCGGCCGGTTTCTGCTACGGGACATATGTGCCGATATCGGCTCCGCTACGCGCTACTGCTCCTGTGTCAGAAAACGGCCTCTTGCACTGAGCCAGCAAAACGCACTTCTGCCCACTGAGTTTCTCCTAAAACCGAGTCCCTTCTTTGCTCCTCCCGGGTTTTCAAATCCAGGTCGAGACTGCATCGCGCCACACTAGTTACCAGATCGGTCAACCAAGCCGAACAAACGTTCGCAAACAAGAGCTTGAGACTGCTGTCTGGGGCAGGTATCATGTTCGCTCAGATTATCGCCGAAATGGCCGAATGCACGCTCCGTGTCTCAAACTCCAGCTCAGCACCGAAAACGTCGCCAATAATGCAGACTCTAGCTTCCTGCGGCTCGCGAGAACCTTGCGAACGAAATAGGGTTACCAGCACTCGTGAAAAAAAACGTACCGTCTGCGAGCGCGCGCGGTGAAGAGGTTGACGAGCTCCTCGTTGCCCATGTCGAGCAGCGCGTCGAGGTCGATGCCTCGGAAGGTGAACTTCTTGAACGTGCGCTTCTTCGGCTGCACCTCCTCCGTGTCCGCCTGGAATCGCGACGAAGCGACATGAATCGTGAATAGGGAGGACAGACGCCGAGAGAGGGGTTAGAAACCTGTTACCCGTTGTTGTATTTGACAAAATATTTTCGGGCTCCGCCTTATAATACATGACATACATGACACACCCGAATGATGTGACTTTTGAGTTGACTCAAAAGGCACGTGCGACCGATCACGCAAAAACGTCAGAAATCAACGGGGCGTGATGGATTTAGAAAACCAAAATCTGGACCAGTAGAAACCCTAACATACGGTTCCGTCACGAATCGCAACCAATTACACCGAGCGAGGATCTGAAGCAAACACAACAGCCATAAAGAGCGCGAGCGTGCCTACCATGTTGGATAGTTGACTAAGGAACGAGTTGAGCTAAGGGGCTGAGAGAAGCGGCAGAAAGGAGAGTTGGGTGGAGGTAAGCTAGGATTTCATAGGGAGAGAACAGCGGGGGGAAGGGGATTTTTGGTTGGCGGAGTTCAGCAGCCCATTAGTTCCGCGTGTTCTGGGGAGGGTTGGGGAAAGTGGGGAAACAGGTGCGCGGTGTTTCGTAACAGAGCTGGGGCGCGTGACGCAGGAAGGCGGGCGAAATTCCCAAGGATGCGGACGTGATTCCGCCGGGGTCTGTGGGAAGGGCGGTTCCCGCACTGATGGTGGTGTTCCACGGCGTCAACTTGTAACACGTAATAAATTATGTGAGGAGGAACAACTAATATTGCGTCAACATAGAACATTTAGATAACGGCCCTATTATGAATTGGGCAGAAGAACAGGAGCTATCAAACAGTAATTTGGCGAATAAGAAGTCCAATTTGATTTCTGGGAAACCCGAGGCTTCTCAAACCCAAAGCTTTGGACCAGATGATTTCTGGGAAACTGAGCGAACAACATGTGCCTTCATAGTAAAAGGAAATCTGTTGATAGGATTCCAGAGTGCCTATTCTTAGCTGTAGTTATGATAACAGCAAATGCTTGAGACCCAAACTCAATATAGTACGTGATCTTTTATTGGCTTATTGGAGTTGGAATAGCACAGTCATAACCCGATAAAGTGTCTGGGAGAAGCAGCGGAAAGCATCCCCCAACCAACCTAGCCACATTAAATGCTACTTCAATCTACGAATTTTCGGAGTCGTTTCATATTTCGAAGCAATCGTCATGTTCGGACAGCCACCATCTTTGTAACCGCTTTGTAATGATGAGGGATGCAAGTCTAGCTTCAACGCTGGGTCGTGTTTCCAACTTCTGACAAGAGCTTCACTCATGCGTCCGGCAACTTGTGTCGCTTTGGCAAAATGCTCACATGCAAACGTTTAAGGGCACCCGCAGCAACTGTTTGTGGTAATCTTGATGAAATTGCAAAATCCCATGTCTACTTCTTACTACTCCTTCTTGAGCAAGTCCACGCTCCTATCTTGAACTTCCATTGCTCGTGGACATCGAGTGACATAGAGTATGGTGGGATGGAAAATGTGGCGTTTCCTACTGACAACTGGAGATGGTGGTGGAGCTCTTGGATTTCCTTTACGAGGCTCGGAATTCTCAGCTCTAAATTTAGCCTCGCTCGGATCGCAAAACTTTTTGGAGTCAGGAACTCAAACCGCGTCCTGGTCTGTCGGCGACTTCGATTCCAAAAATGGTCGGACAAAAACAGCCTGTCTGATGGATGGTCCCCTCCAGGGCTGTCGATTGGTTCCAGGCCAACACTTGAGAGTCTGAGGTGCCCGTATTTCAGCCCTGAAATCTCCGGGAAGTGTCCTTTTCCGAGCCTTTAAGCGTCCGGAGAAGCACCCGACCAAAAACTTAAATTCAGGGCTACACTACAACAATCAGGGCAAACTGTATACAACGAAAACTAATAAAGGCAGAGTTAATTTAGAACTGCTATCTACCTAACTACTTCTCAACACTAATAACTAAGTGGCAGGTTTCGGGTGCTTCTCCCCGTCGAAGATCTGGTACACACCTGCCCACCCCACGTCGTAATCTAGCATTTTCACGGTAGAATGGGATAATATGGGATGGGATGGGTTTGAAAGGGAAAAACGGGAAGGGAGAGGGTTGGGGGGGGGGGTGGGAAGGCTTGTAAAAGTCTCCGGGTAAGGCCGGAAACTTCCGCGGGGATTCAGGGAAACCCTCCAAGGGGCCCCTGTAAGAATCAGGGGAAGGCCCAGCCCACGCCCGTTATCATTCCGGGCTGTACAAAAAATCAACCCTGAGAATCTGGACTTTGGGGCAAAGTCAGACCTTAATGTTCAGGGCATTAAGGCCATATGCCCTTGAATCGACAGCCCTGGTCCCCTCTCCTTGTTGCCGGGGGCTGGATGGGCCTTGTTGGTGTTGTCCTTTCAGACAAATAGTGCTGTACTGTGCCCTCACGAATTGTGCTGTGAGGGCGGTGCGGAAGGGCAGGTCCAATAACTCCGCATCCACCAATTAGAGTTCACGTCCATGTGTCTCTGAGCCTATGTCGCTCGTACCTCAGTAAATAGTTATGAATTCTTATTGGACCGCGTTTGAACAAACTAAAACATTCGATACCGTAGTGCAATCCGTCGCCATCCCCTCCGCATTTGCACCCTACTCAGCGACAGCACGGCTTTCGAGATGGGATTCTTCTTGCCCGCCAAGCCAATTCCTCGTGGGGTTGTAAACGAGGCTAGTGAAAAGCGTAGAGTGTCTTTCCCAGCCGTTTAGATATATTATACCACCTCTTCCTTTTGCTATGATAACTTACCGACATTGCTTAGGTTCGTGCTTTCGTCAAGACTAGCCAGGGAACTCCCTAAAAAAATGCCCCTTCGTAGCATGAGGACATACTCAGGAAGATATCGCAGCGCGTGTGACGGCACAACGTTTCGCATTCTCCCGTTGTCCGGTCGAAAGCCGGCCATGGCTCCATCATGCGACGTGGCGGCTCTCTTCATCAGTAGCGACGCGGCGAAGCGAAAGCGAATGACGTTCTCGGACGCGTCTCAAACGAAAACGCGTTTCGACGACTTACCCGTAAGCAAAAGATTACGATCACAAACAACTTATTACAACGCTTTGTTGCTAAGCTTGTCGCATTGCGCTTCGCATCACCCCCCACTGCGGGTGGCACCCGCTGCGTCGCGCAACCGCATCGCCCCGCACCCGCCTCGCGCTGCTACCAGCCTCCTCCGCCTCGTTCCCCCCCCTGTGCCGCTTTCTTCGGGGAGTATCCCTCCTCATAAACGCGAGGAGTTCCTACCGCCGCATCGTGACTTTGAAAGCGGGAGCCCCGCATTTCCCACCCTTTTCCCCTCACTCCCCGCCCATGGCGAAAAGGCCCATTGTCGGCTCAGAAGCCACATCCCATTCGAGAGCCATGCCATGGCTCCGCCGGAACTCCGCCGGAGCTGCGCCAAAGATGCGCCGGAGCTGCGCCCGCGGAACAAGAATCAAAAGTCACAGCCCAATCGAGAGTCATGGACCGCCGGGACTCCGCCGAAGCTGCGCCGAGGCCGGCAAATTCACGCGGCAATCCCACGCGGCACCTCCGCGTTCGTGCGTCGAGCGCCACACCTCACGCGCGTCGATGCGTCAATTGATTTCCCCTTGCGCTTCCCCTTTCCTACCTTCCCTCCCCTCCCGCGTGTCCGTCCCCCCAGGACGAGCTCGTCAGGTGCGTTCTCCAGCATCTCGCGGCGCGAGCGCGCTCCCCCGCCGATCTGATCAACGCGTGGCTGACGTGTCGCCGCGTGTGCGCGCTCGGCTCCGAGCCGCACGTGCTGAGACGCGCGTCGCCCGCGGCCATGGCGGTGTCGGCGCCGTCCTGGTCGGACGGCGCGCATCGGTTCCTCAAACAGTGCGCCTCGGCGGGCAACCTGGACGCGTGCTACTCGCTCGGCATGGTCAGTTCCCATCTTCTACTAACTTCTTTTATGTCGCTCGAGTCGATCGTCGTTCACCCGAACGTAATTTGCTCGGCATGGTCAGTCCTCACCGTCGCGCTCGCCGCTCAGTCCGTCGCCGCTCGCCGCTCGGCATTTTCGTTCGCTTAGCTTGTGTCACCTTTGAGAGGAGAATTCATGTGTGACGCCTTACGTCAGAAAAATGATCAAACAACGTGACGAGGATAAACATATCGAGAATAAAAACACCCGATGGACTTACGTCTGCCCGCGTCGCATCTCTGCCGAACCGTCTGCGGGTGTTTGCGGCTGCGGCGCTTTGCCTCGCCAGCCTCGCGTGCGCACGGCGCTAACCACTCACACTTGCGCTCGCGCCACATACGCATTGCGCGCGCTCTCACACACCCTCTCGCCCCTCATTCCACTTTCACGCTCCCCCCATTTCCCTCCTTCCTCTCCCCACTCCCCCTCTTTGTCCCCACAGATCCAACTCTACTGCCTCGCTGCTCTTCCAACACTTCCCCCGCCCCTCTTTCCCTCCTTCCTCTCCTTCCCCCCGTCCACCCCATCCCCCCCACAGATCCAATTCTACTGCCTCGAGGACCGCCGCGGCGGCGCGACGCTGCTCGCGCGCGCCGCGCTCGGCGGGCACGCGCACGCGCTGCACTCGCTCTCCGTGATCCACTTCAACGGCAGCAGCGGCACGCGCCTCGACCGCGACCTGCTCGCGGGCGTGCTGCTGTGCGCCAAGGCCGCGGCGCAAGGCCACGTGGAGGCGCTTCGGGAGTTAGGGCACTGCCTGCAGGACGGGTACGGGGTTCCGCGGAACGTGGCGGAGGGGCGGCGGCTGCTGCTCGAGGCGAACACGAGAGAGGCCGCTACAGTTGCTTCCGCCACTGCCGCCACAGCCGCTACTGCTGCTACAGGCGCCACAGCCGACACAGCCGCTACTGCCGCTACAGCTGCTACAGCTGCTACAACAACGGCTGCAGGTGCAGGAGCCTCTGCAGCCGCGGGTGCAGCCGCTACAGCCGTTGCTGCACCAGCAGCAGCGACGACAGCTGCTACAGCCGGCAGAGTGGCTACAGAGCTTACAATCTCCCCGCCTGCTCCTGCATCCGACAGTTTGGCTACAGATCTTACAGTTGGTACAGTCTCCCCGCCTGCTGATGCAGTTCCTGCTACACGTGCTCCTTGGCGATCAGAGGCAACAGAAGCTGTCGGAGGGGGAGGGATCGCAGGAGGGTCAATCTTAGGGGGGTCGGTCGCAGGGGGAGCAGTGGCAAGATTAGCGTCTGGAACGAGTGAAACCACGGGAACTGTGGGAATTTCATGGGGAAGGGAGAATTCCGAAGCAGCAGCAGCGGTGGTTGTTTCTCCGCAAAGCCAGTTTACCAGGCAGGTTCGTTCCGAAGCAGATAATGAGCGGAGCAGGCGAGGGGAAGTAGCAGCAGGTCCTGGAACAATACGCTTTATAAATGACCTCGGTTCTAGGCAGCAACATCCTGTAGAACAGTACCGGGGACAGCTACAGCATTATCACTACCAACCCCAGCATCAACAGGGTATACCACCTTCCCCAGCCCAGCCTTTCCCAGTTCAGCCCTCCCCCTCCCCAGTTCAGCCCTTCCCAGTAGGAAACTTACCATTTCAGCCTTCCCAGATTCAGCCCTCTGAAACTGAACCCTCCCCAGCTGTCACCTCTTATATTCAACCCACCCAACAATTTGTCTTCTCGTCTGTAGCTCCCGTGATTCCCCACCGAACATCCCGGCTTCGTTTGGATCTCCAAGCCCTGCGCGGCTTGGCTCGGGCTCGCCGAGCCTATGGCTCTCTGGTTTCCCCCGCCGAGGCTGCTGATTTGCTCCGGGCCTCGGCAGTCACTGCCGTGCCCATTGCTACGGTGCTGGCAAGAGAAACAGGCGCTGCCATGGCAGCAGCAGCAGCACCATCAGCGGTAGTGGCAGACCGAGCAACACTAGCACCAGTATCAGCAGTCACTTCTGTGCCCATTGCTACAGTGCTGGGGAGAGAACCAGGGGCAGCCATGGCAGCAGCACCATCAGCAGCAGCAGCAGCAACCTCAGCAGGAGCCGCAGCAGCAACAGTACCAGAATCACCAGCAGTCACAGCGACAGAATCAGCTCCACATGTGGAAGCAAGCCTCCCCCAGATCCCTGCGGACCAAGCAGGCCCTTCTGTTGCTGTACCTGAAACAACACCTGATGGTGCTGGCGCTGGCCAGGCGCTCGGGATGCAGGTTCAAGGCCAGAATGCAGAGCATCTGCTGCGCCATAACCGAACCGCACTGGTTTACCAGCAGCAGCAGCAGCAGCAGGTGCAGCAGCAGCAGCAGCAGCAGCAGATGCACACTACAGGCCTTGGACTCCCTACAGGCCATGCACGCCCTGCAGGTCCAGATGCAGTGAATCCCACGGCTGTGCTGCCCTCCTGTGCAGTGTATGGGGTTGGCTACCGCTGCTGCTGCCTCCCCACTGTCACCCTCCCCCCATTCTCCTGGCACGCTGCTGTTCATAAATTCCTTGTAGACTGGCGTGAGATCTATGGTCTCCCTGAAGGCCTCCGGTTGTGCTCTAATTCCCGCTGTGGCCGGTCGGAGACACGCCGGCAGGAGTTTCGGTGCTGCTCTGCGTGCGGAGAGGCCAAGTATTGCAGCAGAGCGTGCCAGGCGTTGGATTGGAAGGCTGGGCATAAGTTGGTTTGTGCAATGTTGCTTGCGACTGCTCAGAGGCAGCAGCAGCAGCAGAGGCAGCAGCGGCTGATGCAGCAACATTTGCTTGCGCATCACCAACCTTATGGACAAATAGCAGGCCAGCATACTCAAATCCATGGTGCACGTGACAACCAGCAACATGCTGCATAGCAAGAGGAATGTGTTCAGTTGAGTGAATTATGTTGAGGGGTATTTATTGGAAAAGTATAACTGTTTGGTACATGTAATGTAATGATTTCCGTTGGTTCAGTTCAATGCTTGTGGCGCATTTTCCTGTCAAGAATCTCATTTTCCAGTTGCCTTCCAGCCGTTCCAGCCCCTACGTGTCACCCTCCCGCTGTGCGAATTTTCATGCGACCCAACGAGGGCGAAGCCCAATCGCCTGGTTATGTCATAACCAGATGTTGACGGCTGGCAGTCAGCGCTCCCCAAAATGCTTCCTTCAGATTGGTCAGATTCAACACACGGAACTTTCATTTAGCCGCTCTGATGTGCATTGCCCGTTAGTTCGTTCGCCCAGCCCTCGCTCGCGGTTGCGGTCATCGTTCTGCGCCACCAGGAACCCCAGAATGGCTCTCCCCAGTTCGTTTTCCTGCTCTGCGTCACGAGTGTCTGTTTGCAAAAGTGTCTCGTTCGGAAAACTGCTTGCTTGTGTCTCCCTTACGGTGCTCGTTTTCACACTAGTTGACTCCGCAAGTGGACAAGAGGCTCAGGGAACCGTGCTGCAGGTAAAGTCCTTTTCAGTGCAAACCGAGTCGGCTTTCAGTTGTTCAAGAATTAATAGGAAAAAGCATGCCATTTCTGTTTCCCCGTTTCACGGACGCCAGGCTGTTCCCGAAGCCTCGAATTCGTCTTGGGAAACTGGAGGCGCATCCGGCCTGCGACTGGTTGTGGGCCCACCGTCCTTTCTGCTCAAAGGACCAATCGCGCTCAAGCTCGCCCTCTCCCCGTCGACGCAGCAGGTAAGAGTCGTGCTTACGTTTTCATGGTACGTCCTTTTCCCTTCAGATTCGCTCGTTGCATCAGGCTGAGATTGTTGATACGTGTCGTGGTTCCGCGTGGCATGCTTGCAGGTCGAGTGGACATGGGTTCGCAGTAGCTTTACAACCATACCTCCTCAGCTCCAGATCGCACTCATAGGGCCTGGCGTCGCTGCTCCTCTTGCAAACTTCACTGCTACAGATGTCAATCTCACCGTATCTGGTAGGTGGTAAACCCCTGCTGTTGTCATTTCCAGCGCGCAGCTCCCTCAAGTGCAGTATCATGAAGAATGCTTTCTGAGCAGGTGGGAATTTCACGACAAGCCCTGAAGGGAACTTCACCTTCACTCCTCAAAACGCTTCAGTTTTGTTTGGGCGAGTTACGGGGAAATATTTTGGAAAAGATGTAGACCTGAAGAACGTCAACGTGGACATCCCCAGTAATCAAATCACAAATGTCGCCGGTCAGATATCTGCAACTGTACGTGCATTGCATCTTATTATCAGCAGCCACAATGTTTGCTGGATTTAATTTTGTGCTCACTCTTCTTTTCATGATTGTTATCATGCAGAATACTTCTCTTCTGCTGATGGCTGATTCAGACCCTATTGTCAGAATCAGGTGTGTTATCAACTGCATGGCTGAGCTGTATGGACTGTACGTTTATATCTGTGTAAAAACCGTTTTCATGAATAATTGTGTGCAGGGACGTGCTTCAAGCTGTTCAGGCAGGTTCCGGCCTCCTAGGCTTAGCGGGCAACTCATTTTTACACTTCAGGCTCCATGTTAACGCAACGGGGCCATTAACTACACCTGCTTCAGCTCCTGCCCCAAGCCCAGCTCCTGTTCCAAGTCCAGCTCCTGCTCCTAGCCCAGTTCCTGCACCAAGCCCGGCCCCTGCTCCATCCTCTGCGGTTTCACCTTCACCATCGTATGGCCCTTCGCCGTCTGCATTACCACCCTGTCAATCTGTTAGAACTTGATATTCACACATCGTTTCTACATTGCTGCAGGGTCTAGCTGCATGTGAGCTTTTCTTGGTACGGTATCTGCGGATGTGCTGTGTTACTGCATTATGAGTGTACTCTGCCAGCATCGGTTTGAACCTCTTCCAAGTAATGTGATGTTCGAGCGTACTTGCCAGCATTTACAATGTACGCTGTTCGACTATGCTTGCCAGTTACAAGGTAGTTGACCAAGTCGGTGAAGTATGTGCAAAATGACTGAATTACTGGTTTTTGTATCGCAAAATTGACATTATATCACAATCTAAGCGACAGTGAAGGAGCCGACAGTGCCCTCGACGAACTTCTTGGCACCCTTGAACCACCTCTTGTCACCGGAGGAAGCCTTGCAGATGTAAAGCGTGCCGTTGGACACGGCAGCGGTGAACAGCTGGTGCCTGCCACCCTCACCACCGTCAGCGGTACGGGTAAGAACGTTCAGCTTGTAGTAGGTCTTGCCGTTAACCTTCTCGGACGAGGACTCCAGCACGGAAGCGGTGACAGCGGCGTTCTTCTCGAAGCCACCCTCAGCAGCGGTCTCACCGGAGAAGACCTGGACACCAAGGAGGTACTTGTACTGCAGCACACACACAAAAAAACGTAAGAATGCACTTTAGAGCGCAATCCAAAACAGCAAGCACCGTAGTAACAGCTGTGAATGGAAAATGTGCACTTTTGAAAAGGAAATATACCTTCTCAAGGAACTCCTCGGGCGAGCCGAAGTCGGTGATGGAACCCTTGCCGGTGGGCTCAGCAATGACGACAACGTTGGCGAGGGCATCGAAGTTGTCCTCATATCTCAGGACGATGTTGGCGAACTCGCCGACCTCCTTGCTGGGGTTCCACTTGGAGGGAAGGTTGATGGAGAAACCCGCGCCCTTGTAGGGAATGTAGTCGGTGTTGCCGGGGCCCTTGCCGAAGACGTTGGCTGCCAAGGGAGGAAGGATGGTGAACAGCTGAGTCAACGTTCTAAGCCTACTGCAGATCTTCTAAGGCACAAGCGCATGCATCTGTGACGACGCTCTTTCACACAGCGGGAATGTCGGCGACGATGGAACCGAGCTACGAGACGTACCAGCCTCGCCATAGGCAGCCTGAGCAGGGGCGGCCTTCAGGGTGAGGGCAGCAGCGACACCAGCGAGGAGGGTCACAGCGTTCCTGCGGGACACAACAACCTCCTCCTCGGACTTCTGGGCACGGCAGGTGAAGGCACCGGCCTTGGCAACCACAGCCTTCTGGGGAGCGGCAACAGCCACACCGGAGAAGGAAGAGCTGAGGCTCTTCAGGGCAACGCTGGTAGCCATGGAAGCAGCGGCAGCCATTGCTTCAGGGGAATGACAACCAGAGATTGCGCTGAGTTGGGTGAGATCGGCGAATTGAGGAGAGCTGCTGAATTCCCGAGGAAGATCCAAGGTGGTCTCTATGTGGGTCCCCGAGTCACTAGGTGCCCAAGCTCGATGTTTGGTTCTGGAGGCAAATTGTCAGCGATTTTGGAACCCCTCGATTCGACATGTGGATCGCATCCAACGGACGAATAGCGTCCGAAATCGAGTTACGGATGATCCTGGGCTCCCGTTCCAAAGATAAGGATAGCTCGTGTCCACGTAAGCAGGTTCTGTTCGCCAACCAGAGCGAGCACTGTGCAATGGTTCAGACGACGGGTCTCGCGAAAACGTGAGCGAGCATGTTACTCATTCCTCTCTTGAGATTGCAGGTTGCCATGTTGTATGAAAATATACAAACAAACCAGCCTTCACAAACACATATCACATCACATAACATCATATATGTTTTGGCGAGGGCTTATGGAGAAGCCAAAAAAAAAACATATTATTCGCCTATATCAGATTGTTGAAATTGCTACTAAGCTCGAATATTTTGAAGTGTTAGCCTTTTCAGGGGATTGAAAATGAACTTGCTTGTTCTATGTTGGATAATGGAAGCCAAACCTGTGATGATTTGTGTGCCTCTACCGTAGATTTATGAATCATGACTATGCCATTCCATTGTCTATCAGCATAAAAATTCATGCTAGTACAGTCATTTTATTATTACTTTTTACTATACTAAGATTTCTGATTCGTCTCCATGAGGCTCTTGTTTCCTGGCATCCTCATCTCACTAGGCTGCCTACACCAGAGAGAACTGCTCCTGCATCCACAAATGCTCCTGCGCATTCCGTGCTGACGCGGAGAAATCGGTTTAGGATCAGAAGCGCAGCGACGTCCTAGCTCGCAGTCGGCTTCGCATTCAGCAACAGTTATTCCACGCCTGGAAGAATGAGGGAGGTTCCGGTCCCTGTCAGTGTGCTCGGCCCTTCTGACGTTTCGTGCCGCGAGGTTGTTCCGACAATGATAGCATGAGTTTCTTCAACTCCTCAGCATGGTTCTTCTCATCTGCCTGAACCGGTCCGTAGCGACCTTCGCTCCAGTTTCGTTGTTTCGCCAGGCTCTTTCGCGAAGGTAGTTACGACAGCGACATGACGAGACGAACTAGGCGACGAACGGGAGGACCCAGCGCTACGCCTGGCGTGGAAATCTCAGGCACCGCTGCAGCGGCAACCAATGAGGAGGTGACACCTGTCATTCAGAGAGGCCGATCGCGAGGGACGACAGGGCGTCGTTTAGCTTCTGCGGACACGCCAGGCGGGGCCGCCAGGCTCGTGTCTGCGACCACCGCTGCTGGTGCGAATCCTTCTGCGACCCTCGCTGCGACCTCAGCGAATTCCGCTGCGACTCCTTCGGCGACCCCTGCTGCGACGCCGGCGACTGCCTCTGCTACTTTTTCCGACGTTGCCGTTCAGCATCCCTCTTTAGCCGATGCTGACACCACCGCTGATCGCGCAGGATTGCGGAACTCGATCGCGCTTCCCCCCTTGCTCGAATTCTCCTCGGAAGCTCCGCCTCCCGGTCCCTCCTCCGCCTCCTCTTCCGCGTCCGCGCTCTTCACCGCGGAATCCGCGCCGAGTTCCTCCGCCGCAGGCGCTCCGCGCTCGCCGGCGGAAGTTCCCCCCTTGTCCGCGGAAGCCCATGCCTTGTCCGCGCTAGCTCGGCAGCAAAGCGGCTCTTCCGCCGGCGCCGGCGCACGCGCTGGCGGAGTTCGTGGTGGTCGCGCGCGCGGGGTGAGCGCGGTTTCCGCGTGCCTAGACGCAGTGGCGGCGGTGACAGAGGTGGAAGCGGGGATTGCTGAGGCGGCAGGCGGAGAAGGCGGAGGAGACGCCTTGTTTTGGTCCATGGATATGACAGAAAGAGAAAGAGGAGGAGAGGAGGGGAGTGAAGGACAGGGAGTGGATGGGGTGGTTGAGAAGATAGGTCAGCTGGGAATGCGCGAGGAGGTAGGGTTTCTAGAGAATGGTGGAGAGGAGATTAAATTGGTGGAGAGGTGTGAGGAGGTGTTGGAATTGGTGGACGATGAGGAGGAGGGTGGGGAGGGGGAAGAGGAGGAAGGGGAAGAGGAGGAGGGGGAGCAGGAACAGCAGCAGCAGCAGCGGCGGCGGCAGCAGCGGGATAACGGGCGGACGGAGCAGCAGCAGCGGCAGGGTCAGCAAGAGGAGGAGCGGAAGGAGGAAGAAGGCGAGGCTGGGAAGGAGCAGGAGCAGGCAGGGCCGAAGCACCAGCAGCAGCAGCAGCAGCAGCAGCAGCAGCGGAAGCAGAAGCAGAAGCAGAAGGAGAAGGAGAAAGAGCAACAACAGGCCAGCACCAGCCAGCAGCACCCAGCCACAGAAGCACCACCCTCCACACTGAACGACCCACCAGCACAGCAGCAGCACCAGCAGCAGCCAGCACGAGCACACCCGCCCGACTGGACCTCCCTCCCAGCTGAAATCACCCTGCGGATCTTCTCCCTCCTAGCCTTCCGCGACCTTGCTCGAGCATCCTGCGTGTGCTCCTCCTGGTGCCACCTCTCCTTCGCGCCCTCCCTCTGGACAAACCTAGACCTCCGCTGCTACCCGCCTCTCTCCGCCGCTGCTGCGGATTCCCTGGCTGTGAGGTGCGCAGGGGCGCTCACTCGCGTGCATGTGAAGGGGGCGGAGTCGCTCCGAGCGGTGGCCAGGCTTGCTGCTGGGTTTGGGAGGGTTGACAGGTGTGGATTGGTTTTGGAAGGGTTTCCAGGGGGTGCTCGTGCTGGGGTAGGGGTAGGGGCCGGGGCCTCTGCTGGTGGCGCGGCTGCTAATTCAGGGGCTCCTTCTCCTCCTTATTCTCCCCCTCCTCCTGCTGCTGCTGCTGCTGCTGCTGCTGCTGCTGCTGCTGCTGCTGCTCCTGCTGCTGCTGCTGCTCCTGCTGGTGGTGCCAGCGCCAATGGTTTTGATAGGGCGGGTGGCAGTGGCAGCAACAACAGCAGCACCGTCACAGGAATCCCATTGAGGGGCACAAATGGAACTGGCATGCGAGGTTGTTGTGAGGGCTCTTCCCAGGGCTTTTTGCCACGCTCGGGCCACGCCTCTCCCCCAGGCTCGTCCCTCCAGCACCTCTTTGCCGAATCCTGCTCCGATCTTTCTGACGCGTCCCTCGGGCTCATCCTCGGCCGCCACGCGCGCCTGCGCCAGCTGTCGCTCTCCCATTGCGAGAGGCTGTCCGCTGACGCGATCTGTGTGCTGGCAGAGTCCTGTCCTCGTTTAGAGGATCTCCATTTAAACGGGTTAAGGAGGGTGGATCGGTCGTGCCTTGCAGCCCTGGCAAGCCACTGTCCGCGGTTATACAATCTCTCGCTCGTTAACTGTCTCAGGTTTGAGGATCGCGGAAGCTTGGCGCTGCTTCGGCAGGTCCGGTACCTGTCGCTGTCAGGCTCGGACGTGTCCTCGCATCGGGCAGCTTCGGACTTGTCCTGGCGTCGGGTAGCTTCGGACGTGGCTCAGCTGCCGAACCTGCGAGCCTTGGACGTGTCACGTTCGGACATCTCTCCCGAAGCTGTCAACCTTATTCTAGCATCTCCCTCCATCCTCGTCGTTGCTGCTTTCAGCTGTCCTGTCCTGGAGACCTTTCACGAGGCCATCAAAATGCCTAGCAAGCCTTGTCTTTTGCTATTCCGGTACGGCGATCTTCGCCTGGCTCTCCTCGCTCTTGCCCTTTCCTGCAGCGACCCCTCCTGCCTCTGGAGTTTCTACCAGCCTCGGCGACAAGCAGCACAGCCAGTGGCAGGCTCGGGAGCTGCCGAGCCTGGGGCTGAGCCTGGGAATGGGAATGTCGGATCTAGAAATGCTAGCACATCTACTGCAGCAGCAACGGTGGCCACTCCTACTGCAGGGGCATCATCAACAGGTCCATCCGTAGACACACCAGCAGCAGCAGCTACTGCAACACCAGCAGTAGCAGTACGAGGAGTGCCGGCAGTAACACCAGCAACAGCCACGCGTCAGACTCCCACTGGACGGCAAACCAGGTCTGCTACAGCTGCTGCCGCCGCCGCCACTGCTGCTGCTGCTGCCGGAACCACCGCCGCTGCTACAGCCGGCACCACCGCTGCTGCTGCTGCTGCTGCTGCAGCCAGCACTGCCGCCGCTGCTGCTACACCGGGTGCCTCTGGGGGTAGAAGAGGAGGACGGGGAAGAAGGATACAGGGAGGAAGAGGAGCGGCAGATGAAGAGGACGCAGCACAAGTAGCAGCACCAACAGCAGGGGGAGGAGCAGCAGGAGGAGGAGGAGCAGGAGCAGCAGGCAGAGGAGCAGGAAGAGCAGCAGCAGCTGCGGCCGCAACAGAAACTGCAGCAGCAGCAGCAAGCACGGCAGTGAGTGAGGAGGAAACCACTCACACGCCCATGTTCTCAGCCCCATCCACAGAGGGCGCTGCTGGTTCAGAAGAGAGCGCTGCTGCCTCGGAAGAGAGCCACGTCAGAGCACTCGTGCTCCACATCACCAGATCTCTGGGCGGCGGTGGGCCCCGCAGTGCCTGCGTGGAGCTCTCTGATTGGACGGAGCTGATTCTAGTGCGAGCTCTGCACTCATTGGCCGAGAGGTTGGAGCCAATGGGGTGGGGGGGCTGGGGGGGAGGGGGAGGGGGAAGGGGAGGGGGAAGGGGACGGGGGGAAGAGGGAGGTGTTGTGGGGGGAGGAGAGGCGAGAGGAGGAAGGCAAGGGGCGGATGGGGAAGGAGGAAGGGTGAGAGGTGGGGAAGGGGGGGTGGGGGAGAGAGAGAGAGGGGGAGGGGGAGGGGAAGGAGGAGGAGAAGCAGCAGCAGCAGGAGGAGGAGGAGGGGTAGGGAGAGGGTGGGAGGCGAGGGAGGATTTCTGGGTGAGTCAGGGCGTTCCGGCAGTGCTGCTGCTGCTGCAGAGCCGGCAGCAGGAGGTGCGGGAGAGAGCAGCAGCGACAGTGGGGGTGTTTGCGGTCGCTGACTCTATTGGGGCAGGATTCGAGGAGGAGCAGTTGGAGGGAGTGGAGGTGGAGGTAGAAGAGGAGGAGGAGGAGGGAGAGGTGGGAGCGGGGCAGGGAGGGAGAGGAGCAGGAGGGATGGTGGGGGGAGGCGGTGGGATGGGGGGAGAGTGGAGAGGAGGGGGAGGGGTGGATGGAGGAGATGGAGGAGGGGAAGGAAGGGGAAGGGGAGCGCGACAGGGGGATGGGTGGGATATGGTGATGGGTGAGAGAGGGGGAGGGGGAGTGGGGGAGGCGGGGAGCAGTGGGCGGGTGAGTGCGTTTATACGAGGGGGCGGAGTGGAGGTGCTGGTTCACATGGCAGGCCGGCACGGGCCTGAGGGGCCGCGGTTCGAAGCGACTAAGGTGTGTGAGGAGGGCTTGGGCTTGTATGTGGCAGTTAGGTTGTGATTAGGGCTGAACAAACATGCTGACAGTTACTAAACACCCTTGAAACCCATTCCGCACCTCCCTTTTCTCCTTTCACCGCCCCACACACCAGGCCCTGGCGAATCTGTCAGTGAGCGCGGATGTGGCAAGGGTCGATTTTTAAGTCGACTTAAAAATCCCCTCAGGCCCTGGCGAATCTGTCAGTGGGCGCGGATGTGGCAAGGGAGGTGGTGAGATTGGGGGAAGCTGTTCAGAACTATCTCACGGTATCCTAACACCCTTTCCCTTTCCATCCCTCCACCCCACCATTTTCCCTCCCCACGGCCCGACCCCTCAGGCCCTGGCGAATCTGTCAGTGGGCGTGGATGTGGCAAGGGAGGTGGTGAGGGTGGGCGGAGTGGGCGTGCTGCTGTCCCTCCTCACTCACTCCAACGGCTGTATCGCCGAGTCTGCTGCAGGAGCGCTCTGGAACCTCTCAGTGGCTGACGAATACAAGGTGCGTGGGTTATTGCAATGACTCGTGAGGTGACTGTGTCAACTTGACACAAAAGGTTGACTCTCCTCGCTCGCTCCAACGGCAGTATCGCCGAGTCTGCAGCAGGGGCACTCTGGAACCTATCAGTGGCTGACGAGTACAAGGTGCGTGCGTGTGTATGGAGTCGATTCAAGGAAGGTGGTGAGGGTGTGGAGAGTGGCCCGAGTGGGGGTGGGGCTGCTGCAGGGGCGCTCTGGAACCTTTCAGTGGCTGATGAGTACAAGGTGGGTCATTTGCGGTGGTTCTAATTTGACTTGAAGTTTCACCCACACTAGACACACCCCCAATGGCTCTTTAGTAGAAGACACTGTAGACGACTTTTGAGACGTCTCAAAAGTCGTCTAATTTGGCTTGAAGTTTCACCCACACACACCCCCCAATGGCTCTTTAGTAGAAGAAACTGTAGGGACACACACCCCGCATACACTGTAGCAGGGACGCTGTCTGCGGTGTAGGGTATTTTCGAGAATTCTCAAAAATACCCTGTAGCATGTTGGGTAAAGCGAGGGGTGCTTCTGCATTCGTTGCCCGTCTTGTTACTTCATTGGCCAGTCATGTGCGCATTCATTCATTCACTCCTCCATCTGCTTTCTCGTGTAGTGAGGGTGTTTTTGAGACACGTGTGCATTCGTTGCCCGTCTCGTTACTTTATTGGCCAGTCATGTGCGCATTCATTCATTCACTCCTCTATTTGCTTTCTCCCTCCTTCCCCTTCTTTCATCTCCCATACCCCTTCAGACATACATCATGCGAGCGCGGGGTATCGCCACTCTGGTTGACCTTATGGCCACCGCTCCTCCTTCAAAGCAAAAAATCTCAGAAAGAGAATCCTCTTTTCCCCTCCCCTTCCCCCCCTCTCCCACCCCTTCAGACGTACATCATGCGAGCAGGAGGCATCACCACACTGGTAGACCTTATGGCCACCACTCCTCCTCCTTCTGCTCCGTCCATGAGCGGAGGTGATGAGCCCCTTCCAGGGGACTGTGTCCTCGTGAGTCCTCCTCTCTTCCTCTCTGCCTGCCTGCCTGCCTGCCTGCCTGCCTGCCTGCCTGCCTGCCTGCCTGCCTGCCTGCCTGCCTGCCTGCCTGCCTGCCTGCCTGCCTGCCTGCCTGCCTGCCTGCCTGCCCTCCTCCCCTCGTGCCTCTCTCTCTCTTCCTGCTCTCCTCCCCTCGTGCCTCTCTCTCTCTTCCTGCCCTCCTCCCCTCGTGCCTCTCTCTCTTTTCCTACCCCTCCTCTCATGGCCACTGCTCCTCCCCCTGCTCTCAGCCTCCCAGGGGACTGTGTTCTCGTGAGTCCTCCCACCCTCCTCTCCTCCTATCGTCCGACCCTTCTTCTCTCAAAAATCGTTCTTTTCACCTTTCGTCCTCCTCCTCTCTTTCTGTCGTTGCTTCTCTTGACAAATCGTCGTTGACCCTTCCCTCCCCTCGTAACCCTTCCTCTCCCTCCATTACTCGCAACATTGCCTTTCGGCTTTGGCCCCTTGTCTCGTCTAAGTCTTATCCTTTCTCTCATATTGCCCAACTTAGGGGAAAATTGTCCTTACCTTCTCATATTCCACCGTTTTCCATACCAACAGGAAAGGGTAACGGGCGCCTTGGCAAACCTAGCGGTGGACGACGGGTGCAGCACGGCCATAGTGGAGAGGGGAGGCGTGTGCTGGTGGGGTGCCGCCATGACCTCGTGCTCCGATCCCTCTCCTCCCTTCCACTTTCCTGCCCCCTCCTTCCCCTCCTCCCTCTCCTCCCCCCTTCCCCCCTACTCCCTCCTTCCCCTCCTCCCCGCCGTCTCCCATGTGAACAGGAGAGGGTAACGGGAGCGTTGGCCAATCTAGCAGTGGACGACGAGTGCAGCACGGCTATAGTGGAGAGGGGAGGGGTGGCGGCGCTGGTGCGTGTGCTTGTGGGGTGCCGTCATGACCTCGTGCTCGAGCAGGCTGCCAGGGCCCTCGCTAACCTCGCTGCCCACGGCGACTGCAACCGCAACTCCGCTGCTGTTGGAGCAGAGCCTTCTGCCATCCCTGCGCTGGTTGCTCTTCTGCAGTCGCCAAATGAAAGCCTAAGGTGGGTGTGGTGTGCTGTGTCTACAAGGAGAGCAACAGGAGAGTGTGCTGGTGGGGTGCCGCCATGACCTCGTGCTCGAGCAGGCCGCCAGGGCCCTCGCTAACCTCGCTGCACACGGTGACTGCAACCGCAACTCCGCTGCTGTTGGGGCCGAGCCCTCTGCCATCCCTGCATTAGTGGCGCTGCTGCAATCGTCCAATGAAAGCTTAAGGTGGGTGTGGGAGGTGACTGTGAGTCGCTAACCTCGCTGCTCACGGCGACTGCAACCGCAACTCCGCTGCTGTCGGGGCAGACCGTCCGCCATCCCTGCCCTGGTTGCTTTGTTACAATCACCGAACGAAAGCTTAAGGTGGGTGGGGTGTGACAGTACTGAGAGCATACGGTGGGCAACATGGAGGCGATAGCAACAGCTGGGGGGGTGGAGGCATTGGTCGTTTCCTTCTTTCCTCTCACCTCTTCCCCACCCCCCATATCACATCACAGGCAAGAGGGAGCAGGCGCGCTCTGGAACCTATCATTCCACGACGGCAACAGGGAGGCGATAGCAGCAGCGGGGGGGGGTGTGGAAGCTTTGGTCGTTTCCTTCTTTCCTCTCACCTCTTCCCCACCCCCCATATCACATCCCAGGCAAGAGGGAGCAGGGGCATTATGGAATCTGTCATTTCACGAGGGCAGCAGGGAGGCGATCGCAGCAGTAGCAACCTAGAGCAGCAACTTCATGCTCCCACCCCTCTCTCACACCCCTCCCGTTCACATCCCAGGCAAGAGGGAGCAGGCGCGCTATGGAATCTATCATTCCACGAGGGCAACAGGGAGGCGATTGCAGCAGCAGGGGGGGCGGAGGCGCTGGTTCGCCTGGCGCAGGAGTCGTGTTTGCCCGGTGCAGAAGAGGACACACAGGAGCGAGCCGCTGGTGCCCTATGGGGCTGTCTGTTACTGAAGCCAACAGGTGCGTACGTATTGAGTCAATACTGGTGGGTGCCCTGCCCTTTCGCTGTGCACGTGGCAGCTGGGTGGTGAGGTCAACAGGTGTGTCACTGCTTGCTTAGTACCTATCGTGCTCTCGCATTCTCTTATGTTGCTCCAATGAAGCTAATTTTCCCTCGGATTCCTCCCGTTGCTGCTCTGTGCATGCCCCCATGCAGTGTGGCCATTGGCCGGGCGGGTGGGGTGGAGACTTTGCTCAGCCTTGCCCAGTCGCGCAAGCAGGTGCGAGTGGCTAGCATGGGGTGAGGGGATAGTGGATGAGCCAGTGATGTTGCTGAGGGTGGGCGAGGGGGTAGTATGGGGTGCAGTGCAGCGTGGGAATGCGGGGCTTGTGGGGGTAACTATGAGTGCAGTGCAGTGCAGTGCAGTGCAGTGCGGTGCAGTGCAGTGCAGTGCAGTGCAGTGCAGTGTACTGTTTTTCGACCAACTTCTTTCTCTCCCATCGTGCCCCATCCCTTCCCATCCTCCCCCACTTCTCCCTCAGGAGGTCCAAGAGACTGCCACTGGCGCGCTTTGGAATCTAGCCTTCCATCCAAGCAACGCCGCCCGCATTCTCGTGAACAGTGGCGTGCCCATCATGGGCGCAATCATTGCTGCTTCCCTGCAGCCCTCCGCCCTTGACCACTTCTCCTCAGCCCCCACCTCCCCCTCCTCTGCCACCACACCTAGAAGCACCACCACTGCCCACACCTCTCCATCGTCATCAACCCCTGCTGGTGCTCCCGGTGCTGGTGCTCCAGGTGCTGCTGCTGGTCGTGCTGCTGGTGGTGTTTCTGCTGCTGGTCGTGCCGGTGCTGCTGTTGCTACTGTTAATGGCTTTGCCTGGTATCAGCTACTGCCGCAGCCCGCTCCTCCTCCCCCTGCCCGCGCGCTCCCTCCCCATCCTGTTTTACCCAACAATCGTAACCTCGCTGCTGCTGATGCTGCAACAGCGGCCGCCCTTAACGCTCCCGGTGCTGGAGCTGCTGCTGTCCGTGCTGCTGTTGCCGATGCCGATGCTGCTGCTACGGCCGCTGCTGTTCTTTCTCCTGCCGACGGTGCTCGTTGGAAAGCATCTCCCATGGCTGGATTCATGGCGTCTCTTTCTCTCGCATACATGTGCGATGGCAGGTAAGCACCTATGTGTGTGACATGATCCCTCGGTACCCCCACCTACTGCTGCTGCTACGGCTGCTGCTGCTCGTTCTCCTGCCGACGGTGCTCGCTGGAAAGTGTCTCCCATGGCTGGATTCATGGCGTCTCTTTCTCTCGCATACATGTGCGATGGCAGGAAGGTTCTGAGTCGAAAGCACACGACGTGGGTTGGGTTGGGACGTATTCTCTCCTTTCCCATGGCTGGATTCATGGCTTCTCTTGCTCTCGCATACATGTGCAATGGCAGGTAGGTTCTGATAAGCTCTTCACCCTGCTTTTTGCAGCGGCAGAAGCAGTAGCACCTGAGTAACCCCTAACCTTGCACCTGCAGCAGGAGCTTGGTCTGCATGTCATTGAGTGGCTTCTCAGATTGCTCAGTAACTCACCTCCCTTCCTACCTTGCTTCGTTTTCTGTCTCGCAGCAAAGATGCAGAAATGTTGGCAGCAGCAGAAGCAGCAGCGCCTGATCTGGAGTACCCCCTAACCTTGCAGGTGCAGCACAACTGTTTGAGGCTTCTTTACCGTTGCTCATCAACTCACCTCCCCCCTCCCCGCCCCCCAACGACCCTTCTTCACCCCGCTTCTTGCAGCAAAGATGCAGAAATGTTGGCAGCGGCAGAAGCAGCAGCGCCTGATCTGGAGTACCCCCTAACCTTGCAGTTGCAGCAGAATACTGGTCTGCAGGTCATTGAGTGGTTTCTCAGATGCTTCCTGCACGAGCGCGAGGAGGCAGAGCGGGCGAGGGAGAGAGTGAGAGAGAGGGAGCGGGAGAGGGGGAGGGCGATGGAGGAAGAGGAGGAAGGGGAGTTTTGGAGCAGAGGGAGCAGGCAGAGAGCGGGAGGGTCTAGAAAGAGGAGAGCTTCGGCGCTGGAGGAGGAGGAAGGGGAGGAAGAGGCGGAGGAAAATGAGGGGGATGGGTTGCCTGGGACAGCAGCAGCAACCAGAAGCAGAAGGGCAGGGAGGGGGCGAGGGAGAGGGCGCGGGAGAAGAACAATTGAATTAGACTCTGATGAGGAAGAGGATGGTTCGGCGCGGGGTGGAAGAGCTACAGGCTCGGCCACACCTGGCTCTGCGGCTCGGAACGGCCATGCTGGCGCTTCAGGTGTTTCTTCAGGTGCTGGGTCAGGGGATTTGCCGCCGCCCATGTCGGCGGGGTTCACGCGGCACCTGGGAGCACGGCTGGCAGCAGCAGATGATGCCGCGATAATGGAATTCTCCCAGAGCTGTCGCATTCAGGAGGCAGGGCTGCTCAGATGCAAGTGAGTGTTGTGGTGTGGGCAGAAACGTGCCGTAATGCTTCGTGCCTCAACGTTAACAGGCTGCAATGCAATTTGCTTGGTTCCTCGCCTTATCTTGCGAGCTCGCTGCTTCTCAGACATTTTCTTCACTACTTCATCTTCCCTTCCCTTTTCATTGATTTCCCCTACCTCACCCCCCCTCCTCTCAGTACGGCGGAGATCGCTCGGTTTGTAGCCATGCTGCGAAGCCCCACCACCTCCCTGCGCGCCTGTGCAGCCTTTGTCCTCATGCAACTCACCATGCCCGCCTTCCTCTTCCCCACTCCCCACCCGCCCTCCTCTTCCCCACCCCCCGCTTCCCACAGTGCGGCCGAGATCGCTCGTTTTGTCGCCATGCTGCGAAGCCCCTCCACCTCCCTGCGCGCCTGTGCAGCCTTTGCCCTCATGCAACTAACCATGCCCGACGCCCGCCACTCCGGCCACCACATCAACCTCCTCTCTGACACCGGAGCTGCCCGTACCATTCGCGCCACTGCTGCTGCCGCTACGTGTCCTCCGATGGTCAGGCTGCTGGCTCGGGCGCTATTGAGGAATCTAGATCTGCATTTGCGACAGGAAGCTAAGGGGAAAAGGCTGCGCTTGTGATATTTGAGGTTCTCGAAACCCACCGCTGCTTCTGCCACTGCTCTCATGCAACTCACCATGCCGCACGCCCGCCATACCGCCCACCACATCAACCTCCTCTCCGACACCGGAGCTTCTTGTTAGAATTATACATTGTAGCATGCTAAGCACATGTGACTGTACACCAATTGTGGTGTACAGTTGGGTTGGGACTACACCCAACATTGGGTGTAGCCTTGCACTTTGGGGTGCCAATCCACCCAATTAATGAGATCACTTGTTCAATTCACATCTTTCACATGGTATAGAGCTAGTTGTTCCTCAAACCTTAACTCTCCCTCCCTCAAGTTTTTTTTTCCTATGGGCCCACCCCACAGCCACAATTTCCTTCCTACATTTAGCTCGACCTAGCATACTCTAGCAAGCGCATCGCCGCCTCCTCCCCTAGCCGTCGCGGCCATCCCGCCGACCCGTCTCCTCCCCTTGCCGCCGTGGCCATTTCGCCGCCGCCGCCTCCTCCCCTCGTCGCCGTAGCCACTTCCGCCGCCGCCGCCTCCTCCCCTCGTCGCCGCGGCCATTTCCGCCGCCGCCGCCTCCTCCTCTCGCCGCCGCGGCCGATTCCGCCGCCGCCGCCTCCTCCCCTCGCCGCCGCGGCCGATTCCGCCGCCGCCGCCTCCTCCCCTCTCCGTCGCGGCCGTTCCGTCGCCGCCGCCTCCTCCCGTCGCCGCCGCGGCCGATTCCGCCGCCGCCGCCTCCTCCCGTCGCCGCCGCGGCCGATTCCGCCGCCGCCGCCTCCTCCCGTCGCCGCCGCGGCCGATTCCGCCGCCGCCGCCTCCTCCCGTCGCCGCCGCGGCCGATTCCGCCGCCGCCGCCTCCTCCCTTCGCCGCCGCGGCCGATTCCGCCGCCGCCGCCTCCTCCCTTCGCCGCGGCGGCCGATTCCGCCGCCGCCGCCTCCTCCCCTCGCCGCGGCGGCCGATTCCGCCGCCGCCGCCTCCTCCCCTCGCCGCTGCGGCCGATTCCGCCGCCGCCGCCTCCTCCCCTCGCCGCCGCGGCCGATTCCGCCGCCGCCGCCTCCTCCCATCGCCGCCGCGGCCGATTCCGCCGCCGCCGCCTCCTCCCTTCGCCGCCGCGGCCGATTCCGCCGCCGCCGCCTCCTCCCTTCGCCGCCGCGGCCGTTTCCGCCGCCGCCGCCTCCTCCCTTCGCCGCCGCGGCCGTTTCCGCCGCCGCCGCCTCCTCCCTTCGCCGCCGCGGCCGATTCCGCCGCCGCCGCCTCCTCCCGTCGCCGCCGCGGCCGATTCCGCCGCCGCCGCCTCCTCCCGTCGCCGCCGCGGCCGATTCCGCCGCCGCCGCCTCCTCCCCTCGCCGCCGCGGCCGATTCCGCCGCCGCCGCCTCCTCCCCTCGCCGCCGCGGCCGATTCCGCCGCCGCCGCCTCCTCCCCTCGCCGCCGCGGCCGATTCCGCCGCCGCCGCCTCCTCCCCTCGCCGCCGCGGCCGATTCCGCCGCCGCCGCCTCCTCCCCTCGCCGCCGCGGCCGATTCCGCCGCCGCCGCCTCCTCCCTTCGCCGCCGCGGCCGATTCCGCCGCCGCCGCCTCCTCCCTTCGCCGCCTCGGCCGATTCCGCCGCCGCCGCCTCCTCCCTTCGCCGCCGCGGCCGATTCCGACGCCGCCGCCCCCCCTCCCTTTGCCGCCGCGGCCACTTCCGCCGCCGCGGCCACTCCCCCCGCCGCCGCCTCCTCCCCTCGTCCCCGCGGCCGCTTCCACCGCTGCCGCCTCCTCCCCTCGTCGTCGCCTCTCTCACACCGTCGCCGCCTGCGCCTCCCGCCGCGGCGCCCACTTCCTCCCCCTTCCCCTTCTCCCCTCCCCTCCACAGCAGCGGCAGCAGCGGCAGCAGCGGCAGCAGCGGCAGCAGCGGCAGCAGCGGCAGCAGCGGCAGCAGCGGCACACCAGAGGCAGCAGCAACAGCAGCCGGAGCAGAGCTCCATCCTCCTGCAGCAGCACCTCCCCCCTCCCCCCCCCCTGTTGGCCGCCGCGGGTCCACACGCCGTCGCCCTCCTCCTTGACCGCCGCGGGTCCACCCGCCGTCGTCCCCCTCGAGGCCGCCGCGGGTCCACCCGCCGTCGCCCCTCATGGATACCACTCCTCCCCCCTCTTCCCCTCCCATTGACGCCTCCTCCGTCGACAAGCTCCAACTTGCCGCGGACCGCTCGGCGATCAATTGGCACTCCTTCGTCGGGAGCATCCGCCGCGTTCTTCAGGACGCATTCGTCGGACCCTACTGCGTCCTCGACGTCCTCCTCCGCCGCCCGCAAGCTCTCCAGCCCACGGCACCCAGTCACCCCGGCGAACCCCCTCCACCCCCCGATCCTCCAGGCCCTCCTCCTTCTGAACCCACCTTGGAGATCGCCACTACCCCAGCGCTCCAGAGTGCCGCCGATGCCACCTTCCTCCATGACCGCCGCGAGTACCTCATCCGCAAGGCAGAGCACGAGGTCGCAGTCCACCATCACGACTTCGCAGTAGCGGAACGCGCCAACCGCCTGGCCCTCCTCGATGAATACAACACGGCCATGACAGACTACCTCCCCAAGAGCATTGCATGGGCCGCTGCTGACAACCGCGCCTGCACCATCCTCCTCGGCGCACTCCCTGATACCCTCATGCGCCGTTTCCAGGCTCGGGAGATGCGCGCCTCCCTCATCTGGGCCGAGCTCCAGGCAATGTTCGAGCGCCGCGACATCAGCTCTGTCGGCGCCCTGTTCCAGGAGTACTTCTCCATCACCCTCGCTACCTGTGACGGCGCAGTTGACTACGTGGGGCGCATGCAGGAGGTCGCTGACCGCCTTGCTGCACGCCAAGCTGCCCTCCCCGAGCCACTGCAAATCCACCGCCTCCTCTACAACCTCACCCCGGACTACGAGTCCCGCCTCCATGCCTTCACTGAAGCGAACGCCATGGCCGGCCTCAACGACGTGGTCCAATGGATCATCGACACGGAGGTCAAGCTCCGCACCCCCGTTGTCAACCTCACCACCCCTCAGCCCTCCTCCTCCAGCTCCCTCAATGCTACGCAACCGCGCAACCAGGGTGGTCGCAGCGGCGGCGGTGGAGGCCGTGGAGCGGGTGGTGGTGGTGGAGGTCGTGGCGGTAGTGGTGGTGGTGGCGGTAGCCGTGGTGGCCGTGGCGGAGGTGGTGGTGGTGCTAGCAGTACCTCTACTGGAGGACCGTCCGGTGCTAGTGGTGCTGTGACTCGAGGCGCTCGCCCTGGCACTCTCCCCCCATGCACGTATGTGCGCCGCCATGGTCCCCATGCTGGTACCCCTTGCGGCCAAACCAACCATCCCCCCAGCACGTGCTTCAAGGCGCTCGACGACGCCTGGTTTGACCGAGGTAACACTGGCACCCCTCCTCGCTGGAACACTGTCACCCCTCGCCCCTCCCTGGTGGATGTTCAAACCCTCCCATCTTTCCTTCCTGCTCACCTCCGCCTGGTTAGCCCCTCCCAGCCTTCCCAGCTGCAGCAATTTCAGCAGCACCAGCAGCAGCAGCATCAGTACTTCCAGCAGCAGCAGCAGCAGCCGCAGTTTCTCCAGCCGCAGCAGCCGCCGCCGCCGCATTTCTTCCAACCGCCGCCGCAGCAGCAGCAGCAGTTCCTTCCCCCGTACTGGCAGCAGCAGCCACTGACCTTCGGCACGGCGGCTACGGCCGCCCATGCCTCCCTTGCTCCCCCCCCTCCCTGGGGTTCCCTCCCCTCTGCCCCCCCAAGTGTCCCCGACACTTCGGGGAGTTTCCTTGGTAATGTCAGTATTGCACCATCCGTCGCTTCCATGTATCCCTCTGCTATCAATGAAACTTCTTTCCAGTACCCCGTGTCACCTCCTCCTCCTTCTTCCCCCACCCTGGACTTCGTCCTCGATAGTGGGGCCACTGAAGCCGCACTAAAAGACGCAGGTACTCTCACCCCTTTTCCACTTCCCACTCAGGTTCATGGAGCTGATTCCAGTTTTTCCATCCCTTGCACTCATCTCTCCACCCTCCCCTGCACTGCCTTCCCCTCCGGTAAAGTCACAGGCCTCCACATCCTCACTCTCCGCAACAACCTCATCTCCCACCGTGAGCTCCAAGGTGTTGGTATCACTGCCATCTACCCTGGTTATGCCAATTACTGTGACCTCTACCAAACTTCCTCTGGCCGCTTCCTCCTCCGCATCCCACTCTGCCCTCGCACTCGCCTCTACACTCTCCGCACACCTCGCCCATCCTACTGCCACGTCACCACCCGTGCTGGTACTTCCACCGGTCCACCTCCCCCTCCTTTACTTCCCCCCTCCCCTCCCCCTCAGGTATCCTCTCCCTCCCCGCCATCCTCCTCCTCCCCTCCCGTCCCCTCCATCACCCCATCTCCCTCCTCCTCCACTACCCTCTCGCACCCTGCCGTTCTCTTACACCACAGACTCGGCCATCCCAACTTCACCGCCCTTCGCACCACAGTCACCTCCCGCCTCCTCCGCAGCCTTCCTCCCGTCTTACCCCCACTTCCCTCCTCCCCCTCTCCCCCATGCCCTTCATGCATTCACGGCAAGCTCAAGCAGTCACCCCACCACAGTCATCCCACCTTCGCCGCCGCCCCCATCGACCTTGTCCACATGGACCTCTGGGGCCCCTATCCCATCCGCTCCCGCCAGGGGCACCGGTACATGCTCGTCCTCGTTGACGACCACAGCCGGTACTCCACCACCTTCTTTCTTCACACGAAAGACCAGGTGCCGGCAGTGGTCATCAACTGGGCCGAGCTGTGCCGCAATCACTTCAAACGCCCCATTGGCCGCCTTCACTCTGACGGTGGGGGTGAGTTCATCAATAACACTCTCGCCACATACTGCAAAACCTACGGCATCCAACAGACCTCCACTCTTCCCCACTCCCCTCAGCAGAACGGCATTGCCGAGAGCCGCATTCGTGAGATCACCAAGATAGCTCGCTGTCTCATTGCTCATGCCTCCACCCCGCCTTCCCTCTGGAGCTATGCCCTCCTCCACGCCGCCCTTCTCCTTAATCTCCGCTCCCACCCTCAGCACCCTTCTTCCTCCCCCACAGAGCTTTGGTCCAACACCAAACCTGACGCTGCCGGCCTTCGAGTCTGGGGTTGCAAGGCCTACGTTCTCATTCCACCCGCCGATCGCTCCCGCGCCGCTGGCAAACTTGCTCCCCGTGCCCTGGAATGTGTCTACCTTGGGCACAACCGCGACTCCCCAGGCTACCTCTTCCTCCACCCTCCTACCAATCGCCTCATCCGCAGCAGCGACGTCGTCTTCGACGAGTCCGTCCCCTATTACTCCACTCCTCCCCCTGACCCTCTCCCTTCTCCTACTCGCCCTCTCGCCTGGACCGATACCGTCCTCCCGCCTCTCCTTCCCCCCGCTCCCCTCCTCCACCTGTCGCCGCTCCACTCCCGCCTCCCTCCTCTGCCGACGTCTACAACCCCGCTGCACCTGCCTCTCCCGCCCACTCAGCTGCACCCCCTCCCTCCCCTCCCTCCTCCCATCACTCTCCCGCCCTTCCGCAGCAGCAGCAGCAGCCGGACCAGCAGCAGCAGCCGGGGCAGCAGCAGCAGCAGCAGCAGCAGCAGCAGCAGCAGCAGCAGCAGCAGCAGCAGCAGCAGCAGCAGCAGCAGCAGCAGCAGCAGCAGCAGCAGCAGCAGCAGCAGCAGCAGCAGCAGCAGCAGCAGCAGCAGCAGCAGCAGCAGCAGCAGCAGCAGCAGCAGCAGCAGCAGCAGCAGCAGCAGCAGCAGCAGCAGCAGCAGCAGCAGCAGCAGCAGCAGCAGCAGCAGCAGCAGCAGCAGCAGCAGCAGCAGCAGCAGCAGCAGCAGCAGCAGCAGCAGCAGCAGCAGCAGCAGCAGCAGCAGCAGCAGCAGCAGCAGCAGCAGCAGCAGCAGCAGCAGCAGCAGCAGCAGCAGCAGCAGCAGCAGCAGCAGCAGCAGCAGCAGCAGCAGCAGCAGCAGCAGCAGCAGCAGCAGCAGCAGCAGCAGCAGCAGCAGCAGCAGCAGCAGCAGCAGCAGCAGCAGCAGCAGCAGCAGCAGCAGCAGCAGCAGCAGCAGCAGCAGCAGCAGCAGCAGCAGCAGCAGCAGCAGCAGCAGCAGCAGCAGCAGCAGCAGCAGCAGCAGCAGCAGCAGCAGCAGCAGCAGCAGCAGCAGCAGCAGCAGCAGCAGCAGCAGCAGCAGCAGCAGCAGCAGCAGCAGCAGCAGCAGCAGCAGCAGCAGCAGCAACGGCAGCAGCAGCAGCAGCAGCAGCAACGGCAGCAGCGACAGCGGCAGCAGCGACAGCGGCAGCAGCGACAGCGGCAGCAGCGACAGCAGCAGCAGCAGCAGCAGCAGCAGCAGTAGCAGCAGCAGCAGCAGCAGCAGCAGCAGCAGCAGCAGCAGCAGCAGCAGCAGCAGCAGCGGCCTCAGCAGGGGCAGCAACCCCATCATCCGCAGCGTCAGCGCGCCACCTCCCGCTCCTCCCCCTTTCTCCTTCCCCGCATGCACACCCGTTCTCTGGATCCCATCCTTGGGTCCCCTCCTCCTCCTTCCCTGCAACTCCTTGAGGACTCTCACGAGGAGTTCCTCACCATCCAGCAGCACACTCCATTCATAGCCGCCCTCTTTCTTGACTTCCTTGGCTTCCCCGTCCTCGGCGCCACCTCCACCCCCACCATCTTCACTCCCTCCACCTTCCAAGAGGCCATCACATGCCCTGACGCGGACAAGTGGATCGCAGCTATCTTCCAGGAGTGCGAGGCGTTTATCCGCAACGACTCCTTCGTCGACGTCCCCCTCCCTGACGATGCCAATCTTGTCGAGGGCAAGTGGGTCTTTCGGGTGAAGCAGCTGCCAGACGAGGAACCCGTCTACAAGGCCCGCTACTGCGCCAAGGGCTTTACACAGACACATGGGGAGGACTTCTGGTTCACTTACGCCCCCACCGCCAAACCCCCCACCCTTCGCGCAACCCTCGACGTTGGTGCGCGTGATAACATGGAGATCGACTGCATGGACGTCTCCAATGCGTTCCTGCAGGGCGACCTGCATGATCGCATCTTCCTCCGCCGGCCACCCGGGTTCCACGCAGCCTTCCCTGAGAACACTGTCTGGCAACTACGTCGCCCTGTCTACGGCTTGAAGCAGGCGCCGCGCGAGTGGCATGCAAAGCTGGCTGCCACCTTAGGGTCACTCGGCTTCTCTCCCTCCCACTCCGACGCCAGCCTCTTCATCCGCTCCTCCCCCCGCCGCTTCTTCATCCTGGTGTACGTGGACGACATGGTCCTGCTTTCTGACACGAAGGCCGACATGGAGCAGATGAAGCAGTCCCTGCAGCAGCGTCTCAAGTGCAAAGATCTTGGAGCCCTCACCCACTACCTGGGCATGGCTATCACTCGTGACCGCTCTGCTCGCACCATCACCCTCTCCCAGTCCCACTACATCGGCCAGGTCTTGGAGAAGTTCAACATGACGCAGGCCAAGCCCATCTCCACCCCCCTCCCCTTCGGCCACCAACTCGCCCCACCCACCTCTCCCACCTCCTCCCCTCACCCCTATGCCGAGCTCGTTGGGTCCCTGATGTACGCGATGATGTGCACCCGCCCCGACCTCGCCTATCCCATCAGCGTGCTCGCTCGCTTCGTCGGCACCGGCCGCCACAGTGAGGAGCACTGGAAGGCGGCCAAGCGGGTCCTCCGCTACCTTCGAGGGACCAAGGACCTTGCCCTCACCCTTGGCGGTTCTTCCCCTCCTCTTCTCTCGGGCTTCAGCGACTCCTCCTGGGCCGACACGCAGCCGGACCGCCGCTCCTCCCAGGGCTACGGCTTCACCCTTGGCAGCGGCCTCATCAGCTGGCGCTCTACCCGCTCCTCCTTCATCTCTCTCTCCACCTGCGAGGCCGAGCTCTACGCCGGCACCATGGCCGCTCAGGAGTCCCGCTGGCTCTGCTTCCTCCTTGCCGAGCTTGGCGCTCCCCAGACGTGCCCCACTCTCTGGTGCGACAATGCCAGCACCATCCATCTCACTGAGGACCCTGTCTATCATGCCCGCTCCAAGCACATCGAACTTCGCTATTTCTTCATTCGCGAGCTTGTCCAGAAGGGTCTCATTGCCGTTCGCAAAATTGCGACCGAGGCCAACTTGGCCGACATTTTCACCAAGGCCCTCCTTCGCCCTGCGCACTCCGCTTTCCTCCGCCTCATCGGCCTCGCTCGCCCGGGCGCCCCTTGATTCAGGGGTTGTTCCCTCCTTGTGTTAGCATGCTAAGGGGTTGTGTTAGAATTATACATTGTAGCATGCTAAGCACATGTGACTGTACACCAATTGTGGTGTACAGTTGGGTTGGGACTACACCCAACATTGGGTGTAGCCTTGCACTTTGGGGTGCCAATCCACCCAATTGTGGTGGAGCCCCCAAATTGCAACCCTCTTGACTTTTGGGTACCTCACTTCACAATTGAGGCCACCACAAGCCAAGTGGGCCTAGGGTTGCCACACTTCTTAGAAGTGTGGGCAACCCAACCCACCCCACCTATGGTTACCTCACTTCCCAAAGTGAGGCCAACCCAACCATAGGTTGGGTTCCTCCTTCCCTTCCAAGCTTCTCTTCCCAAACTATGTATGCTAGGTTTGCTGTCTAATGAGATCACTTGTTCAATTCGCATCTTTCACACTTCTAGCACAATTCGCGCCACCGCTGCAGCCGCTACGTACCCTCCGATGGTCAGGCTGCTGGCTCGGGTGTCAGAATATTATGTTCTAGCCTGTAGTGGGGTGCTCTATAGCGAGTACAACCCTTCTAGGGTTTGCTATTTGTATCCCCATTCTTGCTAGTGCAAACCCTCCTTTGCTCGTTTCTCTCTTGCCTAGCTAGGGTTTACCTAGCTATGGCTCCTACTTGTGCCTACTATTTTGACATGCTATCAGAGCGGTTACGCTCCTGGCCTGTGGGCCCGCCTGCTTCCGCTGCCTTCCTGTGTGTCGCGCGTCCCGTGGCGCGCGATGTTCGTTTTTTTTCTTCCCGCCGCGCGCTCGGGGCGCGCGGCGGTTTTCTGCCCGCTGTGCGCCCCGAGGCGCGCGGCGGTTTCCCACCGTCGAAGCGCCCCCCGTCGCCCGTCGAAGCGCTCCCCCCCGTCGCCCGTCGAAGCGCCCCCGTCGCCCGTCGGAGCGCCCCCCGTCGCCCGTCGAAACGCCCCCGTCGCCCGTCGAAGCGCCCCTGGGACCCGCGCGCGGCCCGTACGGGCTGCGCCAGGCCCGCTACGGCCAGCCGTCTGTTGCCCGTACGGCCTGCGCCAGGCCCGCTACGGCCTACGCCAGGCCCGTACAGGCCCGTACGGGCCTGGCGCAGGCCGTACAAACCCTGGTGTGGGACAGTTGGAGGAGGTTGGGTGGAGGCAGCCGTCGTGTCGTCTGCAGCGCCTGTATTCCGGGGTTCTGATAGCCACCGGTAGCTCAGAGAGCCGGTTGCACCTGTCGCCCGTGGGTCCGTTGCTCCTGTCGCTGCTGATCAGACGCAGAGCCTGTTACTCCTGTATTCCGGGGCCCTTGCTCCCGGTAGCCACTAGAGCTGCACCAGAGCCGTCTGTTGCCCGTGTGTCTGCAGCTTCAGTCGTCGCCTCCACTCCTCTCTCCCCTCGCCAGCCCTCCTCCTCCTCACTTGCCCTCTGTGACTACCTCTAGCTTTGCTCATAATTGTGAACTTTAAACTATTGCTTCTTGAACTTGTACTGCTTTGCTTGCTCTGCTGATTACACCCCACTTTGGCTATGGGGGTGTGTCAGAATATTATGTTCTAGCCTGTAGTGGGGTGCTCTATAGCGAGTACAACCCTTCTAGGGTTTGCTATTTGTATCCCCATTCTTGCTAGTGCAAACCCTCCTTTGCTCGTTTCTCTCTTGCCTAGCTAGGGTTTACCTAGCTATGGCTCCTACTTGTGCCTACTATTTTGACATCGGGCGCTATTGAGGAATCTAGATCTGCATTTGCGACAGGAAGCTAAGGGGAAAAGGCTGCGCTTGTGATATTTGAGGTTCTCGAAACCCACCGCTGCTTCTGCCACTGCTCTCATGCAGCTCACCATGCCGCACGCCCGCCATACCGCCCACCACATCAACCTCCTCTCCGACACTGGAGCTTCTCGCACAATTCGCGCCACCGCTGCTGCCTCTACGTGTCCTCCGATGGTCAGGATGCTGGCTCGGGTTTTATCGAAGAATCTTGAACTGCATGCGCGGATAGAATCCAAGGAGAAAAGGCTGCTCTTATGATCTTTAAGGATTCTCGAAACCCTCCGCTGCTTCCGCTACGTGTCCTCCGATGGTGAGGATGCTGGCCCGGGCGCTATTGAGGAATCTAGATCTGCATTTGCGACAGGAAGTTAAGGGGAAAAGGCTGTGCTTGTGATCTTTGAGGATCCTATAAAACCCACCGCTGCTGCGGCTACTTGTCAGACTCGGGCTTTATTGAGGAATCTTGATCTGCATGTGTGGACGGAAGCGAATGGGATAAGGTTGCGGCTGTGATTCAGACTTTGAGGACTTCAAACTCTTACCGCTACCAGTAGTTGTGTAGATACGGGTTGATATTTTTGTAGTGGATTGTGGGTTTGCGAGTGAACGTCACTATAGCCACTACCTTAAACTATATCTTATGGATGGCGCATCGCACTTGTATTTTGTTGTACACTACCTTTACCGTAGTAATACACGAGTAACACCTACCGTCATCACCCGGATATAAGACAGTGTTGAATAGTAGACAGGGGTTGTCTATTATACGGGTGTCTCTTATAAACAGGCTAGCCTCATTATAAGACACCTATTTGTGTGTACGAGCTAAGCTAGTGTAAGGATTAGGGGCAATTGTATAACGAGGGGGTATCTTCTAAATGGTTATGGCTCCATTTATAAGACTTAGACACCCAAAACCTCCCCATTTATAAGATAACCCAAGCATTTTTTCTAGTGTACGAGATAAGACATATATGTCTTATATCCGGGCGATGACGGTAGTCAAAGGGTTTATCGGTAGTTGAATTGAATGGTTTTGCTGAATGAGGAGGTCCCGCATTCCGAAAAGGTCATGAAGGTGAGTGAATGTTCTTGTAAGATGTAATACGGTACATGTACTTCATGCCTTGGCACGCACTCTAAAGTCAATCAAGACTACTGGTACCAGCTCAGAGGTCCACAAAGCTGAGCAGGAAGCCGCTCACAACTCGTCTGAGGAACGCATTGGGGATGTGGCGACACAGCCGGCCATCCACATATGCCACAACACTCGCCACCACCACATGACTCACCGCCGCTCGCACCCTCCCCCCCGCCCTTCCTCCTCCCACGCTCTCCCTCGCTCCCCCACCAGCCCTCCCTTCCCCTTGCCCTTCCTCCCCTCTACTGTCTCCTGTAGCAGCGGCAGTAGCAGCGGCTGTAGCAGGAGGGGTTAGTGCTGCCCCTTCGTCTGCCTGAGTGCCAGGTGGCGGCTTGACGCGCAGCCACCTGGCAGTTTGATGTCTAAGCGTGCGGATGAGAAGAGTGACTGCTAGCTGCTCTAGCAGCGCCCACACTGCCACCCGCGCATTGTGGGGCCCCTGGGACAGGGAGAAGAAAGGAATGGAAAGGAAATGGGGAGGAATTGGGTGGGTAAGAATGGGCAAGAAGGGTGCGGATGAGAAGAGTGACTGCTAGCTGCTCTAGCAGTGCCCATACTGCCACTCGCGCGTTATGGGGGCCCTGGGACAGGGAAAAGAAAGGAAAGGAAAGGGAATGGGGAGGAATTGGGAGGGAAAGAATGGGCAAGGAGGGTGCAGATGAGAAGAGTGACTGCTAGCTGCTCTAGCAGCGCCCACACTGCCACCCGCGCGTTATGGGGGCCCTGGGACAGGGGAAAAGAAAGGAAAGGAAATGGGGAGGAATTGGGCGGGTAAGAATGGGCAAGGAGTGTGCGGATAATTACGTTGACAGCAACCTGCTCTAGCAGCGCCCACACTGCCACCCGCGCATTGTGAGGGCCCTGGGACGGGGAGAAGAAGGGCAGGAATCGGGGAGTGGGCAGTGCAGGTTCATATTGGCATGGCCTATCCAACTATGGTTGCTGCTACCCAGTCGTGTTGGAGTGTGCTGATGAAAATAGTGACTGTAAAGAGAGCCCACACTGCCACCCGCGCCTTGTGGTGGCCCTGTAGGACGGGGAGAAGAAGGGCAGGAAAAAGGGTGCGGGCAGTGCGGGTTCACATTGGGTAGCTGCTACCCCGTCTGGTGTTGGAGTGTGCGGATGAAAAGAGTGACTGCGAGCTGCCCTAGCAGCAAGTGAGAACTCACCATCTGCTCTCCATGTATGCGCCGCAGCGATTCGGAAAGCAAAAAGCTGTTTTGAGATGTCTCAAGACTGGCTCGGATGAAAGAACTCACCATCTGCTCCCCATGAATGCGCCGCAGCGACCGGAAAGCAGACACCTCGCCGGCCCCACCAGCAGCAGCAGCACCAGTACCAGCACCACAACCAGGAAGCCCCATCCTTCCCCTTCCCCCCCTCCCTCCATCCCTGCCGCCGCCTCTCTCAGGCTCCAGCAGCCCTTCTGTGACCAGGAAATCCGTGACACATGTCACCATCTCATTGGTCAGCAACGTGTTGGGTGGTAGGTTCTTGAGAACGACCTGGAGAGGAGGGATTGGAGGTGAAGGGAGAGGGAGCAGGAGGAGGAAGAAGCAGAAGGGACCAATTCGTTGGTGAGTGTTGTTTGAGGGGGAAGGTTCTTGAGAACGACCTGGAGAAGAGGGATTGGAGGGGGCGGAGGAAGAGTGGGAGGGGGATGACCAGCAGTGTTGGGGCGATACAAGGGAGCATGAAGCATGGTGAGACTCCTTAGCAGGTGCGTTTCTAAAGAGTGAGAGGACATGCTATGCGATTACATTGCAAGCCTGGATTTGTCACTGTAAGACCCCTACAGCAAGAGAGGGAACACACTGTATCTATTTTTGAGGTGTCTAGAGCAAGAGTTCAGCTTACAGTGTCGTTGGCGATTTTGACAGTCACATAGGGCTGGCGATATAGCGTGTCGAGCATGGCTTGCAAATAGCCCTCCACGTATGCCTGGTGTGTGAAAAGGGGCATGGTTAAGGTGCGGTTAAGTGCGATTGAGTGCGATATAGCGTATCCAGCATGGCTTGTAGGTATCCCTCCACGTATGCCTGGGGAAAAGGAGAGATCCGAACGTTAAGTGTGTGTATGGCAAGCGCAAAAGGAAAGGGCTAGCGACGGGACTTAGCGAGAAAAGTGTGTCCTGCATGGCTTCTATGGCACCCTACACGTATGCTTGTGCAAGGTTGAGAGAATTAAAGAGGAATTGGCGGCGAGAGGATGGGGAGTAGGAGGAAGAACGGAAAGAGCGGGTTGTGAAGCCCAAAACCTTGAACTTTAACCTAGGGATGCAGTGCAGAGAAGGAGAGCAATGAAGCCTAGGAGGCCTACCTCGTGCCCAGGCTCGTGCGCAGGTGAATGCTGGTTTTTGAGAATTCTCAAAAACCGGTTGTGAAGCCCAAAACCTTGAACTTTAACCTAGGGATGCAGTGCAGAGGAGAGCAATGAAGCCTAGGAGGCCTACCTCGTGCGAGCCCAGGCTCGTGCGCAGGTGAATGCTGGTTTTTGAGAATTCTCAAAAACCGGTTGTGAAGCCCAAAACCTTGAACTTTAACCTAGGGATGCAGTGCAGAGGAGAGCAATGAAGCCTAGGAGGCCTACCTCGTGCAAGCCCAGGCTCGTGCGCAGATGAATGTTGGTTTTTGAGAATTCTCAAAAACCGGTTGTGAAGCCCAAAACCTTGAACTTTAACCTAGGGATGCAGTGCAGAGGAGAGCAATGAAGCCTAGGAGGCCTACCTCGTGCAAGCCCAGGCTCGTGCGCAGGTGAATGCTGGTTTTTTAGAATTCTCAAAAACCGGTTGTGAAGCCCAAAACCTTGAAATTTAACCTAGGGATGCAGTGCAGAGGAGAGCAATGAAGCCTAGGAGGCCTACCTCGTGCAAGCCCAGGCTCGTGCGCAGGTGAATGCTGGTTTTTTAGAATTCTCAAAAACCGGTTGTGAAGCCCAAAACCTTGAACTTTAACCTAGGGATGCAGTGCAGAGGAGAGCAATGAAGCCTAGGAGGCCTACCTCGTGCAAGCCCAGGCTCGTGCGCAGGTGAATGCGTGTGGTGGAGAGGCAGTGGCGTCGAGTGGACAGATAAACACAAGGATTGTTGATGCACAAACCGCAACAAACACCCTAAACTCTGTACCCTAATCCCTGACCTGAAGCCTAGGAGGCCTACCTCGTGCAAGCCCAGGCTGGTGCGCAGGTGAATGCGAGTGGTGGAGAGGAAGCGACGGCGAGTGGAGGAGGAGGAGGAGGAAGTAGAGAGAGCAGCAGTGAAGCCAGGAGCGAAGGGGTGCAGGAGGGGAGCGAGCATGGTATCTGGCTCCATGGCGATGCGGAGAATGGCTCGATGGAAGCCCTTGGCCTGATGGTGGGGTGGGATGGGATGGGATGGGATGGGATGGGATGGGGCATTGCATGAGAAGTGATTGGTTAACGCAATAAAAGCACGGTGACGGGATGGAGGAGCAGCGCGAGCATGGTGCCTGGCTCCATGGCAATGCAGAGGATGGCTCGATGGAAGCCCTTCGCCTGGTGAATGGGATGGAAAACGGTAGGAGAAGGAATTGGTTAACGCAATGAAAGTGCAGCAAAAGGGTGGAGGAGGGGAGGGAGCATGGTTTGTTTGGCTCCGTGGCAGTATTTAGAGGGGCACGATGAAGATCATGGTGATAGACAGGATTGATGCGATATGATGGGTTGCGGTGGGGTGGGGTGAAATGGGATACGTGAGATGGATCGCATAGGATGGGAGAGAAAAGACTTGACTCACCAGCCCAGGCAGGCCACCGCTCTCCACCCCTCGCATCATGGAGTCTGAAAGCTCTGATACCATTGCATGCACCACTCCCGTGCCCGCCTCGCGCACCTGATGGGACGGATGGAGGGGAAGAGAGAGGAGGCCGAGAGACCAGGAACTGGCAATGCGGAAAAGCCTGCCAAAGGAGCAGATTTGAACTAAAGAAAAAATTATGCTGTACCCACTATAGACATGTTGCGCTACTCACTATGATCATCAAGTTGCACTGTACTCACTGTGGACTCCACGTCTCCCAGGAAGAGCGTGGGTGAGATGCCATGCCAAGCACACCTGAACTAAAAAGGGTGAGACTGTACTCGCTATTAGTCTCAAGGCTGTACTCACTGTGGATTCCACGTCTCCCAGGAAGAGAGTGGGTGAGATGCCAAACGCGCTGCCACCACCGCCGGCATCTCGCCTCCTCACCACCTTGCGGAGAATATCAAAAATTCCTGTAAGGGGGACGGATGGGTGAGTGGAATGGTGAAGGAAAACCAGGCATGACACAGGGGTTGGAGCACACATCAAGAGCAGTGAAGCGTTGTGCTGGTGGATGTCTGAGCTGTACCAGCCATGTGAGTCACCATGTACACTGTAGAATCTAGATTCACACCTCACCTCCAGTCGCAGTAACCAGGACCTGTAAGTGCAATTGTATCCTTCAAGACCACCCCCCCCTTCCCCCCACTCACCCACAGCCACACCCCCAAGGCAGGCAGTACTTTTCAAAGGCTTCACCATACGTACCTCTGGTGGTGGCGGTGGCGAGGGCGATGTGCCCCTGTGAGGGGTCAAAGAAAGCATCTAGAGCTGACGAGGCAGAGTCATTAAAGAGAGCCGTGAAGGGCTGTGGAAGCAACGGTAGGCCCCGCGCTATGTACACTGCTCTCAGGGCGTACCTGCATGGATTACGGGTGGGTAGAGGCAGGGAAAGCGGGGAAAAGCGGACAAAAAGGAAAAGCCGCGGGTTCAAAGAGAGCTGTGAAGGGCTGTCGTTGCAGCGGCAGGCGCCGTGCTATGTACACTGCTCTTACCTGTGCGGTGGATTGGGGGAGGGTGCGGAGAGCAGATGGGGATGAGGGCAGATGAAAAAGAGAAGGCGCAGTGGTTGTGAGAAGGTGCCTGAGCAGGTGGATGAGCGTGCGCTGCACTGCACTGCCGGCACTTGAATCACATGTGGGTGGAGAGACAGAACCACGCAGCGAGACTCACCACGAGTAGTGCCTTGTGAGTTTAGCAACCATCTGTTTGGAGGATGTCAGTGCATGGGCATCCGCTGCACTGCTGGCACTTGAATCACGAGCGGGAAGGCATGATTCGTCGTACAAGGCAGCGAGACTCACCACGAGTAGTGTCGGGTCAGCTTGGCAACCATCTGCTTGGACGAGGTGAGAGCATGCGTCAGCAGCAATCCGTGCAGGTGGATGGGCGTGCGCTGCACTGCTGGCACTTGGATCACCGAGTGCAGAATCCCCCTCAGAGCTTCCTGTGCTGATGAGTAGTCTATGGCACCCGGTGCACTGGGGAGGAAACTCGCCACCACCTGAGGGAAGGGCGATGGGGATATGGGGGACGCAGGATGGAGGATGATAACCCTAAACCCAAGATACCCTACAGTGCATCTACTTCTAAGCACTTCTTCGTCCAGAATCGTGTTTTGAGTCGATGCAATCTACTCAAAACCCGACTGCATCTACTCGTAAGCATTTCTTCGTCCAGAATCCTTTGTTCCTGTGAGCGCACCTTAATGGGGTGGATCTCGAGGTATTCGATGTAGATGGGCGTGGTGCTCCAGTCGCGCACGGGCTTATTAGTTACAAGCCACAGTTTCGACACATCATTGCAACGCAACTGTACACCTACACTGTGAATGAACGCAACTGTGGGCCTACACTTTGAGTACCTTAATGGGGTGAATCTCGAGGTATTCGATGTAGATGGGAGTGGTGCTCCAGTCGCGCACGGGCACACTGGGGTCCTTGCTGCGATAGAAGGGCACGAGGCGCAGCAGCGTGCTCTCATCTATGTTCACCTCCACTGGCTGGAGGGGTGGGGTGGGATGGGGAGAACTCGGATGGGATTGGGTTGGAATGGGGCTGGGTGGGATGGGGTGCGGTGAGGGCATCAAGAGCATCACATGCTGCGGTAGAAGGGCACGAGGCGCAGCAGCGTGCTCTCATCTATGTTCATCTCCACTGGCTGGTGTGTGGTGGGGTGGGATGGGATGAGATGAGGTGGTGTGGGATGGGAGCATCATAAGAACACCAATTGCACGGGCACGCTGGGGTCTTTGCTGCGGCAGAAGGGCACGAGGCGCAGCAGCGTGCTCTCATCTATGTTCATCTCCACTGGCTGGTGAAGTTGGGATGGGAGGGGTGGGGTGGGATGGATGGAATAGGGTGGGGTGGGTTAAAATGGGGTGGGGTGGGATGGGATGGGATGGGGTGGGATGGGATGGGATGGGATGGGATGGGATGGGCTGGAAGAGGATGGGAGCGTAAAAAAGGCATAAAGAGCATCGAATCCTCGCAACAGCACAAAGCCAGTTCTTTCCAATCCTTGAATTAATTTTGAGGTTCCTTAGGATAAGTAAATCACCCCACTAAGCATTCTGAATGGACACATCTGCAGCAAGAAGGCCGCAGCAGACCGAATGTGCTGCAGCTGGGAAAGCAATGCAGTTGAGTCGAGTAAAACAGCATTGCTCTTCAAGTCTACAGAAGAATCATTCATTCAGCCTGAGCACACCTGAAGCAGGAAGGATGCGGAGCGAATGTGCTGCGGCCGGGAAAGCGGTCCAGTTGAGTCGAGTAAAACAGCATCACAACCACTTTTGAGAAATCTCAAAAGCGAGCTGACTAAAACAGCAGTCCTCTTGAAGTCAACAAAAGAATCACTCATTCAGCCTGCGCACACCTGCAGCAGGAAGGATGCAGAGCGAATGTGCTGCGGCCTTGAAGCCAGCCGATTCACCACCACTGCCATTGAACACAGCGGCGCCCCCTCCCCTCCGCCTCCTCCTCCCCCTCCTCCTCCACCTCCTCCTACTCCTCTCCCTCCTCCCACCCCTCCCACGCCTTCCCTCCCCACCCGCCAATCCCTCAGGGTGCGTCCTATCATGGTGCCACTGGTAGCCGTGGTGAGAGATGGGTTGAGGGAGCGGAGAACCACGGCCGAGGAGAGGATGGGGTGCTGTGCGGTGGTGCTGGAGGAGGAGCGGCTGAGAGAGATGGGGAGCGGTGGAGGCTTGAGAGGCGGGGAGCGAGAGTCGATACCCGCATTCTGTGTGGGTGGAAACGGGGAGGGAAAGGGGAGGGGGAGAGGGAAGCAGGGGGGAGGTGGTGGAGGGATTGTGGATGCGGAAGGTTAACGAGTTGAGGGGTGGATGGGGGAGTGGATGGGAAAACGAGATAGAAGCTGGGCAGATAAACATGTTGAGCATCCACGATCTGAGGGGGCATGGATGCTGTTTTGAGGATGGGCATAAACATGGGCATGGGCATGGGCATGGGCATGGGCATGGGCATGGGCATGGGGAGAAGCACAGGCATGGAGATAAGCATGGGGATGGGCATGGGCATGGGCATGGGCATGGGCATAGGGATTGGTTGGAATGGAATGGGCATGGGCACACAGCAAGAACAGCATGAACAAAGAACTGAAGGGCGAGTGCATGACCTCTGCAGTGAAAGACGTCTCAGATCAACTCACACACAGCACGGCCTCTACAGCCAGGTCTCTTTCTGAAAGGACCAAGGATGCCCACAAGCCGTCCGCCCGTCCATGCAGCAACACCCGGCGATTCATCTCCTCCTCCCTCTCCTCTTCCTCTTCCTCCTCCTCCTCCTCCTCCTCCCCTCTCCCTTCTTCTCCCTCCGGCTCCTTCCCCTCTCTCCTCTCTCTACCCTTCCCTGTTGTTGCTGCCTCCTCCTTTACACTCAGGTCGGAGGAGGTCCCAGACTGGTGGCCGGGGTGCAAGGACGGATACAAAGGGCGGAAAAGAGTCACAGACAAGTTGAGCATACATGTGAATACAAGTGCTAGGGTAGAGGCATGGCGAAGAGAGGTGAGCTCACCTGCAACAGCTTGATATAAACCCCCTCCACCTCCACCATGCCTTCCATATCCCTCACATCCCCTGCCCCCCTTCCGCCCCCTTCCCTCACATGAGAGTGCGCCCCCTAAGAAACCAGCTCACCTGCAGCAGCTTAATGTCAACCCCTTCCACCTCCACCATCCCTTCCATCTCCCTCACTTCCCCTGCTTCCATACCCCCCCCTTGTGTCACTTTTGAGAATTTTCCTAAGTAAGCAATCTCAGAGCGGTCCCAGTAAATCTCACCTGCAACAGCTTGATGTCAACCCCATCCACCTCCACCATCCCTTCCATCTCCCTCACATCCCCTGCCTCCCTGCCACCACCTCGTTTCCCTTTTGGGAAATCCAAAGTAAAAATATAAGCAAACACAAGGTGACGTGAGGAGAGCTCACCTGCAGCAGCTTGATGTCAACCCCTTCCACCTCCACCATCCCTTCCATCTCCCTCACTTCCCCTGCCTCCCTGCCACCACCTTCCGTCCCACCACCAGTCAAAGCCCCACTACCACCACTGGTCGCAACACCACTTGCACCACCACTTGCACCACCACTTGTAGCGCCACTGCTCACACCAGTCCCGCCAGCAGCACCACCCTTCTTGCCAGAGCCCTCCCGGTCCTTGGCTCCCTCTCTCGTGCACACACGCACCACCCGGATCGGCCCATCTGCATACACCTCCACTCCCACCACCTGCTGCCTTGCTGCCTGCTGCCGTGCCGCTTGCTCCCGTGCCGCCTGCTGCCTTGCTGCCTGCTGCCTCGCTAAAGCACCTGCTGCACTCCTGCTGCCTCTACCCCTGCCCCTTCCACTGACGGCTCTACCTTCCTCAGTTGCACCCTCCCCAGCACCTTCCCCCTCTTCTTGCCCCTCCTCCTCGTCCTCGTACTTGTAGGCATCATCATCAAAATCCTCTTCCTCCTCTTCCTCCTCCTCCTCATCTACCTCCTCACCCGCTTTTCGCTGCCGCAGGTGAAACGGCAGGTGGAAAGGCAGCAGGGAGGGGAAGGCGGAGTGGGAGAGGCGCAGGCGGCGCCACGGCTTGACCTTGTCGGGACTCACCTCCTGCTGAGGGGTGCAGCCTGGATCAAGGGAAAGGGGGGAGAGATGATGGGCAGGGGAAGGCAAGAGTGATAGTGGGGATGCGGAGGGGAAAGGCGACGGTAGCAGGGAAGGGAAAGCAGTGTGGAACTGAGGGAGGCGCAGGCGGCGCCACGGCTTGACCTTGTCGGGACTGACCTCCTGCTGAGGGGTGCACCCTGGAGCATGGGCGTGAGCAGTGAAGCAGTAAGCAAAGGATTTCAATGTAGCAAGATCTGAGGTGCGTGTGCGTGATAATACTTGGGACCAATGAACCAACATAGGAACAACACAGATGGAGCGTACCTGGCGCAGTGAGCAGCAGCCTCTTGAGGCGCCTCAAAAGTCTTTAAACCATCATAGGGACTACATGGATGGAGCGTACCTGGCGCAGTGAGCAGGCACGTGAAAGAAGAGTGCTTTTGAGACGTCTCAAGAGCGTACCTGGCGCAGTGAGCAGCAGCCTCTTGGGTAAGCGCCAGTCTTCCCAGGTAAAGGGAACAGACTCGCCTGCTTCCACCACCTCCCATCCCTCTGAACACTGCACACATGCAACATGCAACATGCAAACACATTCACACCAGTGTCTTTGTCAAGTCACACACATGGTCAATCCAGTGAGACAGTTCGTACCGATCAATGCTACAGCCCATCCTTCTTCTACTCACTTTCTGCACAACATTGTTATATTTCTTTAGCCCAGCTGTTCCTTTTTGGCTACAGCCCTGCCCACCTACCCCACCTTTTGAGCGACAGAGACGGCCAATCCAGAGAGAGTGTTTTCAATGCGGTACGGCGCCTCCCTCATGCCGTCCACTGGACGAATCTCCGCCACCCACGTGCCGCCCACTGCTGCCCCTGCTGCTGCCGCCCCTGCTGCTGCCGCCCCTGCTGCCGCTGCTCCCGGCACTGACGGTGATGATGATGTTCCCGAGGGCTTATACTCCTCCCCTGCTGCATCGACACCTGATGATCTATCCCCAGGACCCTTTCCCATTCCTTTTGACTCCGCTGCTTGCTCTGCTGATGTGTTCAACTTCAATCCAGGTGCTGCTTCTGCCTGGCCTCCCGTGGCTCCTCCCCCGCCTCCTCCTCCCTCTGCCACGTCAGCAACGGCGAAGAGCACCGGCTGTAGCACGCGCACGCCACCTGCCGCTACAACCGACATCGACAGCTGGCGTTGCAGAAACGCTGCTGCTGCTGACGGTGATGCTGCTGGTGATTTTGATGATGGGGATGATGGGGACGGTGATGCGGGAGTTTCCTGGATGGTTCCTCCTCCTAGTGGGTAACCAGCACTCCCGTTGTTGCTGCTGTTGCTGTGAGAGCGCATCTTGAGGCAGAACGAGCCGAGAGACGCCGCCTCGAACGGCCCGGACCAGTGCCACGTGGCAGGCTGTGATTGGCCTCGAGGAGATGGAGCAGGCGAGAACGGATCGGACGAATCCAGCGGGCGGAAGCGCAGGAAAGGACGAATGATGCCGCCCTCTTCCAGCAGAGCTTCGTGGGAAGAAAAGGAAGGCGGAGGAGAGTAGGGGGAGGAGGAGAGGGCGAGGGAGGAGCGAGATGACCAGATGTGTGACGGTGATTGGGCGTGGATGGGTGCAGATTCGCCTGGCTGTATGGTGGTCCAGAGCTCAGGGAAATACTGCCATCGGGTATGGGAGGCAGGGAGCACATGAGAGAGGCAGGCATGTGGTAAGGCAGGCATGTGGTAAGGCAGGCATGTGGTAAGGCAGGCATGTGGTAAGGCAGGCATGTGGTAAGGCAGGCATGTGGTAAGGCAGGCATGTGGTAAGGCAGGCATGTGGTAAGGCAGGCACGTGGTAAGGCAGGCACGTGGTAAGGCAGGCATGTGGTAAGGCAGGCATGTGGTAAGGCAGGCATGTGGTAAGGCAGGCACGTGGTAAGGCAGGCATGTGGTAAGGCAGGCATGTGGTAAGGCAGGCATGTGGTAAGGCAGGCACGTGGTAAGGCAGGCACGTGGTAAGGCAGGCATGTGGTAAGGCAGGCACGTGGTAAGGCAGGCACGTGGTAAGGCAGGCATGTGGTAAGGCAGGCATGTGGTAAGGCAGGCATGTGGTAAGGCAGGCATGTGGTAAGGCAGGCATGTGGTAAGGCAGGCATGTGGTAAGGCAGGCATGTGGTAAGGCAGGCATGTGGTAAGGCAGGCATGTGGTAAGGCAGGCATGTGGTAAGGCAGGCATGTGGTAAGGCAGGCATGTGGTAAGGCAGGCATGTGGTAAGGCCGGCATGTGGTAAGGCAGGCATGTGGTAAGGCAGGCATGTGGTAAGGCAGGCATGTGGTAAGGCAGGCTTGTGGTAAGGCAGGCATGTGGTAAGGCAGGCATGTGGTAAGGCAGGCATGTGGTAAGGCAGGCATGTGGTAAGGCAGGCATGTGGTAAGGCAGGCATGTGGTAAGGCAGGCATGTGGTAAGGCAGGCACGTGGTAAGGCAGGCACGTGGTAAGGCAGGCATGTGGTAAGGCAGGCACGTGGTAAGGCAGGCACGTGGTAAGGCAGGCACGTGGTAAGGCAGGCATGTGGTAAGGCAGGCATGTGGTAAGGCAGGCATGTGGTAAGGCAGGCATGTGGTAAGGCAGGCATGTGGTAAGGCAGGCATGTGGTAAGGCAGGCATGTGGTAAGGCAGGCATGTGGTAAGGCAGGCATGTGGTAAGGCAGGCATGTGGTAAGGCAGGCATGTGGTAAGGCAGGCATGTGGTAAGGCAGGCATGTGGTAAGGCAGGCATGTGGTAAGGCCGGCATGTGGTAAGGCAGGCATGTGGTAAGGCAGGCATGTGGTAAGGCAGGCTTGTGGTAAGGCAGGCATGTGGTAAGGCAGGCATGTGGTAAGGCAGGCATGTGGTAAGGCAGGCATGTGGTAAGGCAGGCATGTGGTAAGGCAGGCAGGCACGTGGTAAGGCAGGCACGTGGTAAGGCAGGCATGTGGTAAGGCAGGCACGTGGTAAGGCAGGCACGTGGTAAGGCAGGCACGTGGTAAGGCAGGCACGTGGTAAGGCAGGCATGTGGTAAGGCAGGCACGTGGTAAGGCAGGCACGTGGTAAGGCAGGCACGTGGTAAGGCAGGCACGTGGTAAGGCAGGCATGTGGTAAGGCAGGCATGTGGTAAGGCAGGCATGTGGTAAGGCAGGCATGTGGTAAGGCAGGCATGTGGTAAGGCAGGCATGTGGTAAGGCAGGCATGTGGTAAGGCAGGCATGTGGTAAGGCAGGCATGTGGTAAGGCAGGCACGTGGTAAGGCAGGCACGTGGTAAGGCAGGCATGTGGTAAGGCAGGCACGTGGTAAGGCAGGCACGTGGTAAGGCAGGCATGTGGTAAGGCAGGCACGTGGTAAGGCAGGCATGTGGTAAGGCAGGCATGTGGTAAGGCAGGCATGTGGTAAGGCAGGCACGTGGTAAGGCAGGCACGTGGTAAGGCAGGCACGTGGTAAGGCAGGCATGTGGTAAGGCAGGCATGTGGTAAGGCAGGCATGTGGTAAGGCAGGCATGTGGTAAGGCAGGCATGTGGTAAGGCAGGCATGTGGTAAGGCAGGCATGTGGTAAGGCAGGCATGTGGTAAGGCATGCATGTGGTAAGGCAGGCATGTGGTAAGGCAGGCATGTGGTAAGGCAGGCATGTGGTAAGGCAGGCATGTGGTAAGGCAGGCATGTGGTAAGGCAGGCATGTGGTAAGGCAGGCACGTGGTAAGGCAGGCATGTGGTAAGGCAGGCATGTGGTAAGGCAGGCATGTGGTAAGGCAGGCATGTGGTAAGTCAGGCACGTGGTAAGGCAGGCATGTGGTAAGGCAGGCATGTGGTAAGGCAGGCATGTGGTAAGGCAGGCATGTGGTAAGGCAGGCATGTGGTAAGGCAGGCATGTGGTAAGGCAGGCATGTGGTAAGTCAGGCACGTGGTAAGGCAGGCACGTGGTAAGGCAGGCATGTGGTAAGGCAGGCATGTGGTAAGGCAGGCATGTGGTAAGGCAGGCATGTGGTAACGCAGGCATGTGGTAAGGCAGGCACGTGGTAAGGCAGGCACGTGGTAAGGCAGGCACGTGGTAAGGCAGGCATGTGGTAAGGCAGGCATGTGGTAAGGCAGGCACGTGGTAAGGCAGGCATGTGGTAAGGCAGGCATGTGGTAAGGCAGGCATGTGGTAAGGCAGGCATGTGGTAAGGCAGGCATGTGGTAAGGCAGGCATGTGGTAAGGCAGGCATGTGGTAAGGCAGGCATGTGGTAAGGCAGGCACGTGGTATGGCAGGCATGTGGTAAGGCAGGCATGTGGTAAGGCAGGCATGTGGTAAGGCAGGCATGTGGTAAGGCAGGCACGTGGTAAGGCAGGCATGTGGTAAGGCAGGCACGTGGTAAGGCAGGCACGTGGTAAGGCAGGCACGTGGTAAGGCAGGCATGTGGTAAGGCAGGCATGTGGTAAGGCAGGCATGTGGTAAGGCAGGCATGTGGTAAGGCAGGCACGTGGTAAGGCAGGCACGTGGTAAGGCAGGCATGTGGTAAGGCAGGCATGTGGTAAGGCAGGCATGTGGTAAGGCAGGCATGTGGTAAGGCAGGCACGTGGTAAGGCAGGCACGTGGTAAGGCAGGCACGTGGTAAGGCAGGCATGTGGTAAGGCAGGCATGTGGTAAGGCAGGCATGTGGTAAGGCAGGCATGTGGTAAGGCAGGCACGTGGTAAGGCAGGCACGTGGTAAGGCAGGCACGTGGTAAGGCAGGCACGTGGTAAGGCAGGCATGTGGTAAGGCAGGCACGTGGTAAGGCAGGCACGTGGTAAGGCAGGCATGTGGTAAGGCAGGCATGTGGTAAGGCAGGCATGTGGTAAGGCAGGCATGTGGTAAGGCAGGCATGTGGTAAGGCAGGCATGTGGTAAGGCAGGCATGTGGTAAGGCAGGCATGTGGTAAGGCAGGCATGTGGTAAGGCAGGCATGTGGTAAGGCAGGCATGTGGTAAGGCAGGCATGTGGTATGGCAGGCATGTGGTAAGGCAGGCATGTGGTAAGGCAGGCACGTGGTATGGCAGGCACGTGGTAAGGCAGGCATGTGGTAAGGCAGGCATGTGGTAAGGCAGGCACGTGGTAAGGCAGGCACGTGGTAAGGCAGGCACGTGGTAAGGCAGGCATGTGGTAAGGCAGGCACGTGGTAAGGCAGGCACGTGGTAAGGCAGGCATGTGGTAAGGCAGGCATGTGGTAAGGCAGGCATGTGGTAAGGCAGGCATGTGGTAAGGCAGGCATGTGGTAAGGCAGGCATGTGGTAAGGCAGGCATGTGGTAAGGCAGGCATGTGGTAAGGCAGGCATGTGGTAAGGCAGGCACGTGGTAAGGCAGGCACGTGGTAAGGCAGGCATGTGGTAAGGCAGGCATGTGGTAAGGCAGGCATGTGGTAAGGCAGGCATGTGGTAAGGCAGGCATGTGGTAAGGCAGGCACGTGGTAAGGCAGGCATGTGGTAAGGCAGGCATGTGGTAAGGCAGGCATGTGGTAAGGCAGGCATGTGGTAAGGCAGGCATGTGGTAAGGCAGGCACGTGGTAAGGCAGGCATGTGGTAAGGCAGGCATGTGGTAAGGCAGGCATGTGGTAAGGCAGGCATGTGGTAAGGCAGGCATGTGGTAAGGCAGGCATGTGGTAAGGCAGGCATGTGGTAAGGCAGGCACGTGGTAAGGCAGGCATGTGGTAAGGCAGGCACGTGGTAAGGCAGGCATGTGGTAAGGCAGGCATGTGGTAAGGCAGGCACGTGGTAAGGCAGGCATGTGGTAAGGCAGGCATGTGGTAAGGCAGGCATGTGGTAAGGCAGGCATGTGGTAAGGCAGGCATGTGGTAAGGCAGGCATGTGGTAAGGCAGGCACGTGGTAAGGCAGGCATGTGGTAAGGCAGGCATGTGGTAAGGCAGGCATGTGGTAAGGCAGGCATGTGGTAAGGCAGGCATGTGGTAAGGCAGGCATGTGGTAAGGCAGGCAAGTGTAAGGCAGGCATGTGGTAAGGCAGGCATGTGGTAAGGCAGGCATGTGGTAAGGCAGGCATGTGGTAAGGCAGGCACGTGGTAAGGCAGGCACGTGGTAAGGCAGGCACGTGGTAAGGCAGGCACGTGGTAAGGCAGGCACGTGGGCGAGTCTGGACGATCGTGCCTGGCTGTGTAGAGGTCCAAAGCTCAGGAAAGTACTGCCATTGATCGGGCATAAGAGGGCAGGCAGGCAGGCAGGCATGGTTAAGGTAGGCATGTGAAGGCAGGCACGTGAAGGCAGGCACGTGAAGGCAGGCACGTGGGCACAAGCAATCTACCCACAGCACACCCGCAACGGTGGTTCACAGTGGCACTTTTGAGTCGACTCAAAGGTCAACTGGGTACACAGGTACACTGAAAAAAAAAGGAAAATATTCTCAAATCACCATGCGCGAACCCACCTCCAGGCCTTCCTGGCACACGAGCAGCGGCACAGGGAAGCGGTTGCACACGATGTATCACGGACAAATCTCGGCCCCACGGGAGGGACTGCCATTCTCTGACAGGCGCAGGTGAGGGAGAAGACCCCACCTACCCCATCCCTCCCACCTGGTACCTAGTACCTGCCATAGCCCCACCACCAGTACCTACCAATTAACAACCCAGCAACTCCGTTCCCTCTCTGAACCCACCTCTAGCCCTTCCTGGCACACGAGCAGCGGCACGGGGAAGCGGTTGTGCACGACGTATCTCGGGCAGATCTCAGCCACGCGGGAGGGACTGCCAGTCGCTGAGAGGCGCAGGCGCACGGCAAACTGGAAGCAGCGCAGCGACCAATCACACGCCGCCTCAGCAGTAGCTGCAGAGACACCCCCCTCCACATCCCCTCCTTCCCTTTCTTCCCTTTCCTCCTCTTCTTCCCCTTCCTCCCCACCCTCCACCACGGTCTCAAGCCGCTGCCTCTCTATTCCCCTCTGCTGCTGCTGAGCTCTTATAGACATCCCCCGCTCCCTTACAGTAGCCTCCCTGTCTTTTACAACGGGTACATACTGCAGGAGCTGGATTTCTGTGGTGCGGCAGATGGAAGAGAGGTCAATGGTGGCGCCTCTTCCCGCAACACTGCTGCTGCTTCCCTTGTTGTCTCTCTCCCGGATGTTCCCTCTCCTCACTCCCCCTTGACTCGCCTCCTCCTGTTCCTGTGCGATAGAGATGCAGACAGACGTGCCTCTGCGAGAACAAGGAGAGAAATAGAGGGCAAGAGGGTGCTTCATATGGCCTGCTGAATTTGCCTTTCCTGACCCCCCCTTGACTCGCCTCCTCCTGTGCCTGTGCGATGGAGATGCAGACAGACGTGCCTCTGCGAGAACAAGGAGAGGATTAGAGGGCAAGAGGGTGCTTGTTGAGAATCCACGAGGTGACTTTTGAGTCGACTCAAAAGTCACCTCGTTGCTTGGTGAGAATCCACAAAAATCAGGTCCGTGAGCCAGAGGGCGCTTTAAATGGCCTGCTGAATTCGCCTATCCTGACCGCCCCTTGACTCGCCTCCTCCTGTTCCTGTGCAATGGAGATGCAGACTTACGTGCCTCTGCGAGAGAAACTAGAAGGGCAGAGGGGAAGAGGGCGCTTTAGAACCTACTCTTTGTTGCTTCAAACGCAATCTCGTTGCCATATTGCCTTGCGCTGTACAACAACAGAGGTTGCGCTTGTAGAGCAAGGAAGAACGAGAAAACAAACAAAAATTCAGAGGAGAAAAGGAGGAGAGGAGCAAGAGAGCAAGGAGCAGAGCATCAAAGGTGCACAAGGGAGCAAACAATCAGCATGCACTCACACAGCAAGCCACGGCTTGGCGGCACTGGGGTTCAGAAGAAGTGACACGGTGGGGTGCGGTGAAAAGGGCTGTGGATGCTGCTGTGCTCGGCTCCCTCTCCTCCCCCTGCCATCTGGCACCCAGGATGATTCCACTGGGTTTCCCGCCACAGAGCAGAGCAGCGGCGTGTTGGTGGCATTGCGGATGGTCCATGCTGGGAAGATCTCAAACTGCATGGGAACACGGGGGGAGAAGAGGGGATGCAGGGTTTGCATATGGACGGGCAGCAGTGCAGGCTTGCAGCCAGGGAGCAGAGCAATGGCGTGTCAGTGGCATTGCGGATGGTCCATGCTGGGAAGACCTCAAACTGCATGGGAACACGGGGGGAGAAGAGGGGATGCAGGGTTTGCATATGGACGGGCAGCAGTGCAGGCTTGCAGCCAGGGAACAGATCAGCAGCGTGTCAGTGGCATTGCGGATGGTCCATGCTGGGAAGACCTCAAACTGCATGGGAACACGGGGGGAGAAGAGGGGATGCAGGGTTTGCATATGGACGGGCAGCAGTGCAGGCTTGCAGCCAGGGAACAGATCAGCAGCGTGTCAGTGGCATTGCGGATGGTCCATGCTGGGAAGACCTCAAACTGCATGGGAACACGGGGGGAGAAGAGGGGATGCAGGGTTTGCATATGGACGGGCAGCAGTGCAGGCTTGCAGCCAGGGAACAGATCAGCAGCGTGTCAGTGGCATTGTGGATGGTCCATGCTGGGAAGATCTCAAACTGCATGGGAACACAGGGGGAGAAGAGGGGATGCAGGCCCCCGATGAAGGCACTGATGAAGGCCTAGCGGGTACAATCCCCGTGCAAAGCCGAAACATGTTTGCCTAAGTCAGAGTTTTGAACAGAGCTGTGCTTTCGGTTCCTACTCTAGTTTTTTACAGGGTTACTATTTCTCAACAAGTGACTATCGTTCTTTGCTAAAGCGATCCTTCACGCTGCAGCTCTTCTTCATGACCAGTGGGCCGTTTGAGTCTCACCTCAGGTACTGCATCCTTGTCACTGTATCGGGTCCGCAGCTGCACTGCCATCTCACACACACTCCCCCTCATCGAAACACCACCCTGCTGCAGCTGCTGCCGCTGCCGCTGCTGCTGCTGCTGCTGCTGCTGCTCCTGAGGATTCACCTGAGGCGGGTTCACCTGCTGCTGCTGCTGCTGCTGCTGCTGCTGCCCCTCCTGGAAATTCACCTGATGCAGTTTCACCTGAACCTCATTCCCACCAGCAGACGGCAACCCCCCCAGGTGGGCGAGAGCCACTGCGCCCTTGACAGGTGGCAGCACGTCACGGGTCAGCAGCGCCAGCATGTTACCAGCACAGGGCACGTGGACAGGGGCGCTGCTCCACGTGTCACTTGCTGCTCTCACACCGATGCTGCCCGAATTCGTGCTGCTGCTGCTGACAGATTCCTCAGGTGGTTTCGCAGATGATGATGGATAGGAGGTATGGAGGAGAGTGAGGTAGCACCAAGAAGGGTCGGCAAAGAGAGAGAGCCAGCCAGAAGAGGAGGCAGGGATGCAAAGAACGGATGGACGAGCTGCTGGCACAGCAGCAGTGCCAGTGGCAGCAGAAACAGCAACACCACCCGCAACAGTGCCAGCAGCAGCAGCAGCAGCAGCAAAGGCGTCCTTCTTGGATGGTGAGATGCACACCACTATATCAAACGGCAACCAGCAGCGCACTCGAGCAGTCGGCAGCACCTCTACCTGCATCGGCCGCACCCACGCCACCCCTCTCCCCTCCCCCCCTTCCCTCTCACTCTCACCAACCTCCCCTCTCCTCCCTCCCCCTCGCAAGTCACTCACCACTTGCCCTTCTCTCAACGCCCCCAGCTGAACCTCCTCAGTTCCCACCTTCACCAGAAAATGCCGAATCTTGGTCCCCACTGCAGAGCCTGTACCATCTCCCAACCCTTCTAGACCAGCCCTTTCCCGAGCCTGCCGTTCAGGGTCGGGAGCTCTAGACCCTCCAAAAAGGCTTTTTGGGCGGCAAGTGAGGGTGGAAAAGGACGAATTGAGCGCGCCGCTCAGATGCAGCATCTGGCTGAGCTGCAGCATGCGGCCCATTTTTGTCTTCATCTGCCGCTGTATGCCGTCCAGCCAGCTCTTGTCTCGTACTGCCTGAGATCCTGAAATCTCCTCCGACCAATCAAAGCACAGCTGCTCCTGCTCCTGCTCCTGCTCCTCGAGCCACTCCTTCTCCTGCCCGCGCTGTTGCTGCGGCTGCTTCTCCTGCCCATTCTCCTGCTGCTGCTGGGAGCCAGTCCAAGCCACGGTGGCAGTGCCTCTGGCAGGAGATCCTTGTACGAAAGCAGCAGGAGACATGGTTCTGGCAGCAGGTGGCCGAAAGGACAGCAGGAAATTGCCTGGGCGCAACAGGTGGGCAGGTAGGGAGGCACACCGCACACGGAAGAACTGAGCGGATAACTTGTGTGAGCTGGATAAACGGCCACGGTAGGGTGAGAAGGAGACGGACTGAAAGAAGATACCAGTAGGGTAGGGTGATGCAAGTACCAGCAAAAGCCATACGTACCGGCTGCAAGGTCGTTGACAAGGCGATGCTGTTTGCCTGTACAAGCAGCAAAGCAGAAACACAATCCAACATGCGCACACTGTGCCAACCATGCCAACCAACCAAGGTCATACGTACCGGCAGCAAGGTCGTTGACAAGACGCCGCTGCTCGCCAGCAGAAGCAGCAAAGCGGAAGCAGAGAGCAGCATCGTCCAGAGCTTGCCCCTGCTGTAACTGCTCCACCACCTCCATCCCCCCCTGCTGCCTCGCCCCCATTCTTTCCCGCTCCACCTCTGCTACCTCTGCTTGTCCCACCCCCTCCACCACTGCTTCCCCTCCTGCTGCTCCTCCAGCAGCAGCAGCAGGCGCATCTGCTTCCCCTCCAATGGCAGGAGCTGCTGTCCCTCCAGCACCAGCGGCAGAGGCTGCTGCTCGTCCGGCGGGAGCAGGGCGGCGGCGCAGGCACACTTGCAGGGGGCAGCCGGTGTTGTTGCGGACAGAGAGGAAGGGGGAGATAGAGAGCCGTACGCCCTCTGGTGTGCGCTTGGACACGTGCAGCACCACCATTGGACCAGGCAGTGAGGCAGCTGGTATATCGTTCGACCCTGCAGGAGAAGAGACAATGGGAGGCAGAGAAAGGAGGAGATGGATGGAGGAATTCATGCCCTTGGGTGTTCTCTTGGACACGTGCAGCACCACCATTGGGCCTGGCAAGGAGGCAGCGGCCTGCTGAGATCCCGCACAAAGGGTAAACGAGAGAGGACGAGTCAAGAAACCCTTCCTACTGCGGATGCATGCGTATTTCATGTTCTCGTGGGTTGATTCAGCCAAGCTGTAACGAAGATGACGGAAGGATGCGAGTGAGAACCAGCTGAGTTATCTGAGAGGGCGAATTGGAGGTTCAGAGAGGTTCAGAGAGGTGGCAGAGAGGTGCATTGACCCTGCACGCTCTTTAATTGCAGTGTGGCGAATGAGAGAGATGGACTGACTGACCTTGTAGCAGGCGTGTGCGGACAGCCAGAGAGCCCTCTCTCGCAATGGACATGGAGAGAGGCAGCACCCACTCATGCACTGCTGCTACTGCTGCCTCCTCCTGCTGCTTCCCCTTCTGCTGTTCCCTCTCCGGTTGCTTCTCCTTTTTGTGCTCCCCTTTCTGCTGCTGCTGCTGCCGCTGCTGCTGCTGCTCTGTTCGGATTGTTTCAGTGCGGTGCTGTGCCTTGGGAAGCGGTGGTGGCAAGAGGCGCAGGAAAGCGAGAGACGACTTGCGGGCGTTGGAGAAGTTTCTGCGGGATAAGAAGTGCCTGCAGGAGGAAGGAATAGCACAGAACGGAGCAAGGAGTTATAGAGGAACAAGGACACAGGAAGAAGGAAGGGGGAGAGGGGGATGAAGGGAAAATCACGGTTCATTAAATTTCACAGACGCGCCTCGAACGATAGACAAGGGTGGTTCAGACGGGCAGACACTCTAACTTGAAGAGCAGACAGACGCTAAAGGAACGTGAAGTCAGCTCGTATCGTATCGCCATGCCAACACCCCAGGCACTACAGCACTTCATATACCCCATACTTAATATGTATTACATGCGCCCTTCACACTCACCGCACAAGAAACGTCCCTGTGCCTCTGCACCCAACGACTGCTTCAGATCTGCTTCAATTCGAATCATCCAGCTATGTCACTCATATGTACATACACCCATCACTCACCGCACAAGGAACGACCCTGTGCCTCTGCACCCAATCACTGCTTTAGATGTGCGCCCTCCTCCTACGCTTCCCCATGCTGCTTTTGAGTCGACTAAAAAATGCTCCCTTCACACTCACCGCACAAGAAACGTCCCAGTGCCTCTGCACCCAATCACTGCTTCAGATGCGCCCCTTCCTCCTACGCTTCCGCATGCTGCTGCCGCTGGTTCCTTCACTCCCTGCTTTGGCATCATCCCCAAGCGGCCAATAGCAGCAGGCGAGCCATCAGAGGCGTGGTTGAAGAAGGAACAGGCGAGGCGGAGGGTCGTGTTGTTGGTCACCTGGGTGGGTGCGAGGGGGGAGGTGGGAGGAGACAGTGGACAGACAGGATAGTTGACTTGAAAGTGACTTTCCCCCCTCCGTTCGTACACAGCAACCCTGTTAGCCCCACCCCAGCAGTCCTACCAGCCCAACCCAGCCCAGCAGACCCACCAGAAGCAGCAGTGCATACCAACACCTGAAACCCTTTACCATGCATCGGTTGGCGAGGATGGGTGAGTGGCGCACTGTATACGGGCCTGCCAGTCCCAGCAGTCCCACCAGCAGCAGCAGCGCATCCAAAGACTCCTCCTCCACCACCACTCGCACCTGTTGTGTTCACTAAATCCCAAACCCCGTACTTACCATGCATCGGTTGGCGAGGATGGGTGAGTGGCGCACAGTATACGGGCCTGCCAGTCCCAGCAGTCCCACCAGCAGCAGCAATGCGTCTAGAGACTCCTCCTCCACCACCACTCGCACCTGCTGCACCCTCAACAGCGCCAGTGTTTCGGGCTTATAAGGGGTACAGAGTGCACGGGAGCGCCAGAAGAGGTCCATTGGGCTTGACGTGAGGAGGCTGGTCCTGATCGGGTTGCGCAGGGCAGGGAAGGAGGAAAGAAAAGGAGGGGAATTCAAGGACTTTCACAAGTTGATGCAAACCATTCCTTACACCCAAAGCCGTGACCGTTGAAACGAATCTGCAACCCCAAACACTTCCATTCACCATAACCCTAACATTTCTAGATCCTCACCATCGGCTCCTCTGGCCATCCTAGGTGGCCATTCGGATGCAGCACGCTCCAAATAGCCAAGTCTCGTGCGACCCAAAACCATTGACCCTCACCGCCAACTCAAACTTGAACCCTCACCCCAACACCGAACCCCAGAACCCTTAACAATAACTCCGAAAGACCTTACCATCGGCTCCTTTGGCCATCGTAGGTGGTCACTTGTACGCAACAGGACCCGAACAGACGGGTCTTGTGCGAGCCCAGCTGAACCACAGATGCCACCTCCCCCACATGCACCCGAACCAGCGGCAGCACAGGCAGGCTGTGCTGCATGCCGTCCCAGATAAAACCTCTCAATTCTCTTGCACCTCTGGAAATACTCTTTGCACCGCTGCTGCTGCTGCTGCAGATGCGGCTGCTGCTGAAGCCCCTGCCCTCTGAGACATCCCCTGGGAGAGCCACTGGCCGTCTCCTGTGCTCTTCCTTTGTACTGCTGCTGCGCCCAGGGCTTCTCCTGCTCCTGCTACCGATATTAGTGCTGCTACTGCTGCTGCTGCTGCTGCTGGTTTCTTCCTCAAAGAGGACGGTGAAGAAGACATCACTGATGACAATGCGCAGCGATGGGATCAACGAGACATGCTTGTGTAAACTCAAACGATGCAACAAACCCTGCTGTTGCTGCTGCTGCTGCTGCTCCTCCTCCTCGCCTTCCACACCTGCTCCTTGTCCTTCTCTCCTTCTCCTCAGCACCTCTCCCCGCCTCCTCTCAAGCTCGCCCCTCGTTACAAGCACCCTCATCTGCACAGCATGGCCCTGCCCACCCGGCAGCAGCACAGGCAGCCCTCTCACAAACGCAAAAGCCGACCCTGTCTTGCGATTCTGCATGCGAATCACCCACCTCCGCTTATCCCCTCTGCCCCTCCCCCGCCCTCCTCCACTTCTTCCAGATTTCTTCTCCCTTCCCACCCCCCCTCCCCCTCCCCCTCCCCGTCTCCCATCACCACTACCAGTAACCTTCCCATCTGCCCCCACTGCTTCCTCTCTCCCACCCTCTTCCTCCTCTTCATATCCACCCCCTTCCTCCCGCTCCCTCGCCTCTCTCTCCCTCTCCTCCTCCTCTTCCTCCCCTTTCTCCCCCTCCTCCTCTGCACCCCTCACTACCTCTGCCACCAGCCGCCACTGCTCCCACGACCCCTCATTACCGTTCTGCACCGCAATGCGCCCACCGGGCGAGTTCGGCTCGTAGTGCACGCACAGCGGCCGGCGAACAGGAGCCTGTGCACCACGTGGCATGCCTGAGAGGCCGCTCCTGTCAGAGCTTCTCACCAGAGCCCTGTCTGTATCCTCGCCAGACCTGGTGTCTCTATCTGTGCCTGCCGCACCTGTGCTAGTCTCTGCCTCGGCCCCTGCCCCCGTGCCTGTAACATCAGCAGTGTAAGGAGACTGAAGGCAGAACCAGCGGGAAACGGCACTCTTCCCATCTCGGGCTATACTCCAGAAGGGAGGGTCATCCCAACGCAACCCTTCATGCTGCCGCTGCTGCTCCTGCCTTTCATGCTCCTGCCCATCACGCATTTCCCTTGGCTGTTGTTCCCCCCAGCTGTGTGGCAGGAACGGTAAGGCTGGCAGCTTAAGCTTCTCACGCCACCCGCGGCTCTCCGGGAAATGGACAAGAAACACCGCCCGGTCGCTCGAAGCGAGACTGTAGTGCGCCACAGACGACAGCCGGAAGCTTCCTGGAAGGGAGGGTGAGTCTTCGACTGTGAGGTACTGGCGCGTGTCGAGGTCCCGGATGGCCACCAGTGAACCTGCTTGGGGTGTGGTGGGGTGTGCAGGAAGCGAGGGTGACAAGGACTTGAGGCATGAGCGGGATAGAAGGGTTTAGAGGGATGCGGAGAGGCATGTGAAGGTTGGGTGAGGTACTGGCGGGCGTGTGTTGAGATTCTGAAGGGTCACCAGTGAACCTGCCTGGATGCGCGCCATGAGAGGCGCGCCATGAGAGGGAAGGATGCTGAGAGGGATGTGAAGGATGGTATGGGTGACAGGTGAGAGGGGCACAGTATGTGAGGGATGTGAAGGAAACAGAGGAGCAGCAAGAGAGGGCACCTAGTGCAAACGGCTTACCTTGCTGAAGATTCACAAGTGACCCAGCACTACCAGCAACGACACCAGCAGCAGCAGCTGCTGTTGCGACACCATTCCTGTCTCCACCACCTGCCCTGCCAGTGGCAGGAGCAGTGGGGGCGGCACGGCGGGTTGGCTGGAAGGTGGGTAACGACTCAGAGGTTTGAGCTTCTGCCACCGCTGCTGCTGCTGGTGGTGATGGCGAGATGGAGGAGAGGAGCGACAGCAGCATCTGTTGAGAAGAGGCGTGGGAACGAAAGAAAGGAAAGGACAGAGCAGCTTGTTGCGGCGAGCCATATTGGTGTTACTTTGAGAATCCTCGAAAGAAAGGACATGACAGTTTGTTTAGGAAGGCCAGGACAGCTTGTTTAGGAGCCTGGGAATTGCTATGCTTGTGTTCAAAGTTGTGCAGCATTGCTGGGAAGAAGGAGGTGCCGGCGCCTCTCACCTGAATCTCTGCCACTGTGACTGCCACATCAGCTCCCTGCACATCCACACCCCCCTCCACCGCATCCCACCACTTTCTAGCCGGACCAATGTGCATCGCCCCATTGCCACCACCGCCCACACCACTGTCAGAGCCAGGAACGAATCTCTGCTGCAGCCTCAGGCGAGCAGAAAGTCCTGGCAGAATGCTGCTATCCGCATCTATATCAGCTTCACACTCCCCACCCTCCCTGTCCTCACAGTCCTTGTCCCCATAACCACCATCGTCACTATCACTGCCCCTGTCACTGCCGCTGTCACTATCCCCAGGCTCATCCCCCAACTTCTCCTCGCCCCCGATTTCATCCTCTTTCCCCTCTTCAGCAGGAGCAGCCGGAGCATCAGGAGAAGAAGCAGCAGAAGAAGAAGCACCAGGTGCAGCAGGCGCAGCAGCGATAGTAGCACCCTGAGTGGCAGAATCGCCCGAAGCAGCAGCTGAGTGCATTACAGCAGAGGTAGAGGTGAAAAGAGCCTCATGGAAGCCGCGGCTCCGCTCTAAGCCTTCCCCTCTGACGCTCTTCACTGCTAGTCGCCTGAGGTCAAACGAAACAGCATGAATGCTGGAATTCTGCCGGCTTTCGCTGCTCTGCCGGCTCTGTTGTCTTCTGATACTGCTGCTGCCACTGCCACTTCCACTGCCACTGATGGTTCTGACACTGCCAGAACCCGCGGCAGCATCCACTCTAACCGCATGTGCCGCATCCACTCCTACTGGATTTGCTTCGGCTGCTGCACACGGGCCAATCTCAGAAGAACCAAACGCACTCAGGAGCATGAGAAATCCACCTTTTCTGGCCTCTGGGTGGAGCAGCAACAACCGAAACGCATCCACGTCCACCCGTGCATGTCCACACATCAGCCTGAGACATTCCATGTAGGAAGGACCCCCAGACTCTGCTTCTTCTGCTGATACTTTATTTGCAGCGCTTGCAGAGAGTAAGGCCATCTGCTCCGGTGTACTGAACGTGAAGAGTGGGGAGAGGGCTGAGAGAGCGAGGGAGAGGCGGGAGAGAGCAGCAGGGTCTAAGGCGAGGAGCCCACCCTGCCAGGACAGAGCAAAGGAGTCTGCCGGATATGTGCAGGTAGGGGCGCATGGAAGGGAAGAGGTTGAGCCAATCGGTGCTAAGGGAAAGTGATACTCGATAGACACGTCAGCTGCTTCTGAATGCCACGGCCGCTGGAGCTTCTGTTGCCGCTGCTCCTGTTGACCGCTGCTGCCACCGCCACCACCACTCCTCTTGAGCCTGCCCACTCTGCCAAACCTGCTGCCGAACCTGTCAGACGTGCCGAGCCTGCCGAGCCTGGCACTGCTGCCGCCCCTGATGGGGCCCATAGAGGCTGAGAGCTGCCACACCTCGTGGCACGCACACGCAGCTGGTAACCCTGGCCCATCAATCCTCCTCCTGCTGCTGCTGTAGCTGCTGCTGTTGTGGCTGCTGCTGCTGCTGCTGCGGCTGCCGCTGCGGCTGTGGCTGCTGCTGCTGCTTCTCCTCTCTCGAGGCCCGACAAAGCTTGGTATGGACAGAAAGCGTTTCTGCATTGCCTGCCGACTCTTTTCCTCCTCCGATCCCATTTCCTTTGCACCACCATAACTAGACAACGCAGGGACGGACCACAAACCCTCGGCTGCTGCTGCTGCCCCTTCTGCTGACTCACCCGCGTCACTTCCTCCACCCCCTTGTTCATTTGACTGCGCCACTCGAGCAGAGAAATGGTCCATACAGACTGTGTCCACTGGCCCTCGCAGCACAGGCAGCGCTGCAAACAACAATTCACCTCCGCTGCCCCTCCCCTTCCTTCCACCGCTGCCCCCACCCTTCCTTCCACCACTCCCCCTCCCATCCCAGCCACCACTACCCCGCCCCTCCCTGCCACCACTCCTCGGTTCCCGCTTCCCATGCTGCTTCTCCTGCTGTTTCACCAGCCGCAGCACCTGCCGGATCACACCAGGTGCATCAGAATGGCAGGAGAGCAGCAGAGGCGCGAGTCCCAGCAGCACCTGCTGCTCTGCGCTGTCATCGCTCACTAGCACGTCTAGACTGAAACTCCGCGCCTCTGCTGCTGCCACCTGCTGCTCCCTGCCTCCACGGGTTACAGTGCTCGTGGCGTGTGTTCTTGGGTCTGTAACGAATGTTGCTGGTACTTGATCGTTCACAACACTGCTTTCAGCTGCACTCAGCTGCTCACCCGCACCCCACTCTGTTCCCCTCCGCCCCTCACCTTTATCGCCTGCCATCCCATCCCTTCCCCTTCGTCCCCTCGCGTCCTCTTGCCCTCCCCCTCCTCTTTCCCCGCCATCTTTCCCCCTTCCTCGAATCAGTGCCAGGGCCTTCCACCAACCCTTCCACCTTCTCTGATTCCCCTGCTTTGTAACGGCTCCCACACTGCCTGCCCCATGCTCCCCATCCTCCCCGTCCCCACACTCATCATTCTCATCATTCCCCACATCCCCACCATCATCCCTATCATCCCGTTCTCCATGGTCCTCTCTCTCACCTCTCCACTCCTCATCACCGCTCTTCACTCCATCATCCACCTCGTCATTCGCCACCCACGGCCTCTCTACCCTGTCTCTCCTTCCCCCCACCACCTCCCCAAGCCCTCCCACAAGCCCTCGCCCCCGCACCATCCACGGCTGTTCAGAGATTGTTCGAAGCAAGCCCCCTCGTCTCCCCATCTGCTCAATAACTCTCCTCTCCCCTGCCCTTTCTCCCAATGCCTCCCCAGCTCCCTCTCCCTTTGCCTCCCCGCCTCCCATTCCCTGCATGCTGCCTGTGCCTCGTCTAAGCTGCCTCACACGCACACCTCGACTGCTTCCCACTCCTTCCCCCCACCGCTTCCCATCCCACTCAAACCCACTTCTTCCCGCACTGTCGGTGCTGGTACCTGCTATCGCCCCTTCTTCTCTACCCAAGCCCTTCCCTCCTTTTCCCCCACTCCCTTGCAGCTCACTGGCTAAGCTTCTAATCCTCCTAAACCCCTCCCTACCACTCTCCAGAGCACCCCACTTACCTCTCATCTGCACGCTACTACTCCTGCTGAACGGCAATTCCTCATCCAACCCCCCCCTCTCTGCCCTCACGTGCCCCACATCCCACAAGTCATTTCTCTCCATTTTCTTCCTTCCCCCGACCCATGAAGTATTTCTCTCAACCCCCTCCTGCCTCTCCTGCCCCTCCTTCCTCTCCTCCCTTTCCTGCCCCTCGATAGCATCGTCCCCTTCTGCTCCCCTTTCCTCCTCCACTGTGCCACGTGTCAGAGGACAGCTCAGCACGTCTGGAAGAATCCTAGCTGGCAGAGACACGACAGTGAAGGGTACAGTGGCGCAGAGAGCAGCAGAGAGAGAGGCAATCTCGAGACCGAGGGAGAGAGAGAAAGAGGAAGAGGAGGACTGGGAGGGGGAGGCGGAGGGGGAGGAGGAAGAGGTGGGGAAAGGAGAGGTGGGAAAAGAAGAGGAGGAGGAGGAGGCGCCAGTGGAGGTGGAAGCGGAGGGGTCCCCAAAAGTAGGAGCAGATGGCACATGCACATCAGTGTTTGGAGAGTCTACAAGACTGGGAGCCATATTTACAGCGCTTGCCGTATGTACAGCTGCTGCTGCTGCTGTGGGCTGTGTTGCCCTGCTGCTAGTTGTGGTGGTATGCTTAGACGTGTCAGTAGCAGGCATGGCATTGAGAATGGCTTGTAACACCTGCCAGGGGAGGAGGCAAACGGAAGAAGTCAGTCCAGGTATGTTGAAACAAGGCAACAGGCGCAGGACAGAACGGTAGTTGGTGTTGACGATGTGGGCTCTCTATCGTGGCGAGAGCAGAGCGTTTTACCTACATTGTGCAGTTAATTGCGTGACTGTGCGATTGTGTTACAAAAAATGTGGTAGTACAGCTATCTACGCTCCGCTCTCAATCAACGCAGTTTGCACAGCTTCTCACCTGTGGAAGTGCGTGGACGATGGTAGCTGGCACCGAAGCAGCTACCACAGGGACGCGGATCAGAGCCGCCGCAGATGTGATTGTATCCGTTGTGATTAAAGTGGTGGTCTCACATCGGTACAGAGAGGCAAGCACACTGAGTTGGGTCGGAGCCAGCACCGCTGTCCACACAGACTCACTCCTCGTCACCGCATCACACTCCCCACTCTTCCTCCCACGCCCCCCCCTCTGACTCCATCTACCCCTATGCAAATACATCCTATCAATCTCACCATCTCCCACCTCATCCCTTTCTATACGCACACCCACTGCCTGGATGCTGAGCCCCGTTATAGTCGCATCACTATTGTGCCACACCTGGTGCACGTCCACTGCCCCATACCCCACTGCCGCATCACCCCCTTGTTTACCACAATCTCCCACCGTTAGATTGCACTCTCCCCCGCTGCGGGCTGATCTCGGCCGTCCGTTCCAAACAGCCTGCTCCAACCTTTCCCAAATCACGCTCCTCTTTCCACCCTCCTCCTCTTCCAATACAGCTCCTTTACCACTCCGCATATCCCCCTCCTCTCTGGAGTCTCCTCTCCGAATCCTCCTCCCCTCTCCCCTCCCTCTCTTCCCCTCTCCGCCGCTATATGCCGGCACTTCCTCCTCTTCTTGCACATGACCCCTTCTTTCCGCTTGCCCTGCATGAGTGACTCCTGTAGGGCTATTGCCGAAGTTACCAATGGGACCCCTACACAAGTTGTACGGCGGTTTCGGCTGCAACCTTAGTGCAAGAGAAGCAATCTCAGCCACTAACACATCCGCTCCGCTCATTACAGTCACACGATCCTCCTGCTGCTTCGCTCTTGCCGCTTCTTCTCCCTCTCGTCCTCCTTCTGTTCCTCCTCGTCCTCCTGTTCCTCCTTCTGTCCCCCCTGCTGCTCCTCCTACTCGTACTCTCAACTCTCGTCCTGACCAGCCTTCACCCTCTCTCCCCGCCTCTACCGCTTCTCCTCCCACCACAGCCCTGGTGGTCGGAAACACCCCCTCTCTGGAAGCCTCTGCATCTGCATCTGCACCCCCTCTCACACCTGACACACCTTTCCCCCCTAGAGGGAAGCCACCACCAGACATCCCAGGCCAGCCACCAGTGCTTGCTTCCTTGCTGCCGCTGCAAGTCACACCAGAAACAGCAGCAGCTGCCGCCGCCGCTGCCACGTCAGCCTGAACTCCAACCGCCAACCACAGCCCGCCACTTGTCGCGTCCACACACCACGACGCACCGGGAATCAGTCCATCTAGTCCCAACCGCAGAGCTGCAAACAGGCTGTCCAAGCTGCTGGGATGGTCACAGCCTGTTGTGGGAGTGGGTTGCCTGTTGTGCCCGTCAGTACGAATCCCATGGGTGTTGTGTCTGTCATTCCTACGATGTGCAGCAGTCATGGGAAGATCATCACTAGTCGGGTGCTTCACACAAATTAAATCTTTGCCTTCCACTGGGCCTATACTGCTTCCTCTGCTTCTCCTCTCCCTACCCTTGCTTGTATCCTTTTCTGCACTCCCCTCATTGCTGCTTCCCTTACTGCTGCTCCCCTCGCAGCCACTCCCTTTGCTACTAGCCACATCTGACACCTGCCCCAGTAGCTTTCTCAACGCCACAAATGCGCCAATCAGATCTGGACTCACAGCCACGAGCGAATCACCTACTGCCACGTGGACCTGCACCGGCCTGTCGGGCCTGGTGGAGGCGAGAGCAGGGGCCGCCATCTGGAACAACAAAAACGGCTCCTGATTGGCCACATTTCCATTTCCAGTGTTCTCAAAAGCACCAGGTTTGCTGGTACTATTGCTTGATCCGGTTGCTGCTTCCGGTGCTTCTGCTTCAGTCCCAACTCTGGAAGATTTGTCTTCATTAGACTGACGCAGGTGCAGGAAGCGAGGCAGGGGGGTGAGTAGGATGCGGCGAACCAATTGGGACACCAAGCTTCCTGGCTTCTCCTCCGTGGTTGAATCAGCCCCTGTGCCTGCCCCCCCTCCACCCTCCTCATTATCACCAACGTTCTTCTTCTTCTCAGTAACCGCTGCTCTCAGACCTTTCCGAGCAGACAGGCTTAGGAACGGCGCCGTACTCTCATGTGAGTCAGAGCAATGGGATGCATGTGGAGCAGTGCCCATGTGTGATGCAGCGCACACGTGTGGGGCACTGCCCATGTGTGAAGCAGGAGCAGCGCACACATGTGCAGCACCGCACAAGCATCCGTGCACTGCATACACCTCAGCACCGCACTGGAAGCCTCCTGATAACAGCGACAGCATGCCTGCCCGCACTCCTGACACCGACACATGCAGTGCGTCTGCATGGCCCCAACCCCCCTCATCAGCATCACCAAAAGGGACGCCACTAGCAGCATCACGGTATCCGCGTGCACTAGAGTCAAGGACCACAGGAGGCATCACCGCGCGCTCTGCTCCACATGCTCCTACTGCTCCTACTGGTCCCACCGCTCCCACCAGCCCCACCACCACATCGAACCCAGCTGCCTGTACCTCCCACCCACCGCTTCTGCCTCCCTCTAACCCATCCCAACCCATCTCCGCTCCCTGCTCTGCCCTCGCCCAGTCAACCCCTTTTACCTGCAGCTCGCCCCAGGATTCAATCCAGTAAGATTGTTTCCGAGCCTGCTTCCAAGCCTGCTTTCCAACCATTCCCCGAGCCTGCTTCCGAGCCAAGCGCCGAGCCAGAACCACTCCAGTGGCTCCGAGCCTGTTCTCAAGCTCCGTCAGCTCACCTTCCAAAGCAGCGACTGCCCTTCTCTGCTGCGCTCTCACCCCCTCCCTCCTCCAAAACGCTAGAGATGATCGCCTGGAAATACTGCCCTGCCTCTTCTTTCGGTCAGGCAAAACCTTTCCAGAGGCTGCCAGCAGCCAATCAGAATAGAGAGTGGCGTATTTTTTCCTGAGTGCCACTGCGTCTACAGCTCCGTCTAGTCTTAGCTGCTTGCTCTGCTGAATCTGCTGCACTACAAGGCCAATTGCGTACTGCCACCTGGCATGCGCTGATTTGGCTGTCTGGGCTTCAGTGTTTGAGTGCTGGGCTGTAATAATCTCCCCTCCAGTCCCACTGCTACTGCTGCTGCCAAACCTAACCCCATCCCCACCACCATCACCGCCACCATCCCCACCATCCCCACCCCCACCCCCACTCCCACTCCCACTCCCACCTTTACCCCCACTCCCACTCCCATTGGGTAGCAATACGCATGCCGGAAAAAGCACCCCATCGATTGCTGCTGTGGAGCACGATGGTCCAGGTGACGGCAGTGGTGACGGCGGTGCTGCTGGTGGTGCTGCTGGTGGTGCTGCTGGTGGTGCTGCTGGTGGTGCTGCTGGTGGTGCTGCTGGTGGTGCTGCTGGTGGTGCTGCTGGTGATGATGCTGGTGATGCTGCTGCTGGTGCTGCTGCTGGTGCTGCTGCTGGTGCTGCTGCTGGTGCTGCTGCTGGTGCTGCTGGTGGTGGTGGTGGTGGTGGTACTGATGGGTTTGAGGATGGAAGGCTAGGAGAAAGAAGAGAAGGGGTAGCTGCGGGGGCAGGAGCAGAAGGCAACGCACTCAGGGACGGAGTAGGCGGAGGAGAGGGAGCAGGCGGAGGAGAGGGAGCAGGCGGAGAGGGAGCAGGAGGAGAGGGTTGGAGGAACATAGCAGCAGCAGACGCCAAAGGGAGGAGGTCCGGCAGGCCTCTCACTCTGACCCTGACTGACTGATGCAGACACACTGCTGTGAGTTGCACAGCCCAGTCCTGCGAATACTGCAGCACTACGGATCCTCTGAACGGCTCAATCAAGAAGAGCTTAGTGGGAAAGACGTTGGTGGTTCTAGGGAAGGAATTGGGATGACTGGAGGGGGAGGCTAGCTGGGATGATGTGGATGGGTATGAGTTGTTGGCCTGCCTGGTTGACTCTAAACGGGGTGGGTTTGGTTTCTTAGTCTCCCCTGTCGCCTCCTTCCTCCCATCACCACCCTCCTGTACTTCTCCCCTTTCCTCGCCCGCCTGCTCCTCCTCACCCTCCTGCTCCTCCTGCTCCTCCTCTTTCCCATCCTCCTCTTCCTCCTCATCTTCTGCCTCCTCATCCTCCCCTCGCCGCACAACCATCCCTGCACCTCTCGCCAAGTCAACATTCCCCGTCCCCCTCGAGACCCCATCGACCAAACTTAGATCTTCCACAACTTCACATTCCTCTCCCTCTCCCTCCAACTTCCCCTTCTCGCGTCCCTTGCCTCCCACCTTCTCCCCCACACCCCTTTCAAGCCACAGCGCCAGCCCACCCACCTCCCACCGCTGCTCCAACCCACCCTCCCTCCAAACCTCCCCTCCTCTACCACCCCCCAGACTCACACCCACGATCAACCTCACCGTTTTCCCCACCCACACAGCTGCTGCTACCACCCACACTGCCACCGCTCTCAACCGCTCTGCACCCGCCTTCACCCACCTAGCTGCGGCCTCAGCGCGAGCAGCTGTGTCCCTGGCAGCACGCATCAGGTGAAACGCCAGGAGGCAGACCAGGGTGGCAAAACCCAAAGCCCAGCCCAGCAGCACAGACTGCTGTAAAGAGCCCTCCCAGGCCTTCAACTGGTGTGATAGACCTGCTGCTGCTGCGGTGGCGGCGGCTGCTGCTGCTTCTGCTGTGCCCGCAGTGCTCCCCAAAAACGCTGCCTCTGCTGCAGTTCCCTGCAATGCGCCGTCTTCTGCTGCTGCTGCTGCTGCTGCTGCTGTTTCCACCCACCGAGTCTGCACCAGCGGCTTCCAGAAATTGCCCTTAGAGGAGAGACTCCTCTGCTGTGTCAAGGGCAACAGCCGCGGCTGCAACAGATTTCCCATACCAGTCGCATCGGGTAGCTGACCCGCAAGTAAGAGCCCAGACACCCCAAGAAACACACAAACTCCTACCAGAAACCACACAAGCACACTCCTCCAGTGAGCTTTTTCCCACATCCCGCCCCACGCCCGCTTGCCTCTCTCACCTGTAACCCCACTGGCTCCGCTGCTACGGTTTCCACTCGCACCTCCATCCCCCCATGTGCTGTGTCCGTCTGCCTTCCTTCCACTAGCTTCTCTCCCTGCGCCCACCTCAACCCCAACGCCCACCCCATCAACTGCCGTCCCTGCGCCTGCCCAACCACCTGGGACGGCCTCACCGTCTGCCGACTGCCTCCTGTCACCTGCAGAGCTAGACTGTTCACACGACAGCACCAACCTTTCCAGGCCAATGCAGCACGCAGCAGGTGCAGCAGCAGCAGCAGCAACAGCAGCAGCAGCAGCAGCAGCAGCAGTGGCGGTCTCACCAGTCACATTCACAGCAGCAGCAGCAGCAGCAGCGGCAGCACCAGAGCGGCCTCGCCTTCCTTGCTGCTGCACCACGCCCTGGATCCTCTTCTCTCCTACCCCTCCCCCATCGCCCTCTCTTCCCGCACACTTCTCCTCGCACCGCTCCTCGCAATGGTCAACCGCCGCTTGCTCTGCCTGCTCCAACAGCTGAACGCCCTTGCCCTTACTGCAGGAACGGCATGTGCACTGGTGGTATTGGGATGTGTGTGGTGTGTGTGGTGCGTGTGGTGCGTGTGGTGCGTGTGGTGTGTGTGGTGCGTGTGGTGTGTGTGCGTGCAGGTGCAGGCGCAGGCACACGTCGTGGAGCTCCACACGCACCCACGACGCCAGCTGTTGGCCCAGCCACTGGGAGAACGAGAAGGGCGAATGGCGTTGCGCCACGTGGCGCTTGATGGCCTCGTGGAGGCTCGCTCCCTGGGAAGAACGGAGGAACCGTGAGAAGGGAGAAGAGGATGAAGGGATGACCTTTGAGACGGACACATGGATGCATGCAGCTATGGATTAAGGGATGGCATCAAGCTGAGAGTCGCTCTGCTGGACCCTGAGGTAAGAGGACCAGAGGGGCAGACAGAACATGGTTGGCTCGGCTGGGAGTGAAAGCAGAGGCATCTGAAAATCAAGCAGAATGCGCAGCTTGCAAACAAAGCCCGACTTACCTCAGGGTCTAGCAGAGCGACCTGCTGATCCATTGATTCGTCCCCACTGGATTCCACATTCTCTGCCTTCTCCGTAACCACCACTGCCTGCCTGCTGCTGCTCATGCACTGTGCCACAGACAGAGCTCAACGTACCTCAGGGTCCAGTAGAGCGACCTGCTGATCCATTGATACGTCCCCACTGGATTCCACATCCTCTGCCTTCTCCGCACCCACCACTGGCGCTTTCTGCTGCTCAAGCGCTTTCCTGCCATCTACCTGTGTCTTGCAAATGGGCCTGATGTTGTTGCAGGGAGGTGGGGGAAGGGGCAAGGGGGATGGCTTGGCATAGGATGAGACGACAGAACGAGCAGTTTCGTATGCGGTATGAAGACATAGAAGCGATGAGGCATGAAGACATGGAAGGGTATGAGGCATGAAGACATGGAAGGGTATGAGGCATGAAGACATGGAAGGGTATGAGGCATGAAGACATAGAAGGCTATGAGGCATGAAGACATAGAAGGCTATGAGGCATGAAGACATAGAAGCTATGAGGCATGAAGACATAGAAGCTATGAGGCATGAAGACATAGAAGCTATGAGGCATGAAAACATAGAAGCTATGAGGCATGAAGACATAGAAGCTATGAGGCATGAAGACATAGAAGGCTTTGAGGCATGAAGACATGGAAGGTATGAGGCATGAAGACATAGAAGCTATGAGGCATGAAAACATAGAAGCTATGAGGCATGAAGACATAGAAGGCTATGAGGCATGCAGACATGGAAGGTATGAGGCATGAAGACATAGAAGCTATGAGGCATGAAAACATAGAAGCTATGAGGCATGAAAACATAGAAGCTATGAGGCATGAAAACATAGAAGGCACTCATATCCCGCACCAAGGAGACATGAAGGCCGCTGACCATGAATTTGTCGTGCTACGGTTCTAGCAGCCACATCTCCCCTTCATGAGCTAAAGTGGATGGATTCTAGTCCCATGTGAGAAGGGACTGACCTCGGCTCTAGGGAGAAATGAAGGCCGTTGACGATCAGCCTGACGGGTACCGAGCCCAGCAGCCGAATCTGACCCTCATGGGCCAAAGTGGGTGGAATTCAATTCAGTCACATAAGAAGGGACTGACCTCGGCTCTAGGGAGACATGAAGGCCGTTGACGATCAGCCTGACGGGTACCGAGCCCAGCAGCCGAATCTGACCCTCATGGGCCAAAGTGGGTGGAATTCAATTCAGTCACATAAGAAGGGACTGACCTCGGCTCTAGGGAGACATGAAGGCCGTTGACGATCAGCCTGACGGGTACCGAGCCCAGCAGCCGAATCTGACCCTCATGGGCCAAAGTGGGTGGAATTCAAATCAGTCACATAAAAGGCACTGACCTCGGCTCTAGGGAGACATGAAGGCCGTTGACGATCAACCTGACATGTGCCGAGCCCAGCAGCCGAATTTCCAGCCTCACCGACCCAACACGCGCGGAGGACACACGCAGGGAACTATCCTCCCCCAGCCACTCCCGATTCAATGAATCTGGACAGGCCAGGGCTTCGGACAGGTGCACTGAACCGTTGAGGATGCTCGCTCGGACGGCATCTGGATGGATCGGCTGCAACGGGAGGAGCTCCAATAGCTTCTCACGGAGGAATTTCGCGAGAAAAGAATCTAGACCCATCCTGACGAAATGTGCTTATAGCGAGGATGGAGGACTACATTATCATCGACGAAGTGAATTTGCTATGCTCCTAAAGACGCGCAATCAATGGAGAGAGCTCGAATAGATTCCTAACGGTGATAACTCTAGCGAGGATAGAATCCAGCGCCATCCTCACCCTGCTTGTAAGTTCTCCTGGAAGCACGGCAGCGTGCTAATAACAACTAACGAGTCAGCGCTGCGAAAAGATATTCCCCTGATGAGTTTTGAGACATCTCACAACCTGATGAGTCTAATCAGGGGTGACATTGAAATTAGAAGAAAAGCCAGGAGCAGCAGCTTAGTGATCGCATGTCGTATTACTACTCTCCAAGAGAGCAGACGAATCTAAACCTGGTCTGGCTAGAGCGATTTTCGCGAAAAGTTGCCACGAAACTCTAGCAAGCTGAAAGCAGCGCAAGGCCGCGCTTCGCACCGGGAAACAGGACGACCCATCAAAGCACTGATGAGAAGCAGCGATGAGCAAGACGCGTCGCTAATCTGAGCTGAATTGATGGCAGCAGGCTTCATGTTCATGCCTGACCAAATACTTCAGGCAATCGCCATTGCCATTCTTGAAATTGCCGTACTGCATGTCTCTGCTACCGCCTTCCCATAAGCACCTGACGTTCACCAGGTTCGTCAGATGTGATTCCGACGGTTCAGATGTGCTGAAGCCATGTGAGCCCAGACGCTCATTTGCGGTCCAAGATACTCGCGGAGCTCACACGTTGATTGGTTGATCCCCCGCCTGCTTCGATACAACCCGCACCTTATGAACTGTCATCGACTTTCGCAACTGCACAACTATTCTGGATTCGATACACATGTAAGTAGCTTCAAAAAATAAAATCCTTCAAATTGAGCTTGCAGCTATTCCAAGATTCAGTCAGTGTGTTAGCATCCTGCTTGCTCATTTCAGAATGTTCGGACGATTTGGATTGTATTCTCTGATGTTGAAGTCTCGTCTCCGGCGTCGAGTCCTCAAAAGCAATTACCGTTGGCCTGCATGTAAAACACAAAGAGGTGGCGGAGAGGAGAAACAAAGACACATATCACTCTTGCCCCTAATGCCTCACTTACTCAACTCTTACACACTCTCAACTCGTCCTGTGTCTGCTCTGCCCCTTCCCTTCTGCTACACGCCAAAACCCAAGCCGCAGTCAAGGGCACATGAAAGGAGGTGCCTGTACCCTCTCGCCACAATGCTTTGCCCCCAGAAGTCACGCTTGTACGAAGTAGTGCCATCGCAACAACCCTAATCCCTGCAAACTAGCTCCAGCGGGATGAAGCACCATTTGTAAGCGCCACACGACCCTTAGCCCTAAAAACGTTGCCTTGCTTGTCAAGGGACCTGCATGCGATAGATACTCTTCGGGCACCTACCAAATCCTTCTGCCCTGCATCCAGACTCCAAACTGCTTCCAAAAAACCCGCCCGAGCAGCTGAGCTCAACCTCCTGACCACCGTCGTTGCACGGTGAGTCAGCCTTCTCCTTGAAAACCCTCGTGCCCTGGTGCTGTATAACACTGTTTTTCATTCTTGGAGCTTCAAAAACCCTGTGCCGTGTAGTACCCCATTCCTGCTGCACGAGTCAGTGGGTTCTTCTGCTGCGCATTGAAGGTATGACGTACGAAAGTGCTGCTGCTCGTCGCCTTCACCTCCGGCACGCCTGCTGCTGCTTCAGGGAGGGGCGCAATTTGAAGCAGGGACTGCCTGCCTGCCGGTAACAATGAAGCCCGTAGGTCCGGAGGGGCAGGAAATGCTCTCTCTTCAAGTGCAAACGTCGGGCGCAGTTTCACTTGTACTCTATGGGCTTCACACCTACTGGATCTTGTGGCAGCGGCACTCCAGCACGCTTTGACAGGAGAAGCACGCGGAGCGGGAAGCTTGCATGGCACTAAGGTACTGAGGCGGGAGAAGAGGTACCAAGGGGGGAAAAGGTACCGAGGTACAGCTGCGGGTGTGGCAGGTGATGCAGTGGGCACTGTGCTGCAAACATTGCTGCAACCATGGCGCAGTTGTAAGCACGAATGCGGCGCACATCTGTCCAAGTCCGGATCGAGCATTTGAGGTGCCTTAACTCAACCAGCGCAGCTGCCAGCAGCAGAGGGCAGTGGTGGCGCATGCAGTCCAGGCGGGGTGCAATGCGCAGCTGCAATGAGCACAAGTGCTGCTCGGCGTGGTCTTGATGGCTCTGCCAATAGAAAATCAGCTGATGCAGACTCTGCTCTCGAGTGGCCTTTGCCGTCAAGGGAAGCTCAGGAGCGCCAGGCACAATCAGCATCTTGGCCTGCCTACCCCTGTACAAAATTCAGCGTAAATGCATCTTGAGCTGGCGTCTAGAGCAGAAGCAGGTGGGTAGATAGAAGCATCGTGGCCTGGGGTTTTGGGATAACAGCGAGTGCTGGATTGCTTGCAGAGGCTCGCTGGCGAATGCTTTATGAGAGGAGTCTCTGGTGCTTGCAGTGCACGAT